>JARLTB010000026.1:1390000-1990000 GCA_030141615.1 Unio pictorum
CTTGCTCCCAGTTAGCTTTTATATTAGCTTTACTTCTAGAGTCTTTAACACCTTATGTGTGTTTTTAGCCTAGACTTGTTACATGCTCTTCTAACATCAAGAGAAGAAACAAATTCCTTTGCTTGAAATTACCAATGGTCTTTAATTTTATTCCTATCCTTCTTACGAGATTTCGATGCTTATTGATATAATTCACTGCAGATGCATACTGGAGTAGACTTTTAATCTTCTATGATGGCTACACCTTGAAACCTATTATCAACTATATTGCCTGATGAACAGAATGCTTGATCTATTGTGGCCGCAATTGCATATTCGTGATCGTCTCAGTAACTCCCATAACTCGTCTCTGCGGCTTCAACGTGCAATAATAATATTATGTATTTTGCTGACTTGATTCTTATATCTCCTCAGTCTCGTCCTGATGAAAATACCTCAGCTGATCATGTGCGACATCTAGCGAGCGAGTTGTCTTCATTTCTTTGGAGATTTTAAGTGAATCTCCATGGACCTTTAAACAACGATGCTCTCTAGATACCTTTCGGGTGCCCGTTGTTCTCGCGGAACCACCAAGATTCATCTTTGCTGATACCATATTTGGATGATGACCATTCTATGGTTCTATCATGGTAAATGGGTTGCAAAGAAGGAAATGCATTGACTTCTATCTTGTTACTTTTTGACGTCCCGATACAAATCTCTCTCTCTCTCTCTCTCTCTCTCTCTCTCTCTCTCTCTCTCTCTCTCTCTCTCTCTCTCTCTCTCTCGTTGGTTATGATGTAAGTAACGACAAGGTCCCATGTTTTCGGTATGACGTTATTATGACATGTACGTTTTCACTTTTTGAGTGATTTGTTGCTGGCACTTCAGACATACATCTATCTCCTTGGCACAGATATCACATAACTCCATATGTGAGCATGGTAGAAAAAGTATAGTTCTATTCCGCGCCTGGCATTGTTTGCATAGCATCATGCTTTTCAATCTGTGGTTTTCTGCAAGTAGTTCAATACTTTCTGAAATGAAAAACATCAGATATCTTAATCTTTACACATTCAAGCTAAACCAGCAAATTCAAACATGATAACTTAACCTTTTAGCCACTCACATTAGCAAATAGTGTAAGGAAGCTTACATATAAGTCAATTAGAACTAATGCTTGCTGAACCTCGTTCGTTTTCGATCATAACGTTAAGGAAGGAACCATTGGTATTTCTAAAAAGGCGATATCTCTAAATCTTTCTGAACACAAGGTTGTGATGATCACTACGAATGATAAACCTGAAAAACTTTTCAGTACAAATTTTTGTGACACAAAATAATAATTTTATATTATTCTTTGTAATCAGTAAATACCTATTCGGTTGTAAAATCTAGACTTTAAAAATAAATGATTCTTACACTACCACAGCAAAGCACTTCGACGTGACTAATTTTAGCACTACAAATACATATAGTAATTAACAGTATGTTACAGAACTATTTACATTTGCGTTATTTACCGACATCTTTTGATCCTTTCACAACCTCTGATTTCTCCATGTCTAATCGAACGAGATCTTCAGTTACGAGGTCCATGCCGTTTTCCTCAGCTTGAAATATAACGTCGAGTATCTGCATCGCTGTCGGAAAAGACTGATCTGCGAGAGTATTGAATTAAAATCTATAACAAATACAAACCAAGCAATCGTCAAACAACTTATAGTCGCTTCCCCTATAAATCTAAATAACCAGGTTTATTGCAAAGAATATCGATTATGAATCGCTTGCTTCAGTATGAGAATAAGAAAACGTACTTGATCCTAAATAGTATGGCACTTATCTCAACATAACTAATTAGAAACAACAGTGCATCTAAACTTCCTCGTAACCGATTCATAACCAGATATTTGAGAACAATGTATTGATTACAAATCCCTTGCTTCTGTGTGAGTTTTATTGTTTTTGTTTTAGGGTTTAACGCCATTTTTCAACACACGATAGGATATACATGGCGTCAAGTATTATTGGTGGAGGAAGAACCCGGGAAAACCCCCGGAAAGAACCACCGATCCACGAGAAGCTACTGGCAATCTTTCTCACATAACTACATTAACCGAATCATAGACTCGAACCCACTCAAGAGGTGAGACGGCAGTAATCCGTAACGGAAAGCGCTTTAGACCACTCAGCCACTCTGGGCCCCTGCTTCTGTGTGAGAAAGAAAGATATAGTTCATTCAAAGCAGATGCATACAACAGTACAGAAATGTTCAAAAGCAGCTTAAGGTAAATAACCTTTTATTATCCCATTTCATCACAACACCACAATGGTTAAAAAGATTATGAAATGCCAAAATCCAAGAAAGCCTCATAGTGTTCACATCAATTCCAAAGTTTTTGCGCGTTATGGATGCATGGCGATTCACTACAATGCATACCATTTGTATAAAAGTTTAAATTTTAAACATTCTGCAGTATCGGTAATCAGCCCTCAAATGTTGTACGACAAAGTATGCAATATTACATGCAAACGTATGTATGCCTTATATATATCATCTAAGCACTTGCCAGAAAGTATTAGATTTTACCGAACGCATTTCTAAACAAAGGTGTGATCGCAGCTACCGTCGCAAGATAAATTTTCTTTAAACAAGGAAAGTAAAGTTTATTATAAGTGTTTCTAATAAGAGATATCTGATACCAATATTCACTGTATAGTACAAACGTTGTATGCATCTATCGTTAAACGCAGATATTTGTTTTGAAAAGTACAGTATCTTCATACCCTTGATCTTCAGTTTTCTAATTGCTGCTTTGACAATCTCTTTTGAGTATCCGTGCTCCAGAATGCTTTTAGCAGCAGGGGTGTCGAGAACATCTGTCGTGTTTATCTGTTTCTCTGCTTCTCGCTCTACGAGAAAAAAAGAATATACGAGTATTCATGTTTTACCAATTTATCTTTTCCTGTCATACCATAAAATACATGTTTGCCCTAACAAGGAATTGTCTTATCTATCCAAAGCATAGGAAGGAAATAGTTTATATAAAATAGAACCAATTTCCAATGGCAGGGCTATTGTTACAACTCATATACTGAAAATAGAGTATGTAAAATGCATTTTAGAATCGTAAATATTTCCCTACTTTTGTACTTTTCTATGTTTATATGCATTCCGTCAATATATTAACGTATAGTAGACCGAGAGTATTATCATACCATTTATCCATTCAGTCAAAATGTTAACGCATAGTCATAGGTTATTCTAATAAGACGTATCCATTCAGTAATATGTTAACGCATCGACAGAAATTAATTTTGTACGACTTATCCATTCAGTCAACATGTTAGCGCATATACAGATTTTATTTTTATAGGATTAATCCATTCAGTCAACATGTTAACGTTTAGACAGATTATTTATAGAGGACAAAACGATAAAGTCATTTATGTTAACGAATAGATGGTGACTATTTTTAAAGGACTTAACGATCGCTGAAAATTAGTTTGCATAGTCTTAAGACAATAATATTCTTAACGTACTATAAATTTATGGTATTAATAATCGAAAGACATATATACCCCGTTCTTTCAATGTAATGTTTCTTCTTTTCCAAAAGGAAATGATGTATGGAGATTATTTAACAAGGAAAGATTCCACGTCAACAGTTAAGGTATATCCCGTGTTGGTTACTACATACACAGCGTCCAGTACTCAAGGGAATAATCAATACGAGTTTAAACTAAGCCCAACGGAAACAGTAAGGACATTATGGTAATGGGATAGTTGTTGTGAGTAAACGTGCAATTTACCTTTCTATTATTTGCTTTAGCAGGGTTACTGATCATGAAATAAATTATTATTCATCTTCAGCTACATGTTAAGTCAATTCCTGAGAGTACTTTGACTAAATTACAAAATATGCCATCGTCATTTTCATTTCATTTGACATACAGGTTATAGTTTGTTCTTTTTAGCACCAAGATGTCTTCAAATGCATATGTTCCGTTCGGATGATATTGTCTTGGAATGGAGAATAGCTCTGTCAGGTATTCTAAATCTATCAAGCATTTACCAAAAAACTTTGGCTATTTATTCAATATTTGGACTTAGCTTTTAAGAGTCCTTCATATTTGGTCTTAATCTTTATCCATAAATAATAGTTTAATAATATTTTCATTTGCTTTCTGTACATTCAAAATAAAAAATATATTCCCGTAATGTTACCTAAATGTAAAGACCTTGCTTTTACGGGGTTGTGGTTTTTATGATTTCTTTCTTTCTCTTCCCTGGCAACACCAGAATGATTTACTTCACTGGCACAAACGTTTACTTCCTAGAAAATACAACCACAATTAATATACTCTTGACATGGTGAGGTAATTCTACTGTTTTGCTTTGTTACAGATGGTGATTGTTGTGCTTATGTGAACTAATAATATCCTAGTATCTTAGTACTTCTTTCTAGATGACAATGTTGTGCATTGATTTTAATTTGTACCATCGTCCATAGCACGCATTTTGAATAATGTGATTGTTTCCGGAAAGGATTATGCAGTTTTCACCAGAGACCAAGACAATTTATAATTGAAAAAGTCTAGTAAAATTCAGTGAGAGCATGTTTGTCTTAGCACAAATTCGTTAACTGCTGTAGAAAAGCGTTGTGTGGCGAAGCGATAATTTTGGAATATAAATGTGTCCGCCATCTAATAATCTCTTGCGTTAAAACAAGTAATGCTCGCAACAGTAAAATGTTAATATCCTGTACATTTATTTGCCTTTCAAATTAAAAATTATATACCGTTTCATTCGGGACACATAGGATTTCCACATCGTGTTTTCCAAGAATTTAACGCCACAGCTATTTGTAGGTGTAACTTATAATAATGATTACAGTGCTTTGGACGATTTGTTAGAATTCCCTAAAAGTGCCTATATATAATTTCCGTAGGTACTTCAAATCAATATATTATTCAGAATAAGCAGGTATGGCGACTGTTGGCTGCTTTTGGTAAAACATATATTGGAGACCAGGAAGGCAAACAGCTAGAGATGAACTTAACTTATTAGTCTGCATTGACTATTTCACGACTACATTACAATATAGTACTGATTTCAAGTTAGTTTAGGTTGAAACGCTTTGATTTATGAACGTCCTTTCGAATGAACAATTAATCGAATAAAAGATAGAAACGCCGAAAATAATATTAGTACAACGGACACTTTTCTGGAGGCATTCCATTGGTAGGTAAATACAATGGTGCATTTTTAAGGGGAATTGAAATCAGATAAACTAAAGGTGAGGTTTAGGATACCATGGAAGTCACTTGCACTTTGTGCTCACCTGTAAATTCGGCTTATATGATCTCTGAACACTGGATATGAACTATTTACCCTTTACAGTCATTAGATGGTTGCATTCAGGTAAATATTTAGCATGTTCAAAGTATGGATCGTCTCCTAATTCCCACTCCTTTAAGCCGAGGTCACACCAATAGCAGCGGACCAAGTCATCAATACCTTTAGGTGGAACAATATAAAATAAAATACGTTTTACGTTAAAATACACTTAGGCACATTTTAAACTGGCAACTTCATGTTTTATTTAAAACTCCTAAAATAAGCTAACTGAACCTAAATAGAAGTCTACTCTTTTCCTAACCATTACATGTTTCACTCATTATCTATGTAAACATAGATAATGTTAGTAAACACTAATGGATGAAATTCAATAACAGTGAATCGATCTTAATGGACAGACAGTAGATAAGGGTGTAATTATAACAGTATAAATGTTTGCAATATTTTTCAAAAGCAAACCAAAGTATTAAATGAAAACTTAATATTGATAAGATGTATCATAACATGTTTCATAAGCTAACATTTGGTCTCAAATATCTTCAGAAGGCTATATAGTTAATGTGTTTGCTTCTTTCGCTTTCACAACAAAATGGAAATCAGTCGCCTCAAAATATGTTTTCGAGCATAATAATTAAACTCTTTGTCCTCCATTTTTGGTTTTCCTCAATAACGCACAAAAAACCCTTGTAATATACAATACTTATTTACTAAAGTCCAATGCAGACATAATTCTGTGTTTCGATAACGAGTATCAGGAAATAGAATAGAACATGAAAATATTTGTGTTCAATAAAACGGAGAGAGAGAGAGAGAGAGAGAGAGAGAGAGAGAGAGAGAGAGAGAGAGAGAGAGGGGGGTATTCTTTATAAACCTGTGTAATAAAATCCTGCATCTGCTAAATCATGGATATTTATGTCATTATAGTTTGGAAATTTAGGAAAAGTGGAGACTCTGGCTCCAAGTGATTGGTATGACGGGTTTCTTGGAGTTCTGCTGTGGTGTACAAAACTTTCTGCTAATGGTCGTGTCCTTTGTGTTTCCGGATTCGCTTCAAAAGAAGATGAGCAATGCCTAATGATTTCAATAAATACAATCGAAAAAAAATAATTGATATACGCAAACAAAAGTTGAGAAATATTTTATCGAACATCTCTACATTATCTGGGAAAGAACAATCACGCTATCAAACTGAAGGCAGTTATTGTTGGACGAAATATCCTTTCAGTATTAAACATTGTCGGCATCTTATAATAGTATAAGAAAATATACATTTTCTTTTCTAAGATGGAGCTGCCGGATAACAACATAAACATATAACATGTGACGTGAGAGACGTCAATAGATAAAGGAAATCCCTTACCTGTACTGACAGCTCTTGCAGTCATGCCATCTTGTACCTGATCCTGTAACATGAGATGCCATAAAATGAATAAAACTGACCAACTAACAAGAAAATGTACAACAACAATTCATTTGGGAATGAAGTTTAAACTGTCACTGTCTGACAATACTGTACATACTAGCTTAAATAGTACGAAAGACCTTGGCCTTGTAACAGGAAACCAGTTTTCATTTTCTTTCTAAAAAAAATTAAAAAATTGTATGTGACCAATCGCCATGAACAATAATGAAAAATATTAGGCCACTCCCATTTTATCTTCCAAAATGTTTTTGGAAAATCATGCCACTGGTCTTGCATAAGAACAATTTGGGCCAAATTAGCAAATGGCCTTCGAAAGTTTACTTCAAAGTCCTTGTCTTCAAAATATTTTTGAAAACAAGGAGGTCACTGGTCTTCAAACATTTAATTGAAAACTCCAAACTCGTGTTCAACATTTACTAAAATAATCAAGCCAACTTCTTTAACATGATTACGAAAATCATCTGATCCTCACATTTAATAAAGAAAACGTAGGAAAGTAATACTCAAACTTTTATGAGAAATCCCAATTCGTACTCAAAATTATATGGTAACCATTGGTCACTCAGCCTTTACTGTACACCATAATGCACAGGGTAAACAACCAGCTTATCCAACAATTGTTTGTTTCTTCCAATTCACAAAACAGGATTACAAGTTCACTACCAAATGAAACTACTGTTATGATGACACTATTAACTGACCGCTCCAGTGGCCTTCTGTTTTGAGAGTCAGCCTCGAGTGCGGGATGTCGTGGATTCGACCCCCAGCCGAGTAATACTAACTACTTATAATAAAAGGTACGAACAGCTGCCTCGCTTGGCACTCAGTATTAAAAGGTTAGTGTTAGGACTGGTGGAACTGATGTAAGGATAACCACACTACAGACATCCAAGCTATTTGACTTAAACATTGTTACAGCTAAAATAAACATCCAAATCTAATCGTCGCCAGAATGATACAAGACTCGGTGAAAAACATTTTAAAATAATATAGATTTTAATAATGCAAAAGATACATACTTACTCTGTTCTTTTTTCTAATACGTTCAACTATACATATGTGGTATTAAGCAGTAAGTGATTAATGTTCATTACAGATCCAGCATGATTTAACTATTCAACGCATAATAATGAAACATAGATGGAGATTTAGTGTTTGATCATCAGTGACTACTGGTGTCATAAAACACCAGCTAACGTATAAAAACACAACCAATTACTACACACAGAGAGAGAGAGAGAGAGAGAGAGAGAGAGAGAGAGTGTGTGTGTGTGTGTGTTATACCTACTTTTGAAAAGAATCAGAACACTTACGCTTGATTTTGTGGTAAATTTTCCCTTAAAGAAATTCAAAGAAACACATATCCCACTTAGAAAATGAAATCCATAGGAAAGTTCCACGATTTGAAAATATCACCAGAGTGAACCGATGACAAATACGACTAAAACTCTCTCACAAAATAGTTAATCCAAATACGCTGTGATATATTTGACTATAAAATTGACATAAGTTCTGTGGAATCTCCCAAGGTACAATTGTTCTTGCTTTAGTTTTACTCCTTTTTTATATAAATAATCTAGCGGTGAAACACGACCTATCTCCAAGATAGGTGAAGAGCTACTGAAGTCAATTCGAAGTGAACGCGGTAAGAAAATTAGTCTAGCCAATGAAATTGTTTAGGATGAGTGATGCAATGTTTTGTACGAAGGTAGTATGGCAAAATAATAAATACGCTCTCAAGTTGTTCCCATTGCAGTGCAGACTGGAATGTGAACTTAAATCCCTCCGTTGTGTATTGTAACCTTTCTTCTTACCACATCAACTACTGAATGGTCACAGTACTCGTACCATTTCGTTTTACCACATCAGCTACTGAACGTTCACATTACTGGTTCGCATTTTGAAACTGACAATTTATTTGAATCTCACTTAAACATTTTGACGTACACACTCGCATCGGTATAGTCAGGAGTGGTGCAGTATTAAGTGGCACGATTTTTTGTTTCTTTTTTTTCTTTTCCTTTCAAACTTATAAATCTGGGATTTGTACGAATTAACGAAACAAGTTCAGTGAACCTCCAGGAAGAAAACCATGTTGTCTGTCTATTGATGTGAATATTTGCATAAAAAACAATATGACCTGCAAAACACAAAGATATACGGAAGCATGATTAGAATGAATACAACAACACCTAACTGTAGTAACAAAAAGATGTTTTTCTTCACGTCCGCGTAACTTAGTTTCAATCGTCTTTCAAGACAAACTTGTTATCCTTTTGTGAGCGTGAAATTAAAATACTGAAGAAATTTAAGCGCTTTGCTATAGACTTCAGCAGCAGAGAGGGTGAACAGACTAACTTTGTAGGCGTCAACGAGGCTTCCTTCTCGTTAATATTTAATAGAAATTTCTATTTGACAAACTGAGGCTTCCTCGTAAATATTTAATAGAGGGGTCGATTCGTCAAACTAAGGCATCCTCGTAGGGGATCATTGACAAAAAAAGACGCCATTGTCGTTGGAATTCGCGTCCGAGGATCTGATAGATTTATCGTTACAAATCCGTGTGGGATTGACTGAGCGCGACTAAAGAAATTTCTAAAGAGATTATGATCCATATCACCGCTGCACCAAGTCTGGTGAATATTTCGTAGCGTATGAGTATCAACTCCGTTAAATACAGCAAGAATATTGCAGTTATCTTTGATTACTTTTGGTATTTGTGTATATCGTTGAGTGACATATATCACATCAGTATTTTTGTGTCTGCCTCTGGAAAATATCCTGGCAGGGATTTTTTGATTATCTAACATCACATCGTCGTATACGACTAAAATTGTTAATATCTCCACTAATATCATCAATGCTCGGTGCTTCATCGATATCGGTTATAAACTCAATAATACCCTCGCCGGATTCTTCTACCGCTTTGTCGTTAAAATCTTTTAATACATTGTAACATCGCTAATCATCTAGACTTGGAGCTATCAAATACAACTTGTCCCATTTCATCCATCTCGTTATTAAATTAAGTAACAATTGTGTCTTGCCACTTCCAGATGGTCCGATTATAATCATTCTAATTGAATTCGGCAACATCGCATGGTGTTTAATAGGTTCCCGTCGTCGGGTAGCTGAATAATCAATTACATTCATGTTATTATAAATATAGTATGGATCTATATTGTGTGAAATGTAAGGCGAGTACTGGCACAGATGACTTGACGACCATTACAACTATAAATAACCGATCAGCACATTCGGGTAAATGCGTACAATGTAGTACAAAAAAATTTAGATTTGTTTCCAAGGATTTTAAAAAAAAAAACGAGGAGGTGATATTGCAGTCAAGCTAGCTAAACTCCCTAGAACACCATGGGCAAAGTATCCAGGAGAAGAACACATACCAGGGTATAGTTATTGTGGACCCGGGACGAGACTCGATATCAGACTCGATGATCATAACGCCAATAAACGCCATTGATGAAGTTTGTCGTGCTCATGATGTTGTTTATAAAAGCAGTAATCTGCAACACAGGCATCTCGCAGATGTAAAATTAATTCATGCGTTGAATTCGATCACTGATAAATCCTTCAAAGAAAAATTGGCTTCATCGTTGATAAAATCAGCAATGAAAGGTAAATTGATGTTAGGTGCCGGTAATTAATAACAACATGGAACCTATGTATTATTCTCCAAAAGGATACTGGAGGGGCAAAGCAGCAAACTCGCTAGCGCCGCAGCGGTGATATATACCAATGTAGCGGATTGGTTATCCAAACAGGAGATATGGCAAATGTATCTACCGCCGCCTAAACGAATTAACTATTCGCATTTTGATGTGACCGTTCTTAATGAGGTTCATCAAGCTGATATATTATTTCTGCCACATGATGGTGGTTACAAATACGCGCTAACCGTAGTTGATGTTGCGAATCGATACAAACAAGCAGAACCGCTATAAACAAAATCATCAACTGAAGTGGCTTCTGCATTTGAAAGGATTTATCGAAGGGGTCCTCTGCGTTGGCCAAATATATTACATGTTGATCCTGGCAAGGAATTTCAGGGTGCGGTTATATCAACAATGAAGCATCATAATGTCGCTATCAGACCAGGGCATACTGCACTACATCGCGATCAGGAAATTGTTGAACGATTTAATCGTACACTTGCTGAGCGGTTATTTGGATATCAATACGCGAAGGAATTTATTCAGGATAAACGATCTCGTGAATGGGTCAAGAGATTACCAGGCGTAATTACCGCGCTCAATAACGAGATTACTCGAACGATTAATATGAAACCTAACAACGCGATTAAAAAGAAGTATAAACCCGTACAACCGCAAAATGATTTTTCAAAACAACCAATACTCGGCAATGTCACTGTTAGGTATTTATATGAACCAGGAGAACTCGAAGGTGGCACAAAAAGGGCTACTGATCCTATTTGGAGTGTTACTGCATATAAATATCTAGTATAACACAATCTACGGGTAGACCAGCAATCTATAGACTAGATTTGACAGCTCCTCAGCGAGGATTTACTCGTGAACAACTGCAAGTGATACCCGAGGATACTCAACTACCGCCGCGTGGTCTTAACTAGCACCTCTTCGTCTGTTGCACTCAAGACAAGGCAGTATCACATTATCTTTGGTATGACCAATACTGCTATTCTTTCTGTCTACGGTAAATTGTCGAGGATCTTTCTCCAACCAGCACCAACGCATTATATAATTGAAACTCGCGCAGTGATTATTCTGTTGTTGCTTCAGCGTAATTATTAATTCAGCATCAATATCAAATTCTCTATTATTTTTTTATCCTGCTGTTTATAACCAGAAAGTTTTTTTCTGATTATACCATCGCTGACAGTATTACTTATTATAGTGTCATTATCATCTAAAACAACCCTTCGAAGTTGATTTATTCTTCGTACTCTGGACACTGCGAGATAAACTAAATTTGAGCACTCGATGTGATTATCCACCATCCAAACAATCGTATCTGATATAGTCAATCCCTGTGAAGAATGTATCGTCGCTGCGTAACCTAGCGTCCATGGGGATTTATCAGCACGCAATGCATCTTCGACGACGCTGATATCAACTAACACAATATCATTTAACACTAAATTCTGCTTTTCAAGCTGTCCTGGAATATCAACTTCAATATTCTGTTTTCGTGTATCCGAAGGCCTATAACACAATGGTACTGGAAGTGTTGTAAATTTTTCTTTATGCGTTTCAAACAACTTCATCTAAAGTGTGTCTCTGACTATCTTTCTACTCGCCACTATTAAATCGTTTGGTCTCCACGCTTCCCAAAAATCTTTTAATGGGGTTTCTGAAATTATTTCACTCACTATTTCACATTGGATTCTATCAGGTTTTAATCTGATTAGTTTTTTGAACTCGCGTAATTGTTCATCAAGTGCTCTATGATCGGTGGTAATTTCTTCATAATAGTCTACACAATTCTTCAGCCAATCATGTGGAGATAAACCGACAAATGGTGGTGGTTGACCGTAATCCCCACACATTATTACGCTTGTATTCGCTAACAATAACCAATAGAGAAATTTCTGTAATACATCTAATGACACCGTGCATATTTCATCCCAAGTAACGACTTCAGGAATAAATTTCTCACCCACTCGTTCAGGAGCCCATTCGTCGCCTTTCCATCGAAAGAAACTGTGATAAGTACAAGCTTTTACTCCTCGTTGTTTCATCTATCTGGCGAGTCTGTGTGTTGGTGTTAGCACAATCATGTTTGATTTCTCACAAAATAACTCAATCACACGAGTCGTTTTTCCTGATCCACCACAGCCGTTTAAATAAACTGTTTTATATCTACATATTGGATCAGATATCTGCGGTGCATTAGATAGTTCTGATATTTGATTATTTTTCAAATAATTGTTTTCAATCGTAACATCTGCTGACTTAGAATAATCATGCATCATTTCCCGCTTAAATCTCCATGATCCCCAGCTCTTCTTCAGAATTAGTGAATTTGGCCACTGCTTCCTTGTGTTTCGCGTCTATATAAAATGAATCAGTGGCTACTCTAACTGCAGTGTCAGGAAATCTATTTATCATCGAAAATAAATTGATAGAAGCATAAGCTAGCATAGACACCCTCAAGTGTGTATACTGAAGATTTTCTCCGTCTGCGTAATTAACAACTGTACCAAATTTTGTTCCATCGGACAAGAAAGCGTCTTTACGATCGACATATATACCTTAATCGTTATATTCGCGATGATAGAATCATACTCAACACTATCTATAATCTACCGTGAAGAATATCGTTTATTGTCGTATTTTCCACCTTTAGTAAATTTACCAATTATTCTTCTACCAAGATCCTTTGCGTCTTTATTTCTAACTTGAAATAACTGTTTGGACCATTTCACGATATATTCTTCGTCAAGATTGGGAAACTGTTTTCGTTGTTCGCTGATTATACTATCTAGATTGGGTTGTGGTAACCAGAATTCAGTCTGAGCTCGATAGGATATAATCGCTTCACTGACAATCAGCGATATTAGCATTCTACAATCAATCATATACCGTAACAGTACTATTGGCATCCAGTGTTTTTCAGATATATGTCTACCTATCCAAATATAACAGCACGGATGAAGTCCTGTAGCCAATTCAAATGATACCACTCGAGCGAATCCGGTTCAATCAAAATCAGGCAGTGGCCCATTAATAGCAACACGGGTCATCTCGTGTGTGGGATGTCCAAATCGCTTGAAGTATTCAGTGCATTCTACGTACCCGAGAAAACTCGCCGGATAACACGCAACCATATCAACCGAAATAATACTTTCACAGTCGTATTTTGTATTCCATAATCCGCCATGGTTAAATTCTATACAACTTGATTTGATGTCTGTGAGAAATTCAGCTCTTGTTGGTTTCCATGTGTTTCTCTTTCTCGCAAAATGAGCTGCAACCGACGGAATTGTAAAACAGTTTGTTAGTAATTGTTCGTCGTCGAAACTCTTCGAGAAACTACTAGCTAGTTTATTCATCGCGTTATGGAGGGTTTCAGTGCGGTATAATTGTCCATTGGGTCTTACAAATTGATCGAATCTACCCTCGGAGTTAAGTAACCACACTGACACAGGATCGTTTTTACTAAGTTGGTGAATAAAATCAAATAGTTTCTCTTCTCCGGAGAACTCTACTGGTATATATTTTATGGTTCTATCCCGCGGAAATATTGTTACTGCAGGTATCCATGCGTGTTCATTATGATCAATAATTTTGATTGGAGCTCCTCTCGATTTATATTTCGGTTCGTATAATATCTCGCCTGTTATCGTCATTACCGATATTGGGAATTTTAGTATTCGTTCTAACACTGCCACATTTTGAATTGTTGCCCCGTGCTCCTTTACTGTTAGTCCCTACTCGGTTATTTTTTTGCGTCTTAGATCAATGCATATGTGAAGTGTTCTAATATTCGTTCTGCTACACAATTCAACAATGACAGTTTCATCTGTGCTAGTTTTTCAATACTCGGTTTATCACTTAACGGATATATCCCATAAACAACTGCTGTTACAGGATAAGATCTCTCGTAGTATGGTTTGTCAATTCCAGTCAGAATTCCTGGTTTTGGAATCTCGACTCACAGTGACAGTTCTTTTATCCTTCAAGATGGATTCAAATTTATCCCGAATAATCCAATCTCCAGTGTCTGAACGGATAATGAATTTTATGCTAAAAAAATACCTTTTTCGCCCAAGATATGAGATTATCTTGGCTGCTCTTTTATCGTTCATGGTAGCATCAACGCTACCATCAATTCGAAATGTTGACCAATAGTGAGATGCTACATTGTGTTTGAATTCATTAAAATAATCACGAATTTTACTTATCATGGTTCTATCACGAATTTTACCCTTTGGTGTATCAGAGACTCTATCGAGATTGAATTTAGCATTTTTCCAGGGCTTAATTTTCGATAATCTCTCGAACTCCTTCACATTATAATTAAAACAAGTATTTAAATAGAGAATTTATTGTATAATGAATCATTGCAAATGGCTTATGATTGGATCAGTAACCTCGTGTAACAAATCATGCAGAAAGGAATTATGTGGATATCATATGCAAAGTTTTCGGCGTGGAAGTCTTGGTCCGATTCCTTGTATAAGATGTGGGGTAGGGGTACGAGGAAAATCACAGTTTTGTCTCGGTTGTGGTGGTATGCGATACAGAGAGCTGAAACGTTATTATGATAAGAGAATCAACGATTCCTCTAAGAATTCCATCAATGACTCTGACCCTGACAGCGTCAACGACAAAATCATAAGAACTACTCAAGACTACATCGGATGATTTCCAAATGTAATCATTAAAACAAATAATGAATTAGACAAACAAAAGTATAGTAAAAAATGAATCAAGAATTCCGACCACACCCTGTGATTGCAAACTACGAGGCATCCCTTGATGGTATTGTCAGACTGAAGAAACCAATTGGTGCTGACAATGGTATGGGGTTTTTGGTGTTTAACGCTGGAGGGAAAATTTATTATTGTCATCGTTTTGTGTATGAAGTATATAACGGATTGATCAAAGATGGTCTTGTAGTCGATCACATTGATTCCAATCCTTATAATAACAAATTGGATAATCTGCGAGCTATTTCACAGAGTGAGACTACCAAACGAGGAAGAAGTGGTACTTGCAAAAGAGTTGCAAGGAGACCCATTAAATCGGTTAATACAGAAACTAATGAAGAAAAACTATTCCAATCTATGTAGGAAGCTGGTAGATATTTCAGTATTTGTAGATCCTCAATACGATATGTTGCAGAGGGAATAACCCGATCGGCTTTTTCAAAAAAGACTGGACAAAAGATTCAATTTTCGAATATCTGAATCATGTTTTATATAACACCAAGGGAGTTACTAGTACTAGTATGAAAGTATAGTTGTTTCAGTTATGTCCTGTGCTGTCCCAATTGTCTACTGGTCCTTTCTACAACAGTAAATAACGGGACAAAATTACTGACGTCACTACAGAAAACAAGTGATTTACGAAATGGAATTCTTGATTCGTAATGAAGGCGTATTGATTCGGTAAGACATTTTGCTATTCATAACACTGAATTTTATGTCTTCAAAGTCCGACGTAATTTGATTATAGTTTAGACTATCTGATAATTGAAATCCCTGGCTTTTCAAACTTAAAATCTCGTTTATAATCTCATTGATATCTTTAGAAGTCATATCGTATATAATAAAAAATGTTTGTGATACGGAATTGATATATTTTTCAAAAAAAAAATGGGTCAATTTTGATCGTTTTTTTATGATGATCCCTGGTACTACTCAGGTGTGTTTTCATCGGAGAAGTCCAAAGGTTACATGTATAAGACAATACATCTCGTAGGGTCCCTCTCAGGTGTGTTTTCATCTGATCAGGCCCAGAGTATATTATCAGGCCCAGAGTATATGCCTTCATTAAAAAAAATCCAGAATTCAATTCGTGAAGCACTTGTATTCTGTAGCGACGTCAGTACATTTGTCCCGTTATTCACTATCGTAGAAAGGATCAGAAGACAACTGGGGCAACAATATGAACTGAAACGCACACTTAATTCAAAAATCAGAGAGATTAAAACGCTAATCAAACAGAACGAAAATCTCCCTTTGGCCAAATAAATAATTCTCACTTTGTGTAACAATAAAGAATTGTTTTTATGATTGAAATCGATTAGAAAAACTTGAAATATATGTATTCGCCATTACCCCACCCCGACTATGTCCTAAAGTCTACTACGTGTTTATACAAGCTATAATGCGCGTCTATTGAACAGAATACAAAACACTGCATCGATTGGTAACAGGTGTGATGTGCTCATACGATCAAAATTTCCAAAACGTCATAGCCCAGCTGCTTTGGACTAAATGTATGTATAATCAACAGATGCTTTTGGTTAGCGGTTTTAGTTAACAATCAATGAACGTGTATTATAACAAAAGTTGTAGATTTCATAGTACTGAAACACTTTTTTTGACTGATTAAAGAGGTTTTCTTATTAAAGTGACTTCGTCATTACATTTAGATTGAAATCTCCGGAAAATCCTTGATTTTTGGATTCAAATTGGAAAAATGTAAACAATTTGAATAATTGTCAAAGAAGCATTAACTACAAGACTAGCAAAAGAGAGATTAGCGTCAATTAGGAAATTCTTACCAATTCGCGACTCTGTCAGAAGTAAATTACAAGCCAGACAGAGTCTTCAGACTGACTTTTCAGCCGGAACTGAAGATTTGTTTAGACCAATTACCAAAGGAAACAAAGGGGTAGAGCGAGCTTTATGGGGGGATGACCCCGAGACGGGGGAAAAAAGAAAAGAAAAACCTGTTATTAGTAAACTTGAAAAAATAGCAAAGGAAACTAAAAAATAGCAAAAAGATCCAGACAAACAAAAAAATCTTTAAAAACACTTCCTGGTGATATAATAACTGCTGCAAAAAAAAACGAGAACAACAAGAACGACAACTTCAGGAAAAATAGAACGATTAGGTGGTATTGATATTAGATCCCCACCATCTGAACTCCAAGCACCACTTGCAGAAGAAAGAACTTGAACCACCAGGTGATATTCCTATTATCCCACCACCACAACCTGAATTTCAACAAGAAGAAAATGGTAAAAAAGAAAGAGTTTAATTCAAAGATAAATATATTCCGGATAAACTCAATGAATTAGAAAATAAACAATTTTCCAGTATGGAAGAAATAGCTACATTCGTCGTTAATAGTTTTAATTACAGAGAACAGTATATTGTCAAATATTATAAAATCGTAGACAAGAAAACATTGAAAGATGGATTATTCCGTTTGTGTACAAAAATAGAACGGATAAAAGATAAATATGAAGATGATACATATAAAGCTTATATCAAAGCAATAGAAAAAATGGAAACAAAAACAGAAGAAGATCCTGGATTTCTTCATTTACCACAACAATCAAAACTTCTTGACATAACACAAGGTGCAACTGGTATCAAAGGCGAGAAAGAACACTCAGGACATGGATATTCCAGTAGCCCAAGAGGGATTTCAGGTAGTGGTCTTATTCAATGTCCTGGAAATATTGTCCGCGATATAACAAGGATTAGAAGTTCTAATCGGAGGAAAACGAGCTGGAAATACCTCACCGGAAATAATTAATGAAGCGGCCGATATCTGCAGGCGGTTATTTCAAGTTGGTGTCATGGATATTAAAACATATCGAGATTTCATTGATGAGTTAGCGGAAAATTCTTTGGATGTTCACAGCGATTAGATAAATATTTCATTTGAATTTACTAGTAATTTAATAAGATGATCATACACGACAACTATGATAAACCAGCCAGCGTCTATGTAGTAAACACACGATTTCCAGATTATCTTGCCGGAAAAGCGTTTTAAGCTGCGAAGGATAAACTAACAGCGCTAGTTCGACGGCGAAGGAAACCACAATTGGGACCACTACCATCTACAGCGGAGATGCCTGCCAGTGTCAGTAAAATAATAAATAACGCAGTAGATCAAAAACTAGCGTCGCTGATAACTCCGTCATTGGCGACTTCGTTGACACCAAGTAACCAAGATAACATAACCGCAAATATGATAGCGGGAAGCGGCTTAAACAAGCCACGACGTGGTCGTCAACGATGAAAATCCTACGGATTTTACGATTTAGATTAATGAATATATAATAAAATATTCAAACGGTCACCTGATCCAGCGTTTGATATGGTGCTCAAGGATCATTCCGTACGTGATTATCAATTTTATTCTTATCACACAATACAACCAGATCTCCGATCAAGACTCGAACTTCAAGTCCATGATACCAGCAAATATTTTCTACCATGCGAAGCGTTTATCGAAGTAGAAGGAGAACTCGTAACAAATGATGCTGATCATAAAGATCCACAATACACAGATAACCAAAATGTTCGAGTTGGTTTTATCAATAATGGTATCATGGCGTTATTTGAAAGTGCAAGATATCTCATTGATGGAAGAGAAATTGAATCTATTGAGCGTGAAGTTGATATTGCCACAACAATATTCGGGTTAGCGAGATATTCCGATGATTATACAAGATCAGCGGGTCCATCTATGATGTTCTCTAAGGATATTAATGATCACGCTGATCACATTCAGTATTTTAAATTACGGACACCGCAAGATACCGCAGATGATCCACAACCACATGCTGCTTCTCCTGAATACCAAGCAAGACCAGCTGCTGTCTTTGATGTTATTAAAAGCGTTATTGATAATTACAATCTAGGATTTGCAACACGCGTATCAACGTTGAAGAGGTCTCGTCGACAGTTTTCATGCGCCGCGATTCCACTACATCATATTTTCGGATTCTGTAGAAATGTCCGAAACGTTATCTATGGAGCGAAGCATACAGTTGTACTCATGAGAAAGGGTACCGACAATGATGCAATCTGGCGTGGTGCTGGTGTTGCTGCCGGTAAAGTCATTTTAACAAAACTATCATTGTGGATGCCAGTACTGACTCTGTCAATCACAACAGAAGAACGATTACTATAATTTATGGATCAAGGAGGAAAGTCGTTGCTCAGTTGGCTAGCAACGAGTACAGATACCAAGGATTCTGCTATTGATGGTACATTTACGTAGAACCTAGCATCAAAACAGGGCGTTTCAGCTCCGCGTCATATATTTGTTGCGCTACAGAATAGAAATCGATTAAACTCTCAAGAATACAGCCATATGATATTTGATCAATTAGGTGTTACTGACGTCTCACTGAGAATAAACGGACAACAAGAACCATCCGAGGATATACAACTGAATTACGATGCCAACCAAATAGCACGTGTGTACCATCGTCTGTTGTCGTATATGGGAACGATCAAAATGTTGATACTGGTCTGCAAATATCACAGTTGGATTATAAGAGTCTGTATCCGATCTATTACTTTTCACTGGAACATCTTGACTTAACAAGACAATCCATTGTTGATATACACTTTAGAGCTCGTGTAAACCCTGGCGGTGTTAATTATAGAGCGGTTGCTGTCATTCTCAGCGACAAATCAATGTTACTTGAAGGTGTTGGTGGAAGAATGAGAGTGATAGATGCACCAGTGGAAAACATGTAACAATTAGATCAATCTGTTATTGTATAATGTCATAGAGTCATATTAGTGTTACATTGACTCCTGGTCAAATCAAGAAATTGCAATCGGAATCGGCTAAAAAATGTGGAACCACAATAACGCTGAAACCTAATCAGATGTCTGGCGGGGCGAATAAATTGTCGCTGACGACTCGTCAAGTAAAACACTTCAATGATGCGTTGAAGGATAAAAGGCGTTCAGATCACTCTCTCTGCGGCTGCTATCAAAAATATGATAAAAACCGCCGGTATATTCACGCTGTAAGCTGCAATTCCGGCTTTGATTGCTGCGACTGCCCCAGCGGTAGCTAAAGCGGCGGCTTTAGGAGCCGTTGGTTTTACGTCAGGGATGGCATTAAAGAAAGCAACTGGGCAGGGGTATACAAAAAGGAAAGGGTCTAAGACTACCAGGAACCCCGTATTCATGGTACAACGGAAAAGGTCTGAGTATCCCAGGAACAATTTACTAGTTGATGAATCTTTGATTGAAGAGTCTTTGACTCCAATGTCCAATTTTGATTTACTAGATGCTGCTAAAAATTGGCCATAAAAAACTTCAGAGGTGTTTTTTGTGAAAGATCAATTGCCGGCACAACCAAACAGCGTTGAAACAGGTATCATTAATCTCGATAACATTACCGGACCCAGAACCCACTGGTTGCATACGCGATTGATTCACGTGCAATTGTTTATTTCGATTCATATGGATTAGCACCGCCGAAGGAATTTATGCGTTATATAAACCGCTTAAAAACTCCTTGTTGGTATTCCACGCTACCAACACAACAAATGAATGATCCACCAATATGCGGCAACGAAGTATTAAATGTCCTCGATGCTATTTCAACATCTGGAAATCCACCACATGTTGTCGTAAATGAATACACGAATAATCGCTGGCAACGACGAAGTCGTCAACGAAGATTTTAGAGAGAAAGATTATATAGAATAACATGATTGATATTTAGGGGAGATCTTTATCAGCGCTGAAGAAACCCGAACCCGATGGCGTTGCAACCGGTGATATAAAAAAAATAATCGAAGATGAAATAGTTGACACATTGAACCTAGCAAGTGTCGATCCCAATGAAATAGTTGTATTTCAAGATCGTCAGGGTAAATTGAAAATAAGTAATGTATCCCTGGATGATATTTTTGTTAAACAAAGAGGCGTAACCGAGAATACCGTTGCGTTATTTTCGGATCAGGGTAAACTCAAACCCGGCATACTCGTTTCGACGATTACAGATAAATTAAAAACTCTCAACGATGAGTTAAAATTCATACAAAGTTTTATTTGGTGATCCAGCGACAACATCACCGAATTTATCATTAATAAAAATCTCTATGGACAATATAAAGACTGTCAATGACGAATTAAAATCAATTATGGCTTTCTTCGGCGAACCAGCGGTAATATCACCGAAACTAACAGAAATAAAAACTTCTATGCTGAAACTAGCAACACTTCAATCTAGAATTGAAGAATACGTAAAACAGTTTTCAACTTTTCGTAAAAATATTATTGATAAATTGTTTAGA
The DNA here is from genome assembly GCA_030141615.1 of Unio pictorum. NCBI lineage: Eukaryota > Metazoa > Mollusca > Bivalvia > Unionida > Unionidae > Unio > Unio pictorum. The sequence goes on from JARLTB010000026.1 coordinate 1,411,505, forward strand.
ACCACGTTGGATAAAATTGAAACAAAACTCCCGGATATTAAAAAATCCATCGATGAGACGAAAAACTTCATCGAGGCAACCAAAAATGTTTCTTTTAAGGATGATAACAATCATTGAAAAAACAAAACTTCCTCATGAGAAAACCAACAATGTAGTATGCACGATCCAACACGGATCATTTGCGTGGACACCTACAGAAAATATACTAAATATCACTGCAACAGTCAAAGGCATTTATCGATTAACACTAGTAACACCGACTCAATTTAATATGTTATCGTCGAGTTCATCTGGAGTCAACAATACCATATCAACAATCATCGAAAAGGATACAACCGAACAGTTCACGATAACAACAAATGATAATAATCTAGCTAGGGTTTCAGTATCATGGTATGTGGAATTCGTAGCGGATTTAAGTAAACAATTAAACCGCTAACGGTTTCAATTGAAATCGTAAAGGATTTGAAAATAAAATATCATCATCAACGATACCTTCAGTATCCCAATACCGTTATGATCAGGTCAGAGAATTTCAAACTAAACTCAAAACACTCACTGAGGAGTATCAAACAAAAATAAAAAAAATACCGACGAAGAATCACCACAGTTGATGTTGCCGTGTACTCAGTGAGTGGTGTAATCGCCGGGGCTGGTATAATTCTATCCTCGTATAGTTTCATACAAGTATACAAAACATTTAAAATTGTATGCTCATGTACTATAAAATTATGCTGATAAAATACCTTAAAATGGTTTTGGGCGGATCATTTTTTCTAGCATTTCATGTTCACAATATTGTCCATTTTAGCTAGTTCAATCGTGCATCCGGTACAATACAATAAGATGCATTAGGGAAACATAATACATTTAATGGTTTCATAGCTGTATAAAGAATCATGTATAGTTTGTGAAATTGATCAAAGATTCTTTTGTATTGAAAAAATGGTTATGGCACAAATATATTGGTGTGACTTAGAAAACCAAGCGACTGTATCATACATCTACCAGATTTTACCACTGGAAGATATACATTTTTATACATTCATTAAATATTCAATCTTCCTTATTTCTGTTAGGAAGAGAACAGAGACACATATAAATATTTTATATATTGAATACTCTTGCTGGTGAAAACGTTCCGATTGCTCATTCGTATTGCAATCAAGGATGTTAAGCTATTGTAATAATGAAACCAACCACAGTATCCACAATTTACAACGCAGACACCAACCACAGCATCCACCATTTGCAACGCAGAAATCAACCACATTATCCACAATTTACAAAGCAGAAACCAAAAACAGCATCCACAATTTAGAACGCAGACATAGTGTACCAGTATCGCTTTCACCTTTGCTTTTGTGAAAGCGACACAGATACACGAGATTATGTTTGATGAGGAGGATAGAAGTAGTGATCTTATAACATATTGTACCATTGGTTTAGACTCTCTGAATGAAAAGAATGGAAAGGATCAAAAGACGATGGTAATTCACTCCTACTCTTATAGTCATGCAAATATAACTATATATATATATATATATATATATATATATATATATATATATATATATATATATATATATATATATATATATATATATATATATATATATATATTTAATATTCTCGTCCCTGATTTATTTGATCAAAGAGCTTATAATACCAGACATATCATTCTGTGGAAAAATGAACAATTTTTAATATTTGAATTTCTTCCTTGAAAAAAAGGCATTTTTATTTTAAAATATCAAAGAAACATTGATTAAATTTCCTTGTTTGCAAAACAAGGTGGGTTTCAAAATCGTGTATTGACCAAACGGTCCAAGTCAGAGATACTATGGTTTCATAAAATAACAATTGTTTTTTCTTAAGTACTATAATTATCGTTGAATCAAATTCGGTGCTTTATCGAATTCCCTCTTTCGTGCCTAATATATGCACTTGCTTTCATTGTCCATGCTACTATATGAATGCTTGATACAAAAATTCAATTCAGTTGTCACCTTTCAAATTTCTTGGATCGTCTAATGAATTATACATTACAATTTCAGTTGTTCTCTTCTCTCAGAAAGTCGTCAGTTGGATTCTGAAAACCATATACTTACAAGTATAAAGAGATGCAAAGAATGATATTTCTACAATGCTCGCATATAAATATGTATGACATGTATTCAATGGTGAATGCGAGGAACAGTTCAATCGTAGAGTGAAAGCAGACATGACCAGCTTCGGCAAGTTATGGGTCTCTTACTAGCAAATGACATACTTTCCTTCATGAATTCATTACCATCAAACCAAAAACAAGCTACCGAAGATATGGTCCGTATAGAATCAGCTGAGGTTTATTATGAAACAAATTACAAACAAGACTCGTGGTAAAAGAGAGAGAGAGAGAGAGAGAGAGAGAGAGAGAGAGAGAGAGAGAATGAGAGAGAGAGAGAAGAAATGTGCGTCACGGAGACATTGGGATATGAAATAGTCACTCGATGTTTAAAAACAATGTATTCTTTTCTTTGGAGCCTGTTCACTATGACAACCATTTCATTTTGGTTATGCAAATTTGGACTCTGGAGAGGTCCATCTGATAGGAGATGCACAATCAATTAACAGCTCAACGATGGGCAGAGTACATAATTATCTGAGGATCCGTGTTAAGCTGTTTGAAGCTGTTAAAGTTGTCTTTTCTCGGGGTGAGTTGAAGGTTCAGTTGAGGTGACCTAGTGTGATGAAGCACATTTAAGAGTTCAGTAGATACTGAGAAACCTGGAAAACCATACTCCACTTACTAATTAATATATAGACTATAATACGGAGAAGTCATAGCTTTTTGAGTGACAGCAACAACATGGAAATATTGAGATGTTTTCAACATACGGATGTGTCTACGGATGTAATTTTATCTACCACCACCTAAACGCATTAACTACTCGCATTTTGATGTGACAGTTTCTAATGAAGTTCATCAAGCTGATATATTATTTCTACCGCATGATGGTTTCTACAAGTATGCGCTAACCGTAGTTGATGTTGCGAGTCGATACAAAGAAGCATAGCCGCTGAAAACAAAATCATCATCTGAAGTTTCTTCTGCGTTTGAAAGGATTTATCGAAGGGGTCCTCTGCGTTGGCCAAATCTATTACAAGTTGATCCTGGCAAGGAATTTCAGGGTGCGGTTCTATCAATAATGAAGAATCATAATACTGCGTTACGACGAGGACATACTGCACTACATCGCGATCAGGCAATTGTTGAACGATTTAATCGGACGCTTGCTGAGCGGTTATTTGGATATCAATACGCTAAAGAAGTCATCCAGGATAAACGATCCCGTGAATGGGTCAAGAGATTACCAGGCGTAATTACCGCGCTGAATAATGAGATTACTCGAACAATCAATATGAAACCTAGCAAAGCAATTAATAAAAGGTATATACCTGTAAAACAACAAAAAGATTTTTCAAAACAACCAATGCTCGGTAATGTCACTGTTAGGTATTTATATGAACCAGGAGAGCTCGAAGGTGGCACAAAAAGAGCTACTGATCCTATTTGGAGTGTCACCATACATAAAACATATCTAGTATAACACGATCTACGGGTAGATCAGCAATCTATAGATTGGATTCAACTGCCCCTCAGCGTGGGTTTACTTGTCAACAACTGCAAGTGTTACCCGAGGACACTCAATTACCGCCACGTGTTCTTAACTAGCACCTCTTCGTCTGTTGCACTCAAGACAAGTCAGCATCACATTATCTCTGGTATGACCAATACTGCTATTTTTTCTGTCTACGGTAAATTGGCGAGGATCTTTATCCGACCAACACCAACTCATTATACAATTGCAACTTGCGCAGTGATTATTCTGTTGTTGTTTCAACGTGGTTATTAATTCGGCATCAATATCAAATTCTCGTTTTTTTTATCCTGCTGTTTATAACTAGAGAGTTTCTTTCTGATTATATCATCGCTGACAATATCAATTATTGTTGTGTCGTTTTAGTCTAGAACAATTCTTCGAAGTTGATTTATTCTTTGTACTCTGGACACTGCAAGATAAACTAAATTCGACCACTCGATGTGATTATCTACCATCCAATCAATTGTATCTGTAGTTAATCCCTGTAAAGAATGTATCGTCGCTGCGTAACCTAGCGTCCATGGTGATTTATCAGCGCGCAATACATCTTCAACGACGCTGATATCAACCAGCACAATATCGTTTAACACTAAAATCTGTTTTTCACTCTGCCCAGGAATATCAGCTTCGATATACTGTCTTCGTGTATCCTTGGGTCTATTACACTGCATCGTTGGAAGTGTTGCAATTTTTTTAATGCAATTCAAATAACTTCATTTGCAGTGTGTCTCTGACTATTTGCCTACTTGCTACTATCAAATCGTTTCGGTCTCGACGCTTCCAGAAATCATTTAATGTGTTTCCGAAATTATTTCACGGGCTATTTCACATTGGATTCTGTCCGGCTGTAATCAGATTAGTTTCTTTAATTCGCGTAATTGTTCATCAAGTGCTCTGTGGTCGGTATTAATCTATTCATAATAGTCTACAAAATGCTTTACCCAATCATGAGTGGATAAACCGACAAATGGTGGCGGTTGGCCATGATCGCCGCACATTATTACTTTTGTATTCGCTAACAATAATCACTCGAGAAACTTTTGTAATACATCTAACGACACCGTGCATATTTCATCCCAAATAAAGACTTCAGGAATAAATTTCTCACCCATTCGATCAGGAGTCCATTCGTCGCTTTTCCATCGAAAGAAACTGTGATAAGTGCTTCCATTAATTCCTCGCTGTTTCATCTCGCTTGCAAGTCTGTGTGTCGGTGTTAGCACAATCATGTTTGATTCCCCACGAAATAATTCAATCGCACGAGTCGTCCTTCCTGACCCACCACAGCCGTTTAAATAAACTATTTTATATCTACATATTAGGTCAGATATCGACGGTGCATTAGATAGTTATGATATCTGATTATTTTTCAAGTAATTATCTTCAATCGTAACATCTGCTGATTTGGAATAATTACGTAGTATTTCCCGCTTAATTCTCCATGATCCCCAACTCTCGTCAGAATTTGTGAATTCAGTGCTGCTGTGTTTCGCGTTTATATAAAATGAATCAGTGGCTACTCTAACTGCGGTGTCAGGGAATCTATTTGTCATCGAAAATAGATTAATAGAAGCATAAGCCAGCATAGACGCCCTCAAAAGTGCATACTGAAGACTGTATCCATCGTTGTAAGTAACAATTGTACCCAATTAGGTTCCATCAGACAAGAAAGCGTCTTTATGATTAACGTATATACCTTTCGATGTTATATCCGCGATTATAAAATCGTATTCAATATTATATATAATCAACCTTGAAGAATATCTTGTATTGTCATATTTTTCGCCCTGAGTGAAGTTACCAATTATTCTTCTACCGAGTTCTTTTGCATCTTTATTTCTAACTTCAACTATCTGTTTGGACCATTCCATGATATATTCCTCGTCGAGATCAGGGAATTGTTTTCTATTTTCTTTGATTATACTATCTAGACTATCGGGTTGTGGTAGCCAGACTTCAGTCTGCGCTCGATATGATATAATTGCTTCACTGACAATCAACGATATCAGCATTTTAGAAATCATATATCGTAATAACACTATTGGTATCCAGTGTTTTTCAGAGATGTGTCTACCGATCCAAACATAGCAACACGGATGAAGTCCTGTAGCCAATTCAAATGATACCACACGAGCGACTCCGGTTAACTCAAAAACGGGTAGCGACCCATTAATAGCAACACGGGTCATCTCGTGTGTGGGATGCCCAAATCGCTTGAAGTACTCAGTGCATTCTCCGTACCCGAAAAAACTCCCTGGATAACACGCAACCATGTCAACCGAAATAATAGTTTTAGGGTCATATTTTGTATTCCATATTCCACACATCTTGATTTGATATCTGATAGAAATGCAGCTTTTGTTGGTTTCCACGTGTTTCTCTTTCTCTCAAAATAAGCTGCAACCGACGGAATTGTAAAACAGTTTGTTAATAATTATTCGTCGTGTTCCGTTGAAAAACTACTAGCTAGTTTTTGCATCGCGTCATCGAGGGCTTCAGTACGGTATAAGCCGCCACTGGGTCTTACAAATTGATCGAATCTGTCCTCATAATTTTCAAAACTATTAAGTAACTACACTGACACAGGATCGTCTTTACTCAACTGGTGAATAAAATCTAATAATTTCTCCTCCAGGGAGAATTCCGGGGAGAACTCCGCGGGTAGATATCTTATTGTTGTTGAAATATTGTTACTGCAGGTGTCCACGCGTGTTTGTTATCGTCAATAATTTTGATTGGAGCTCCATTTAATTTATATTTCGATTCGTGTAATATTTCTCCTGTTATCGTCATTATGGTTATTGGAAATCTTAATCATGTTTCCGATTTGGTTTTATCCTGAATTGTTGCCCCCCGCTCCTTCACTGTTAGTCCCCATTCATTTTTTTTTGCGTCTTAGATCAGTTTTTTTTTCCACGCAACGCATTTGTGAAGTGTTCTATTATTCGTTCTGCTACGCAATTCACTTTTTACTAATATTTCATTGGTTTTAGTTTATCAATACTCGATTTATCATTTAGCGAATATATCCCATAAACAACTGCTGTTACAGGATAAGATCTCTCGTAATACGGTTTGTCAATTCCAGTCAGAATTCCTGGTTTTGGAATCTCGACTCACAGTGACAGTTCTTTTATCCTTCAATATGAGGTCACATTTATCTCTGATAATCGAATCTCCTGTTTCCGAACGGATAATGAATTTCACTCTAAAAAATACTTTTTCTTGTCAAGATGTGAGATTATCATTGCTGTGCTTTCGTCGTTCATGGTAGCATTAACGCTACCATCAATTCGAAATGTTGACCAATAGTGAGATGCTCCACTAGATTTGAATTATTCAATAAAACAATCACGGATTTTACGCAACATGGTTTTATCACTTATTAGACTTTTGGGTGCAACGGAGACTCTATCGAAATTAAATTTAGCATTTGTCCAAGGCGTAATTTTCGATAATCTCTCGAACTCCTTCATGCTTTAATTAAAACAAGTATTTAAATAGAGAATTTATATATAATGAATCATTGCAAATGGCTCATGATTGGATCAGTAACCCCGTCTAACAAATCATGCAATAAGGAGTTCTGTGGATATCATATGCAAAGTTTTCGTCGGGGGTGTCTTGGCCGCTTACCCTGCCTACGATGCGGGGTAGGGGTTAGAGGAATATCACAGTTGTGTCTCAGTTGCGGTGGTAACAGATATAGAGAGTTGAAGCGTTATTATGATAAACGAATTAAGAACTCCATCAATGACTCTGTCAGCGTCAATAACAAAGTAATAAGAACCCCTAAAAACTACATTGATAGATTCCCAAATAATATAACCATTCAGCTAAATAATTAATTCGACAAATAATATTATAGTATATAAATAAACCAAGAATTTCAACCACATCCCTGAATTAACGAGCATGAGGCGTCACGTTATGGTATTATCAGAAACCGTAGACTAAAGATGCCAGTTGGTGCTGACATGGTATGGGGTATTTGATCTTTAGTGCTGGAGGGAAAACTTATCTTTATCATATAATCGCATACGAGTGGTTCCATGGATTGATCAAGGATGGTTTTGTTATCGATCACATTAATTCCAATCGAAAGAACAATCGAATTTGCAAGCTATTTCTCAGAGTGAGAATTCCAAACGAGGTAGAAATGGAAAACACTCAAAAAATACAAAATGTGACAAATCATTTAATACAACAACTAACGAGCAAATAGTATTTCAATCAATGGCTGAAGCCAGTAGGTATTTCGATATTTATGAACCCTCAGTAAGACGCGTTGCAGAGAATATAACCCAATCTGCGATTTCTAAAAGAAATGGACAAAAAATTCAATTCATTTACGTATAAATCATGTTTTGTACATAGTTTATATAACATCGAAGGGAGATAAATCGTGCAGGTATGTGTATGGCTTGTGAAAGAGTTACCCTCAATGTTTTTTTTTGAAACACTGTGTCACTGATCTCAATGGTTATAATTGTCACAATTCTCAACAGGATAATCAATTATCTGGTTTTTGTAAGAATACGAATCAAATACGCAGTATTTACAAACAATTTTATTCTTTTTTGTGTTTTTTTTTAAGTGTTCGGTTCTGCTTCAATGTTGTTAATAATCAGTATTAAGTGCACGAAAGGTATATTGATTCATTCATAGTTATATCGTTATATAATCCATTGTTATATGTTGCTCTGTACTGTCCTATATTCTTTCATTGATTGTGTATATAATATCACGCCTTTGACGTCATTCATTCACTGCTGACTTCCGCCAATCTGTATTAACTTACATATATATTATATTCAAAAGCATATACATGTAACTAAGAATAGTTAGTGCATTCGTAACGCGTTGCGGTTTCGTACCGACAGATGGTTTTATATAATTGGGGGGAGGGGTGTAAGCACCCGAAATTCAAATTGTGAAACCAAAACAAACTACACCGTCACGTGGTCTGATATATATATATATATATATATATATATATATATATATATATATATATATATATCATCCATTCATTCATTGAATATACCATCCACCATTCATTGTATATATACCATTCATTCATTCATTCATTGTATTGAATTGTATTGTATTGTATATATGTATCATGTGACGCCCATTCCCCTAAGCATATCTTCTTAGATTTCTAATCCGTTATTAGACGAATTAGATATCTTATCTTATGCTGTGTGGTATGATTATGGACGTCAAAATAAACAGTAACGTGGATGTAATAAGCTATTCATCAGATTAGGGTAACCCCACAGGGTAATTCAGAATGAATTATCGGCTAAAAGAAACGGTCATAGAGTCAAATCTCAAAAGAGATATTCAAAGAGAGAAAAATACTCATTGTATATACCATCCACCATTCATTGTATATATACCATCCATTCATATATAATATTTCAGATAAATAAACAACAGAAAAAATGCTCTCAAAGAAGGAACCCTATGAAAGACACAAAGGCCTTATAAGGGACCCAATGAATGATAACCGCTCATCATGATTTACTGTTTATTTTTGAAAAGTATATTATAAATATATAGTTATCATATAATATGAACTCTGAAAATATCAATAAGATCATAACACAATTTCAAATTTGAAGTCTCTGGGGATTCAATTATCAGATCGATTAAACTGTGATCAAATTATTTCGGAGTTCGAAGAAATTGAATGTGACACCCAAAGAAACAAGTACATGCTATCTAAGTCGTATGCTTTTATTAAAAAAGATTCATCATTCAATATATGAAACTTTTAAATACGAAAATGATATAAGTAAGTTTGTCCCGCTATTTAAAATCGTGGAAACAATAAGGAAAGAACTGAGGCAGGAATACGAATTAAAACGGTCAGTTAATTCAAAAATTAAGAATATAAGATTATTAATTCAACAAAACGAAAATCCCTGATGGATATCTCAGTTGAATAGGTTGTAACAAACGATTTTACATGTATATAGTGTTAGGTAAACTATAAATAATTCAGTGTTTTGTTTATAATACTCCATGGACAGATGTTACAAGTACAATAAACAGGTATGCGCGCTCAACTGGAACAAAATTTGTAAAGGCGGCTTTAGACAATATCGGTTGAAATCCTATACTGGGGTTTATCAATGAACGTACTACAAGGATGGAAATATTTCACAGACTAATTTTTGCCTGCCTGAATCAGGTAAAATGGTCGATTTCTCATTAGACATCATTTTATGATGAGAAAATCAGTGCATGGTACACTAATTGGAAATTGCTTTGCTGATTTAATAATGGTAAACGAAGCATTAACGACCAGACTAGCTCGTGAGAAACTGGCTACAATTAAAAGTTTTTACCAATCTGCGACTCTGTCAGAAGTAAACTACAGGCTAGGCAGAGTTTACAGACTGGTTATTCAGCAGGAATTGAAGATTTGTTCAAACCGGTAACCACGGCAACCAAGGTAGTAATATCAGCCACTGAGCGAGCTATATGGGTAGATGTCCCTAAACAAGGACAAAGAAAAGAGACGCATCTTCTTCCTGTAATTGAATAAATAGCAAAACGATCTAAACAAACAAAAACATCTTTAAAAACACTTCCTGGTGATATAATAACTGCGGTAAGACATCAAGAACAAGAAAAACAAGAACGACAACTTCAACAAGAACAACAAGAACGACAACTTCAACAAGAAGTTGAACGACTAGGTGATATTGATGTTAGCGCGCCACCCAAACCACTTGAACAGACTCTGAATTAGTTCAAGATAGTTTTAAAAATATAAGAGATAAGTATTTAAAAGACGATGAGCCTGCAAATTTTATGAAAGACAGACACCTGGGCAAATAAAGAATTTTTAGCAAACCGCGGTAAAAGTAAAAAAAAACAAAAGAAATGAGTACCTCTTTTAATAGTTTTCTAGCTGCAGAAAAAGGTGTCACACAACAAGCACCAGCATATACAGCAGACCCAACCCCAGATGAAATAGAAATAATGGCAGAAGCTGATTCTGAAAAAGGTGCAGCTTGTATCACTAAAAAGAAACGGACGGGCATGGATTTTATAAAAATCAAAGATTTTCCAGTGGAACCCAAGGGGAATATCAGGTAGTGGTCTTATTCTTTGTCCTAGTAATATTCTCAGTGATATAACACGATTAGAGGTTCTCATATCAGGTAAACGAGCTGGAAATAACTCACCGGAAATAGTTAATGAAGCAGCTGATATCTGCAGGCGGGTATTTCAAGGTGGCATCATGGACATTGATGTGTATTTCATTGACGAATTAGTTGAAAATACTACGGATTTGTATCATAGTTAGCACAGTGACTAATTTGATGACTTCGTCATTCGATTAGGTAAATATCATTTAAATAAGAATGATCATACACTACAACCATGATAAACCAACCAGCGTCTATGTGGTAAATTCACGATTGCCAGTTTACAAAGCGTACTATGATGATGGTCTCGGTGATACCATTGCAGGGTTATTTGCAAGAATGGCTCCAAAGGTGGCGCCGCTAGTAAAACAATTATCGATGAAAGCCATTGATGTTATTCGTGATAAGGGTATTAACCCTGTTGGAGATCTTGCCTGGAAAGTGTTTTCATCCGCGAAGGATAAACTAACAGCGTTACTTCGGCGGCGAAGGAAACCACCAGCGACTCCATCATTGCCGTTACCATGTACAGCGGTGCTGCCTGCAAATGTTAGAAAAATAATAAATAACGCAGTAGATAAAAAAATAGCATCGTTGGTGACATCATCATTGACAGCCAGCAACCAAAACGATATCGCAAATATGATAGCGGGAAGTGGCTTAAAACTGACGACCGAAATCACGATTTAGATCAAGGAATAATATGATAAAATGTTCAAACAGGCACCTGATACAGCGTTTGATATGGACGCCCCAGTGCTCAAGAATGATTCCTTACGTGATTATCAATTCTATTCCTATCATGCAGTACAACCGGATATTCGATCAAGAATTGAACTTCATGTCCATGATACCAGTAAATACTTTCTACCCGCTGAAGCATTTATCGAAGTAGAAGGAGAACTTGTAACAGCTGCTGATACTCCTGCTGTACTAGCACCGTATCCAGATGATACCCAAGTCGGTTTTGTCAATAATGGTATTATGGCGTTATTTGAAAGTGCAAGATATCTCATCGATGGAAGACAAATTGAAGCCATTGTGAGTGAGGTTGATGTTGCCACAACAATAATAGGGCTAGCAAGATATTCCGACGATTAAATAAGATCGGCAGGCCCTTCTATGATGTTTACAAAGGATGCTAAAAATACTACTGGAAGAAATCAGTTTGTTGTAAGACGACCAAGGAATAATGCTGATAATGCTGATGTTGATGTTGAGAATATGATTATAAACAATGATCCTAATTTCAATCTAGGAGTTGCAACACGCATGTCAATGTTGGAAGGGCGGCGTAAATCATTTTCATGCGCGATTCCACTGCATCATATATTTGGAATCTGCAGAAATGTCCGAAAAGTTATCTTTGGAGCGAAACATACGGTAGTACTTGTGCGAAACAGTAATGATAATGATGCAATTTGGAGAGTTCCAGCAGATGCTGCACATCCAGATAATGATGACGGTCATTTGAACAAAACTATCATTGTGGATGCCAGTAATGACTCCATCAATTACAACACAGAGTCGATTACTATCATTTATGGATCAAGGAGGAAAATCATTACTAAGTTGGCTAACAACAACAGATACTAAATAATCAAGTATTAACGATATATTTACATGGAACCTGGCATCACAACAAGGTGTTGACGTTTAGACAGATTATTTATATAGGACAAAACGATAAAGTCATTATATTAACGAATACATGGTGGCTATTTTTAAAGGACTTAACGATCGCTGAAAATAAGTTTGCATAGTCTTAAGACAATAATATTCATAACGTACCATACATATTCGGTATTGATAATCAAAAGAGACATATATACCCCGTTCTTTCAATGTAATTTTTCCTCTTTTATAAAAAGGAAATGATATATGGAGATTATTTAACCAGGAAAGAGTCCACGTCAACAGTTAAAGTATTTCCCATTTTGGTTACTACATACACAGCGTCCAGTACTCAAGGGAATAATCAATACTAGTTTAAACTAAACCCAACGGAAAAAGTAGGGACATTATGATAATGGGATATTTATTGTGAGTAAACGTGCATTTTACCTTTCTATTATTTGCTTTAGCAGGGTTACTGATCATGAAACAAATTATTATTCATCTTCAGCTACATTTTAAGTCAATTCCTGAGAGTACTTTGACCAAATGACAAAATATGCCATCGTCATTTTCGTTTCATTTGACATACAGGTTATATTTTGTTCTTTATCGCACCAAGATGTCTTCAAATGCATATGTTCTGTTCGGATGATATTGTCCTGGAATGGAGAATAGTTCTGTCAGGTATTCTAAAACTATCAATCATTTACCAATAAAAAATATGGCTATTTTATTCAATATTTGGACTTACTTTTTATCAGCTAAATTTAGAGTCTTTCATATTTGCTCTTAATCTTTATCCATAAATAATAGTTTAATAATATTTTCATTTGCTTTCTGTACATTCAAAATAAAAATATATTCCCGTAATGTTACCTAAATGTAAAGACCTTGTTTTTACGGGGTTGTTGTTTTTATGGTTTCTTTCTTTCTCTTCCCTGGCAACACCAGAATAATTTACTTCACTGGCACAAACTTTTACTTCCTAGAAAATACATCCACAATTAATATACTCTTGATATGGTAAGGTAATTCTACTGATTCGCTTAAACGTGTTACAGATGGTGATTGTTGTGCTTATGTGAACTAATAATATCCTAGTATCTTAGTACTTATTTCTAGATGACAATGTTGTACATTGATTTTAATTTGTACCGTCGTCCATAGCACGCATTTTGAATAACGTGATTGTTTCCTTAAAGGATTATGCAGTTTTCAACTGAGACCAAGACAGCGTATAATTAAAAAAGTCTAGTAAATTCAGTGAGAGCATGTTTGTCTTCGCACAAATTCGTTAACTGGTGTAGGAAAGCGTCGTGTGTCCGCCATCTAATAATCTCTTGCATTAAAACAAATAATTAATGCTAGCAACAGTAAAATGTTAATATCTTGTGCATTTATTTGCCTTTCAAATTAAAAATTATATACCGTTTCATTCGGGACACATTGGATTTCCTCATCGTGTTTTCCAAGAATTTAACGTTACCTTTTTTAAATATATAGTTTCTAAAATAATACGTTGCTAATAAATCGACGCTACAGCTATATGTAGGCGTAACTTATAATAATGATTACAGTGCTTTGGACGATTTGTTAGAATTCCCTAAAAGTGCCTATATATAATTTCCATAGGTACTTCAAATCAATATATTATTCAGAATAAGCAGGTATGGCGACCGTTGGAGTGCTTTTGATAAAACATATACTGGAGACCAGGAAGGCAAACAGCTAGAGATGAACTTAACTTATTAGTCTGCATTGACTATTTCACGACTACATTCCAATATAGTACTGATTTCAAGTTAGCTTAGGTTGAAACACTTTGATTTATAAACGTACTTTCAAATGAACAATTAATGGAATAAAAGATGGAAACGCCGAAAATAATATTAGTACAGCGGACACTTTTCTGGAGGCATTCCATTGGTAGGTAAATACGATGGTGCATTTTTAAAGGGAATTGAAATCAGATAAACAAAAGGTGAGTTTTAGGATATTATGGAAGTCACTTGCACTTTGTGCTCACCTGTAAATTCGGCTTATATGATCTCTGAACATTGGAGATGAACTGTTTACCCTTTACATTCATTAGATAGTTTCATTCATGTAAATATTTAGCATGTTCAAAGTATGGATCGTCTCCGAATTCCCACTCCTTTAAGCCGAGGTCACACCAATAGCAGCGGACCAAGTCATCAATACCTTTAGGTGGGACAATGTGAAATAAAATACGTTTTACGTTAAAATACACTTAGGCACATTTTAAACTGGCAACTTCATGTTTTATTTAAAACTCCTAAAATAACCTAACTGAGCCTAAATAGAAGTCTACTCTTTTCCTAACCGTTTAATGTTTCACTCATTATTTATGTAAACATAGATAATGTTAGTAAACACTAATGGATGAACTTTAATAACAGTCAATCGATTTCAATTGAAAGACAGTAGATAAGGGTCTCAAATATCTTCAGAAGGCTATATAGTTAATATGTTTGCTACTTTAGCTCGAACATTCCTCACAACAAAATGGAAATCAGTCACCTCAAAATATGTGGACTGATGACTATATCTTATGCATAGCAATTAATCTCTTTGTCCTCCATTCTTGGTTTTCCTCAATCACGCACAGAAAAACTCTTTTACAAAAACATACTTATTTACTAAAGTCCAATGAAGACATAATTCTGTGTTTCGATAACGAGTTTCAGGAAATAGAACAGAACATGAACATATTTATGTTCAATAAAACGGAGAGAGAGAGAGAGAGAGAGAGAGAGAGAGAGAGAGAGAGAGAGAGAGAGAGAGAGAGAGAGAGAGAGAGAGAGAGAGAGAGAGAGAGAGAGATTCTTCATTAACCTGTGTAATAAAATCCTGCATCTGCTAAATCATGGATATTTATGTCATTATAGTTTGGAAATTTAGAAACAGTGGAGACTCTGGCTCCAAGTGATTGGTATGACGGGTTTCTTGGAGTTCTGCTGTGGTGTACAAAACCTTCTGCTAATGGTCGTGTCCTTTGTGTTTCTGGATTAGCTTCAAATACGATGAGCAATTCCTAATGATTTCAATAAATATAATCAAAAACGAATACTTGATATAGGCAAACAAAAGTGAAAAAATATTTTATGGAACATCTCTACATTATCTGGGAAAGAACAATCACGCTATCAAACTAAAGGCAGTTATTGTTGGACGAAATATCCTTTCAGTATTAAACGTTGTTGGCATATTATAATAGTATAAGAAAAAATACATTTTCTTTTCTAAGATGGAGCTGCCGGATAACAACACAGCATATAAGATGTGACTTGAGAAAAGCCAATAAATAAAAGAATTCCATTACCTGTACTGAAAGCTCCTGCAGTCACGCCATCTTGTACCTGATCCTGTAACGTGAGATGCCATAAACTGAATAAAACCGACCAAACTAACAAGAAAATGTACAACAACAATTCATTTGGGAATGAAGTTTAACCTTTCACTGTTTGACAATACTTTACATACTAGGTTAAATAGTACGAAAGACCAAGGTTCTTGGCCTTGTAACAGGAAACCAGTTTTCATTTTCTTTCTAAACAAATTTAAAAAATAACATGTCACCAATCGCCATGTGCAATTATGAAAAATATTAGGCCACTCCCATCTTATCTTCCAAAATGTTTTTGGAAAATCATGCCACTGGTCTTGCATAAGAACAATTTGGGCCACATTAGCAAATGGTCTTCGAAAGTTTACTTCCTACTCCTTGTCTTCAAAATATTTTTGAAAACAAGGAGGTCACTGGTCCTCAAACATTTAATTGAAAACTCAGACCACTCGTGTTCAACATTTACTAAAATAATGAAGCCAACGTTTTTAACATGATTACGAAATCATCTGATCCTCACATTTAATAAAGAAAACGTAGGAAATAATCCTCAAACGTTTATGTGAAATCCCAATTTGTACTCAAAATTATATGGTAACCATTGGTTACTCAACCTTTACTGTACACCATAATGCACAGGGTAGACAACCAGCTTATCCAACAATTATTTGTTTCTTCCAATTCACAAAGCAGGATTACTGTTATGATGACACTATTAACTGACCGCTCCAGTGGCCTTCTGGTTTGTGCGTCCGCCTAGAGTGTGGGATGTCGTGGATTCTATCCCCAGTAGAGTAATACTAACGACTTATAATAAAGGGTACGAACAGTTACCTTGCCTGGCACTCAGTATTAAAAGGTTAGTGTTAGGACTGGTCGAACTGATATAAGGATAACCATACTACAGACATCGAAGCTATATGACTTAAAATTGTTACAGCTACGATAAACATCCAAATCTAATTGTCGCCAGAATGATACAAGACTCGGTGAATAACATTTTTAAATAATATAGATTTTAATAATACAAAAGATACATATTTGCTCTGTTCTTTTTTCTAAGACGTTCAACTATATGTATGTGGTATTAAGCAGTACTCGATTAATGTACAGTACAGATCCAGCATGATTTAACTATTCAACGCATAATAATGAAACATAGATGGAGATTTAGTGTTTGATCATCAGTGACTATTGGTGCCATAAAACACCAGCTAACGTATAAAAACACAACCAAAACAGAAAGTGGGACATGGAACCCAAATCTTTTAGGAACGGTATTTATCCATGCCAAAACAGATTTCGTTTGAAATACCAACTGAAACTGAAATACCACAAACTGTGAACGTTTATTAAAACTCACCGGATCAGGAAATCACACAGTGGATTAATGGTATATAAAAAATGTGAAACATTTCAGATTAAATATATTTGCGAGGCCCACAACTGCTATTAACAAGCTGTATTTATATGACATATAATGCTATTAAAACTGTAGATATTTGGGAACAAATAAGTATTACCAAGGCCCAGCACAATATACTGCAAGAGAGATAACTGGATGCAATTTGAAAATGTGTAAGCATATTAGAATTGCAAACATACTATGATATGTTTTTCATGACCGAATATTTAGTCAATACAGGAATAAGTTTGATACCTAAGAAATCAAAAACTACTCTGAGAAGTATTACCAACCTAGTGATAACAAAACAATAACTATGATGCATCAAGATCAAAACCATATATTATATCCCGGATGAAAACCATTCGTACTGGCCAGATCTCATCCAATGCCGTTCGAAAAGTTAACAAAGCAACCATTTAAGAAATAAAATAAATGAATTAACATAAATACGACACTTGGTTGAATTTTAAAAGAGGATTTAGACGTCCAAAGGATTTGCACCACTATTTCAAAGATTATCATTTGACACCAGATAAGCTTATAGACAGTGCGGATGAGTCCGCTCCACGAGAAAATAAACCAAAAGAAGATAAGGTCAAACAATATCAAAACCAAGAATATTATCTAGGCTTAAAGTCAAGGACAAATATGTTATTCACTATCGTATTTGAAGATGTATCTTCAGTTAAGAATTAAAGAACTATTTATTAACCAGTTTATATTACACTGAGATCCTTGGTTCGAATCAAATATTGAACTTATAATCTCTTGAAGACAAAGGACGACATGCGTTTGAATAATAGGCTTTTGTTTTATGTTAACTAATAAATCTGTTCTCGGGAAACATATTGAAAAATGAATAACATTAAGATAAAAATACAGTATCAACAGATGAAAGGAAATAGTTTTAACTTCAAGATGACATTTTCATTTGTAACACGGGAAAACATTGATGAAGATATTATATTAGTAAATGTTAATGTCAAGAAAAGCAATTATCCATGCCATTATATGGTTACTTTACAGTGCTTGATGTAAGCTGTTGTCATTGTAAAATGAGTGTCGTTTCTTGTTCATCGCAGAAACGTTTACATGCCTTTGTAAACCAATGCAATAGTGCATACATTTGCTAGATACGCCTTCCACGACTATCGAAGTCTCTCTTTTTCTAGGTTGAAATGCTTCTTAAGATTAGTTTCGCTATAGTTGTTAACAGTATCAAAGCATTCAGATTCTTATTTGGTGAACTAAGTCTTACTTTATTAAGTCCGTAATATCATCTGTAATTATGTATAATGTGATAATACAAAAACAAAGATAATTTATGTTTCTGAATGTATCATTTACAATATTAGAAAATTGCTAAGAAGTAAACTATCAACTGAGGACATATTATTGTTATGAATATTTAAATGTAGTATTGTTGCCTCTTATTCATGATTTCTGTCACGGATCTTATTTAATTTTTGATCCTTTAATTAGACCTTCATCCTGGTTCTTAATTTGCGTCTGAGGCTTTTATATTAATGTTGATCATTTTTTAATCACTACTTTGTACCTTAACATCCTATGTGAAATCAGACTTAGTGTTGTGCTTACATTGAATTTGAGTGGATTTGTATTGTTTTTTTAATTACTCGCTGGAACTGCAAACTCAATATTTGGGAATAATTCACTATTTTGTGATTATCATGATTTCAATCGATGACATTTTCGGACTGCACCATTATGATACATCGATGTTACTATTTTCATCTTTAATATTGCCTATTACTGTTTTTAAGTATGTCATTGTTGGTTTCATCCCTGTTTTGTTTGTGCTTATTGTTATCCTTCAAATGTCTCTTCGTCAGCATTAGTTTTTTGTATAAACTTGTTTTGTCTTGTTAGTTTTTCTGTATAACTCTTCATAAAGATATATATATATATATATATATATATATATATATATATGTATGTGTGTGTGTGTGTGTGTGTGTGTGTGTGTGTGTGTGTGTGTGTGTGTGTAAGGTGCCTGTGGCTATCAAAGTGTTATCAGTACAATATCTCACAAGGCCTGGTCAGAGGTATTGCGCAACTTGGAAAAACAACACTTGAAGACCGCCTCCCTCTAATTATCGTTATCTAGAAGATGATCTCTACGGTGTAATTTGCCCGGTTAATAAATATGGTAATCTGAGAGGGTACTTTGAACAAGAAAACACACTAGCCCCCGTAAAGATAAAATATGAATTTAATTAAAATACAATTAAAAGAAGAATGACACAATAAATTACAATGTTCTTTCCTTCTGACGATTCTTCGTTCAGAAGTAATTAAAAAAAACCGAAGCTTTAAAAAAGCAGATACGTTAATTAAAATCCATAACACTAATAAAAAAGATGAATTTAACCGTTAATGACTGATAGTACTTTCATCATGGAATCGAATGTTCATTCAACATTGGACTGTTGGGTGATTCACAATGACCTTGTTCGTTGACTGGTGTTTCTTTTTTCTGCGTGCGTCCGACTTCAGCTTGCCCTTTGATTGAACGGAAATTCCACACTCTAACTTCTGGCTTCTTTTCCCCTCTTTTCCTTTGACTCCTCGCTGATTCTGACTCTTTCCAAACAAACTATTTTCCTTGTAAAAGAAAAGGGTAAAACGCCCTAAGTATCTCGTTACTTTAAGAGTTGAGATTGTCCGTCCGTCTTCAGGTTCGAACAATCAGATCTTACTATCAGTGTTATCATTTATACGGCTAACAAATACTACACAAGTCTTCAGATCAATAGAGCTATACTGCTAATTATCGACGTCAGAATTTGGGAAAGTCATATATTCCCGTAAATCATTACGTAAAGTGAGGCAATATATCATAACACACAATCCATATTCACTAATATGATAACTTCAAATTAATGTAACACTTTCCAAACATAAATGTACACGTCGGGTTTTCTACACCACCCATTTACCTACCTAAGTATATAAGGTAAAAAAATGCTAATTCAGAATTCAAAAATACATTATTAAATCACTGTCAAACCGACTATCCATACAAAAATATGAACACATCATGCATCTGTAACAAAGAAACATATCAAAGTACGTTATTAAATCAATGTAATACTGAACTATTTGTATCATAGTATCGATACATTATGCATCTATGACAAAGAAAAACATCATATATATTACATTATGATAAAGGTGAATTTGAGTTGAATACCTTGTGTTTTTGGCGTCCTTCTGCCGTTTGATTTCCGGCGGACTTTCCTGCTCT
Source organism: Unio pictorum (assembly GCA_030141615.1). Lineage (NCBI taxonomy): Eukaryota > Metazoa > Mollusca > Bivalvia > Unionida > Unionidae > Unio > Unio pictorum. The sequence continues at coordinate 1,431,981 of JARLTB010000026.1, forward strand.
TATTGTTACAAAGGCACTGCTCTAAAAATACCCCCGGAGTCTTTATTCCAGAATTAATGATAGTAGTTCAACACTGCTTTCTTGCAAAGCACCATCCAGAAGACTGATTTAAACTCAAACGCTCAGAGGATATATTTCCCCGATTCTGGGGTTCGGCACACCCCCCTTCCCTCTACATTTGACCAATCGGAATAAATGCTATTCCTACGGACCTTTTGAAAACCGTCTATCAAGATGCCAAAAATGCCACTTAGGATCGAAATATCACCTTATCATTTGTTTTCAATCACTCTGACAGCTCTACGTGAGGAATCAACTATTTTAAGCGTGTCAAACACCCAGTCCGTTTTCACTCTAAATATTGTAACAGTCTGACCGAGGTAAACTAACATTCTTTTCGTTCAAACTCTATTCCAAGATAATTAATTGTCGGCTAGACTACGAATTAATCAATGAATTTCACTGACGAAAAATTTGGCACTTGACAATATATATATTTATATATGGTCTAGGGGTACCGAGTGGCTGAGTGACTCTCCATTACGGATCACTACTACCTTTCCTCAATCTGCGTAGGTTTGAGTCTCAGATTCGACCAAAGTGGGTATGTGAGAAAGCTTGCCTGTAGCTTCTCGTGGGTTGGTGGTTCTTTCTGTGGGTTTTCCAGTATTCTTCCTTCACCATTAATACTGGCCGCCATGTATAGTCTATAGTGTGCTGAAAATTGACATTAAACACTACTACTACATGTTGGTTTCAATTTATGCTTTCAGTTATTTGTATGATACTCATTTTAAAAAATCAATTTTGTATGACCTTCGCCTCTTCTACTTATATTTTACTGATTCTTATCCTAAAATGTCTTATGTATTCCTTCATTAAGTTTTTGTATGAATCTATTTGTAGCTGCATTAGTTAATTTTACTGGTTCACATAAATTTGTTACACTGTTGTTGTTGATCGTATTCCGTTCACTACATAAGGATGTGTTTAGTTTATTTCTCTTGCAATGTTTCGCTGCGTAGTTAAAAGTTACATTAGTTGGACCACTTAATGACATTAGCTTAGGATCTAATGATAGTTCTGTCACGTAATTAATATGCAAATTTAGTAACAGACGTACAGTCTGAGAAGAAATAGGTTTATTCTCAACAATAAGTCTTTGATTCTTCAATTTTCTATCTTTAATCATAATAGTTTTAATGTCTGTTCATTCGTGAAGTTATCTACATACAAATTAGTATTGTAATTTACAATTAATACATTATAAATTATTATAATTTATTCGCCTCCAGGCTTAATAACTGTAATAACAAAAACGTTTGGGAAATCAACAGGCTGTAATTAGTATTTAATAAAATTCGATATTCGGATCTTTAAGCAGTATTTATTGTTTATGGTGTTTTGAAACATACTGTTCAAATTGAATTACTTTTATATTTCCAATATATAATATAACAAATGCATAAAGAAAATCAAAATTAATATACTTCCACGTATTTCATCGTAAAATTTACCTAACAGTGGGTAATGATGAATGAACAATCTAGTAATATCGTCAATTGAAATGCATTTGTTCTCGCATATACATTCAATTAGCTAGTAATTATGTTTCTGATATAGATATTAAACCGCATATTTAAACAAAAAGGTGTATCTACGATATTAATATCTTTAATAATTGTCTTTTTTTAATTCGTTTAATGAAGTTATATTTTCCAATATCGTTCAAGTTTCTTCTTAATAGTCCACATTTTATCTAACTCTTTAATATTTCATTGCGTGATGCAAGTATTATTAATCTTTTATATTTATATACTACCCTATATGTTATAAATTGCACGCCATTATTTTGGTTCATTAGAGAGTTTAGTTCTGAGAATTATTAAGTCACATTCTTTGAAACAGCTTGCCAATATGTTGGTCTCCATGTATATAGCATATTATGTGATTAAAAAAAATTACATTACACTCATAACAACCAAAAATATGTTACAAAATGATTATTCTATATGGAACTACAAGTGAACTGAAATTAATGTTAAAAGTATATGAAAAGCAGTTGGACATGCACAATGAAACAAACATGTTATTGTGAGAATTTTCATTTAAAAATTGAGGACCTGGATAATTTGACTACCGGGAAATGTGGATGGATATGCGAGTGATCTAGACCTTTTTTCCTAGCACTAAGACTGAAATCCCTAAAGATCTGGAACAAATCTCGTGTCGACAGAAGAGTGTACATGCGACTATTCTCCAACTAGAACTATTCTAGAAATTTTTCATAGACTTTTGATATAGTTAGTGAACTTATCGAATATTTCGCTTAAAGTCTTGAGGATCTGGAGTCTTGAAGACGGTGGATAATTTGTCTACGGGGAAAAAGAGATGGATATGCGAGTGATCCAGGCCTTTTGCGGACACTACGTCTGAAATTCATATGGATCAGGAACAAATATAATGCGACTATTCTCGAATGTCGGATGTCTCTATGAGCAGTACTAGAGTATATGTGAATTTAATAAACACCTGAACATAATTAAAAATGGACAATTTGAACATTGAATATTATTGTAAAAATTTAACGAATTGATTATAAGATTGTTATAATTACGTCTAAGAAAATATACTATACACTGCGCTAAGTTATCAGGAGAAAATGGCATGCAGCAGGAGACACCATGAACAACGCCTACTGCTAGTGCCGGATGCAAATGCTGCACGCGCATTAACCATTTGACTTTTTTATTTGAACTTAATGCTAAGAAAAGCTATAATATTACTAGTGCTATAACTTGAATTGAAATATAGACTCTTGAATTATGATATAAAAAACAAATGCTACAAATACCAGATTCGACGCTCAAACCAGATTTAAAATCTTTAACTATAATATCTTCAACATTATGTTTCTTCTCATCGTGTAATACCTTCTGCAACCGTTAAGCTGTATTTGTAGTGTAACATAATGTGCCCAGACATCTTTTTTTTCGTACAGGTTATTCTTAAAGACTGATATTTTAGCACGTATCCTTTGTACAATTCGTTGCAAGCATCGCTGTATGTTTTCACCATGTCTTATGTTTGCTACTGCTCAAACATTTTATAAAACTGTAACGCAGTTGTTGTAATTCATCGCTGCGAATATAGTCCTCAACATTTGAAAGTGTCTTGCTATCGTCTACTTGATGATGCAGTTCTGAAAGTTTAGTACATTTTAATAATCTGATCCATAGCTATAATGGTTTAATATCATTCAAATAGTTATCTTCAAAAGCCATGTTTATTTAGAGGTCAACATGCGTTTGCACAAAATCTTTGCTATATTCATCAGCGTCTATAGAATTAGCTAACTTCATAATACGATCGGAGTTAAAGTTATCCTTATCGTTTTCATAGTTCTATTTGAATTCACAATGGACATTATTAGCATTTTTCGTCATTTATTTAACAAGAATTGAGAAATCTAGTTTTGCCTTTGTGTGAGTTTAACTTTCGATGGGCCATTGTGAGTTACGCGATATAACAATTAATTTACTTCACATAATCTACGGATATATTACTAAGTAAATGATATGTCTTTATCATATATTACGTACTTGTCTTCCTCTTCAGTTATATTTTTAATCTATGTGTAGTAAATAATCGACCAAATTTGTAAGGACTATTTATATCGCTTGAGGTGAAATCACCGTAAACTCGATTTTTAACAGATAGATAGTGTAGTAGGGTATAGTTCGAGCCATTACAGTAAGTATGTGCATTATTATATCGATCAAGGAAATTGTGCATTTTTGTAGGCTACAGAACTGTACAAACAGTACATTTTGTTTTCATTCTTGTCTCCTTCTTAATGTTATTAAATTTGATATTCTTTTATACAAACAAAATGGGTTGCAATATAAAAATAAGGTTTACCGATTTAAAGTTGTTTTCCCAATATTGCGTCCATGATTTAAATCTTTAAAACATTCCAATAACAGGTTGTAATAAATTCGAAATAACATCGGATGGAATAGATTGGCTTTTTACCCTGTTTGCTTAATAGTAGATTTGGGTTGTCAAAGGTTTAACATACAATTTTGAAAGTGAGTTGAAAGTCTCATGAACCGTTGTAGATTACCGGCCCATTTTCTTCTATACATTTAAATACAAATGGCCATATTGGTTTTATTTTTTTAAAAGTTAAAGCAGTAGCCTAAATGATCACACACAAATTCTGTGGACTAGTGGCCAATATCTGTTCCATTGATTTTAAAGACAAATGGTCTATTTTTGTTCTTTAATTTTAATCAGGTAGCTACTATTTTTTACAAAAAAATGCCAATCAACCCCTGATAAGAACTTTACCATGAAGTCATCTTTGGATATATTTTAGATTAACATATTATTTGTATCGATTGTCACAAAGTTGAAAGGTCAGTACTGAGAAATATATGTAGAGAACATATAGCAAAATTAATTGTGGTGTATGTCCTGTCAGAGCATTTATTATTAAACTTTAAATTGCTATAAAAATGTTATTATTAATGATAAACACACGAAATGTAAAGGTTTTATATATATTGACATTTAAAATATTAAAATGTCATTAGAAATTAAAAATATATTTTATTTTTAAAAATTTAATGAAATTTTTAAAACCATATTAAAAAATTATTATTTGCCCCTTAAAATGCACATAAATAATATTTATGAAAATGATATCAAATGATATCAGCATGTTTATACTACTATACCATACACAAGCTACAATGATGGATATTTGTCAAATTTTATCAGATAAAATATCTTTGTAAGTCAAAATGTAACATACATTTAAAACATGTGATGAGAGATTCTATTTTGTATTGATAATTCAAACTATTTATTAGGGGTCCAAGTAGTTAATGTATGTGTTTATGATGGGGTGGCTTCCTGAGTAACACATATCTGCTTATATAGCCTGTAGTAATTGTTAACAAACGTAGTTACAGGGTGTTTAGTGAGAGGACAGTGATAACATATTTATACTAGAACCTACTCAAGTTTTCTACTAAACCAGTTTAAACTTTCTGAGAAAAAAATACAGGTTGAAGGGATAAAATATACTTTCCACATTTATATTTACCCTTGGATGTAGGAAAACAGCAAAATGATGTAAGTTGAACACAAAATGCATTCAATTTTATTGTTCAATTTGGTTTAGATATTGATTAGTTAAGTACGGCATTGTCACAGAATTAGGCGAAAATTGAATTTATTTCTTCTTGAATACAAACTAATTTCACCATTTTTTTGTTTCGTCGTACATGCGTTACCTGGGGTGAATAAGTGTTTTCAAGGTAAGCGACGTGTAGCGATTTGCATGTGCCTGACTACAAATCACTTGAAGTCAGTAACATTATAATCACGGGGTGCACGGGAATTTTGCCGTGAATTCTGCTCACCTATTTGAGGACATATAAGGCAGAATATTTCTAAAAAGATTACGAGTCAAAAGTATCTTGTCAAAGGAGAGATAGCTCGTCATTCTTTCTCCAGCCAAAGGGGTGAGTGTTAAATTTATATTTCGTTTTATTTATTGTGAATTTTATTCAGTTTATCATTTCATGTAATGATGCCTTTATTACAATGCAAATTTAAACCGTTGAAAATTTGGAATTACTAGTCACTATTAGACTTTAAATGCAATAGCGTGATCTAAATTTTAAATTGTTTTAGAAACAATTATTTTTAGTTTGGTTTCTTTATTGTAGCTGAATTGTAGCTGTATGTGATTGATTGCTCCAGCAAAAGGGCTGAATGTGATTGATTGTGCCGTGATTATGCTGTTTAATTGTGCGATCAAATTGAGGTATCTGACTGTCTGTCTGTCGGATTGTCTGTCCGTCTACGTCTGTCGAGATGTGTAAATATCCGGAAATCTAGAAGTCTAAATGTCCGTGTCGGAGCTGTCTAGAGGTGTAAACGTCCGGGGTAGTATCTAAGTTTTTGGGACCGGTGGTTCTAGTAGATGCTGTATGCTGTCTGTACGTATAACTGTAGTGGATCCGTGAAGGGCAAGCGGCCGATAAAAGTATTGGGCCAACCCTAGGTATTCGGAGAAGCTGGGCGGCGATTCAACAGTTGGTGAATCGTACGGTTGTACAGGGTCGAGACGCATGTGTGTGTTTCAATTGTTGTCAGACACATTTCTGGCTGTGTGCACTAAACCAAAAATTTATTTCCTTCAATATGTGTATGGTAACTTATTTCAATTCAGTACTTGGACAGAGCGCAGTATTGTATTATCAGCTGATATCTGATTCTATTGAACCATTGAGATTAATAATTGGTATCCAACACCCTTAAAATACACTTTAAATGTTCAAACAGATCATTTGAATTATGTTTGCACATTTAATCATAACAAGTACATTATATATGTCCCACAAATGCAAATTTCCATTCTTGTTTACAAGTTTTGGGGATCAGATTTTCACATTTAGTCTATGATATAGGATGTATTGGAACCTGTATTTGATATGTGTGGCCACATTTGGCTGTATTCTCTTGCAATATATTATTATTTCCCTTATGAATAAGATTGCTTATAGTAATATATTTTATTTTACTACATTGTCACTTGACTTTCCTGTATACTGGCATGCACTAATGTTTCACCACCAAAGATCAAACCTCGCCGTCCCAGCATTTCCTTAAATTTTGTGATGCATAGTCTACCTGATTAGTTATTTAACCTGTAAATGACCAGATATGCTTATAGAGACCTCATATACTTTTGGGATGAATTTATTAGTTTAATACATGACTATTACTTTACATTTCTAAGTGTCACTCTGTTAAGTTTAATATCGTTTACCTATGCTTGCAACATGAATGTTATTTGGAAATTACTATATCTAACACATTTTAGCTTCGTTTACATACATCTTGCTCCTTTCTAGATATAAGTGAAACATTTTCTATCTTTTCAGGTCTAGCCTGGTATATGGAACAAAGTGTTAGAGTTGGATTAGCTTGGAAGCTCTCCAGTAGTCTGGTGGTGATAGCAAGGTTTCATAAGAACAGATGCAGTATACTGCCATAAGTGTTCATGATATCACCACACTAATATATATATATATATATATATATATATATATATATATATATATATATATATATATATATATAGCACGTCAAAGACATGGCTTAAATCTTCATGAGAGAGATTAGCACCATTTTTCAGTAAGGTAAAGCCTGTCTAGAAACTGTATTTCCCATTGTCGCTATTTTCAAACAGGCCTTATCTTGTAGTACAATTAGATTTTTCCTGCATTAAAAAGTCCTATAATTAAGGAAGATATAACAAATTTAGTTTTGGTTTCTCAAGAGCACATGGATCAGAATGAGCACCCTGTGGAACACCAGTACTACATACTTTCCAACAGGTGTCACATGTATTGTTTGCAAGGAAATTCAAAAAGACTTCATGAATAAAGTTCAGATAGGTGTGGCTCGCAAATATACAAGTTTAACTAAAATTTACCCCAAAAAGTTGGGCCTGTCAGGAATCACATCACAATCATTATTTCCAGTTCAGTACCCACGAATGTAGCTCTAGTCTATATTTAGAACATGGAGTAATAAGGCCTTGGTAATGATCTGGAAGTGAAATATGTGGTCTGTTTACATGCTGTTCTGTTTACAGTGCAGCCGCTCAAAAAATGCCAATCAACCCTTGACAAGATCTTCACTGTTAATTCATCTTTGGATGTATTTTAGATTAACATATGATTTGTATCGATTGTCACAAAGTTGAAAGGTCAGTACTGAGAAATATACGTAGAGAACATATAGTAAAATTAATTGTGGTGTATGATCATATATGCAATGACCGGTGCGTAGGCAAATTATTCGCTCAAATATTTAGCGCATTAATTTCAAGAAGTCATTTAATATATTTGTTTTTTTTTTATTTAATTCAGATAAGCAAAATAGTGATAGTGGTTCTCTTCTTTAAATATATGTATTCAATTTATTCAAATGAACAGTGTCATGGAAAGGTTATACCTTTATGAATTTAGTCCTATTAAGCTCTGCTCGAAATGGACATACATCACAATTTAATTTTACCATATGTTCTCTACATATATTTCTCTGTACTAAATTTTCCAGTGAATGACAATCAATAGAAGTCATATGTTAATCTAAATACCTCCAAAGATGGTTTCACTGTGAAGTTCTTGTGAAAGGTTCACCGGCACTTTTTGAGAGGCTGCACTGTTCTAAATAGAACAGCATGTAAACTGAACAGAGATTTCAGTTCCAGATCAACACCAAGGCCTTATTACTCAATGTGCACTGTCGCCGAAATACACTCAGACAATCACTATCTGAGGTTATATTCTCGGGAACAAACAATTATCTTTAAAGGCATACAAGCTAATATTTTTCATAATTTTATTTTGTAATTTGTTGCATTTATTTTTACCTCCCCTTTCATATTCCAAATTACAAAAATGTTTTTTCTTTGTAAAGAATTATAATAATTTAGTTTTCTTAACTTTAATATACCATCTGAATTTCTTCCATCCAGTAAGAAATTCAATCGTCAAATCTACGATGTCCGATCGTTACCTTTCGTAAGCAAATTGTTGCGCATGCGTTATTCGGAAACTTTAGAAAGGAACATTTCTGAACGAAAATCGAGTAGAGGACGAAAGAGAACTTTAACCGATAGTGCCCGTAAAAGAAAGAAAAAGGATTCCACGGCAAAATCTAATCAAGCCAGGATATGCATTGTTAACCAATATGATCGTTGGATGGAAATAAAAAAGGAGTTGAATGTCAAAACACACGCTGAAGTTGCGAAATTTTTGATTGTTCGGTGAGTGGCATGCACGTGTACTTCTTTCTTGTTTTTGTAGCCATAGGGGCTTTGTAAAATGAAACCAAGTATTCATAAGTTTTATCACTAACGTCTATAATCATTTTCATTAATTTTATTCGAGCCCTCTGTTTTAAATTGTTGACATAATGCAATGTAAACAAAGATAAAAATTTAAGGGGCCCGACATGGGGAAATCTTAACGGATATATATTTTTGCATGAATTCCGCTCAAAAACATTATAACGTTTTAATTTCTTGTATATGTACATGTATATATTTGTAGCTCCACAAATCGCCAAGAAGATGGATCATCCATACCTAAGAAAAGGCTGGATGAAATTGACCCTAATAGCATGCATATTCAGAAGTTGACATCTACTCCAGGTCCAGGCAGCCATTTTATGGTAGTTCCTTCAGATGTTTCAGAAATAACATCCTCAGATCATGACCCAGTCAATAGGTATGGTTTGTATCACACATCAATTTATCATGTTGCCTGTTTAAATGTAAATTCATATCAGATATTGACTTCATTTTTTATACTTTTGTATTTATATATGTCAAATTTCAGTTAGATTTATTTCATGTTTCATAAAATGCATTGATTGTGACCCCATGGCCTATATAAATATACATGTAATATGTACAAATGTCATGTGATGGTAACACAAGTTTACTTAACCCTTCATTAGCATCATGCACATTTAGGTAACACGATAAATGTCAAATTGATAATTATTTATTAAAAATATATTTAAATTTTCAGTAATAATGAAATGTCGGGTGTAGAAGAGATGCATTCAGTGAGTCACACAGAAGGAACAACAAAGTGTCACCAAAAGAGCACCCCTTGTAACATGACCAGTACTTTTGTAAATCCTTTTGAGTGAGTATCTTTGTTTCCAATAGTGAAACATTGGGTGGACATGGTAATGGTCCCTGTCCATGTATCTGCAACATTTCTGTAATTGCAAACGCCTCTGAAACTGTTTGCCCTATTTTTATGAAACTTAGCAGTTATTTTACACATAATATCTATATGCATATTTGTTATTTCGATTCAACATTTGTAGGAGTTATGGGACATACTACTATCTTTTAACTTTCATCAGCGACTGGTGGACATAAGGCTACATGTAGCAATCTAGTTTTTAGATTTGTTATTTTACTGTAAAAAAAAAATCTTCATAACATGTCTATGTAATAGTTTTTTTCAGGTCATGTATTTCTATTTCCCATTTCATGTCCTGAATTTTGTTGAATTGTTATTGTTATTCCACTTCTTGTTGTAAATGTTGTCATACATGTAACATTATTTTTTGGGAAAAAAATCATTTCTGCTGTGTATAAAGGCATTTTTTACTTGGATTTTTTTTTGTGGATGTCAATGTTTTCATGTCAACTTCTTAAAACTTTTGTCAGATCTACTGCAGAATTGGAGAATTTCCAAAATCTCATTTTGATGTATGCCTCCAAACGTATCGCCTACCGCCCACCAGCATATAGGTCAAGAAACTTGTTAGCTGCCAATGACCACAACAGGCACATCAACAGACCTTCTATTGGTAACAGAGATGGTACACTAAGGTATTGCCATGCTAAGAAATTGTTTAAATTGTGAATAGTCATATTTAAAGTACATAGACTATTTGACTTTAAAATATTTCATATTCAGTCTGTTCTCCTTTTCTAAGAAACATCCCATAAAAGGTGAGGGAAATAGTTGAAATTGTCATTATTTGATGCTATAAAAAAGGTATATATTCAAATGTCCTGGCTAATGCTCTTCATCATTGATAAAGTATAAGACAGAAACAGTGAAGGTGTCGGAGTGACAGTAATCAGACGAGAAAATTATAATGTAAGAAGTATTTATGATTTATATAAAAGCATTTCTATTTCAGGTATCAAAGAAGTTTCAAAAAAAAGTAGACGCTGGTCAGCTTACCCTGTCAAGGAAGATAAAAGATATGATTATATTACAGAGTTAATGGAGAAGGTTATAGAAACGAGGCTAAATGACAACATTGGCATGAATAGACCCGTAGTTTTAGAGACTGATGACCCTAGACGCATTTCAAGAGTGTTGGCATCAATAACGCCACCGGCTACAGCTGAAATCGTACAGCAGCAGAAGTCAAGATTTTCATCAAAACGAGATGATACATTAGACGACACTAATAGATTGAATAGTGTTTAGATGGGATTTGATGACTTTTCCATTAAATAAAAGATCAAAGCTATGCACTTGTTTTTGTCAGTATTTGTCTAGTTGTTGTCAGTACTTATTACCTTATCAAAGGAATTGTACATCATATGTGTTATGTGTTTGCTTTAACCCATCAGGGTTTTGGTTTGCTGGCTGGTTGGTTGGTTATATGTGATTTAACACCACTTTCAGCAATCTTTCAGCTATATCGTGGCATCCAGTTGTTATTGGGGGAGGAAGCCGGAGTACCCGGTGAAAACCCCCGACCTGTTTTGGTTTGCAATAAAGAATATTATATTTCTTATGTATATTTAAAAGAGTAGAAATAGAAAATGCTGATATGTGGAATAAATGTGCATCAGACAACATTCTAACCAAACAGCAAAGTACTACTTCACATAAATAGAACACAGAGCAGTCTTCAACAAAAGACCAAAGTCCGCAACTCGCCGTTCTGTATTTCTGTATATGGTTCCAAAGAAAATCATAAAAACAAATCAAAACCAGTCTCTGTACATCCCAATCCTAGGCCCCTATTCTTGATAATAATACACAACTACATACACAACACAGTTACACTTCAAAAAATAAAAACAAACAACTTTAAGAATAATAGACTTTAAAAAATAAAACAATAGTGATAAAACAATATTGCAGTTATCCAAGTCGTCCTGCCAGAAAACCAGTATATTGTCCAAAACGGTCTGGATATTTATCTCTGATCTTCCATACACAACATGAAGGGATCACCCTTCTGTTGCCTGCGCCTAAATATCCATGGTGCCACAAAATAAATTGTCTGTAGGCAGTGAGTCGCTTGCCTCTATTGTAGTCATCATCTTGGTCCAAGGCAAACACATCTTGTCTATATTGTTGTGCTACACCCAAGACAACTTCATCTAAGACTACAAGATCAAGGTCCTGAAAAAAAGAATATTATTTATCATTCATATTTGTATACCACAATCTCATAAACAAAAACAATAAGGTTAGTGATGTTTTCCTTTTAATTATAACAAACAAAAAGTTGAAAATCAAGGATTAATGATCACTTGTAATCATAAACTTTGAATGCTATTTTATTTGATTTTGTTTTACAAGTAAGTAAGTTGTACAAGGTTACAAAACAAAAACCTGTATACCTGTAGTCTTGACAGGCAGTTCATGGGAAGCTGGTTGCAACACATCTTCTCTTCATCTGAGGGCATTTCCCTGCAATGGGTGCACCGACACCAGTCCGGGGCTGTGACTCCTGGAGCAGGATGATATCCTCCTTGTTGTTCCTCAGTTGACTTCAAAAGGTTGTTGAATACAAATTGGGGATGTGCTTCCACAATCTTGCAGAGCAAATCCTGCCTTCCCTCATCTGTTAGCTGGCTCACTCGTTCCTGAAAGAAGTTATAAGCATGTAACACATGTTTAAATGGCCAGTAATAAAGTAATGTGTGAAAAGTACAGGGGCGTGCAGCTTCTTATATTCTATAACCGTTAGTTTGACTGATTTTATGCATATATAGGCTAAAATGACAATTTTTATCTGACTTAAAAATTTCCAATGACAAAATATTTTTTAAAATGGAAAACTAGATTTGTTGTTGACAGGTGCTAAAATTTTGTAATCACTAAAAGAAGATGACTAATATACCATTACATAGAAGTATAATATTATCTATAAAAAATAATTTGTACTTACCATAAGCTGTTCATCCCTCTCCTGGCGTAACATCTGGACTCTGTCTGTTCTTGTTGGAAGTGCTGGTCCATACTGAATACCCCTAGCTCTGCTGCATGCACCCCTTGCTCTGCGTCCTGCGCCCCTTACTCTACCTCCTGCGCCCCTAGCTCTGCCTCTTCCTCTCTTCTTATTCACTTTTTGGCTACATCCCTCACTGTCACTCCCGTTGCCACTAGAGCGTCTGCTAAAATGTGATGATCCGTCAGATGACTGTCAAAATGAAACATGTAAAGTTATTTCAATCCTTGCTGGCTTGCGCTATCGGCAATACTGGTAGACTCAATGCTATAACGGTACAAATACAAGTCTTGTCAAATTTTATTTAATTGCAGTTAAAAAGAAAAGTAATGTGTCTTTTAAAATCATGTTTAGTAAAATAATACAATAAAATAGACAGTCATACATATAATATATTGTTATAATGGATATACAGTATATCAATCAGTGTATCCTCTAGGGGTACAGGACTGAGAGTCAAAAGTCTCCTTGGTGTCAAAACTGGGCGTCAGAGTGAGTAAAAAAACAAACATTGGTATGAAAACTGGGGGCCAAATTAAAAATTTGGGGGTCCCTGAAGCGCAAATGAGGGTAAAGGGAAACGCTGATCAATTTTAAAATTATACAATTGTATATAGTGCATTGGCATTAAGTCCATTAGGGTACAAAGTATCTAACTTATGAATCCAAAAAGTTTCTTTTATGAGTCGATTCCTGTCACCATGCACAATATATAATGACATGAAAGAAAAATTGAGTATAGAGTGATTATTGGCGTTAAAGTGTGTCGAAATATTAGAGGAAAACTGAGGATCTCTATTTATATAAAAGCGATGATTATTCATTCTCTTAGACACTTGTTGAAGTGTTTGACATACTGCATGCTACATTTTTTTAAAAATTAAAGACGTCATCAGTTTCTTTCAAGACATTTCATGCCTGAAGAAGCATAGATTAAATGCAAAACTAGTTGCACAGAATTTTCGGCGTTTGTGCTTTTTTTTATCACATTCAAAAATCATGTTTAGATATTTATCTAGATTTGCATGCAAGGATTAACATCACCAATAACGTTCTAAGTAGTGATAATTTGACAATCCATCAATTTTCGTACGAGCATTACAATTTCCCCTAACTGTACCCCAATATAAAGAATCGTCGAGATTGCGAGTATTTTTCAGATAAAAGTAATTTTCCGTCGAATTTCTGTGACAAAAGGCTTTGCATTTGTAGAAATCGACATAAAAATACGCATGCATATCACTTAAATTGAAATGCAATGCATAAAATAAGTAATTATCGGAGTTTTTCAATGGGCGCATCTTAGATGTATTTACCACAGCTTCCATGGCGAAGATAGGTCAAGGGTCAAAACACCGAATCGGAAGTCTTCGTAAACGGTTCCGATGAATAATTAATAAGCGTCATGGCACCAAGAAGACGAAGTTGTCGAGTGAAAAAAATTAGGTTTCTTATTAATTGAACGAGTATGATGTGTTATGGCGTCCGCAAAACAACGAATTTATAAACAAATAGTTCATATCAAGCTAAATTTCCATTCTTTAAAATTTACCAAATTTGACAGCTTGTATGCCTTTAAATCCCTACCAAAAATGCATAAATTAAACTCTTCTATCACCACCAAAATGAGAGGAAAACTGTTATAAAATGGGCACTGAGCTGGAAATACTAATTGGGATGAAAGTTCAAATGTTGGTCATAGGAAAAGGCCCACTTAGTTATCTCCCCTTTACTATGGCCACCTTTACAGATATTCTTCATTTCTGAACTTTAGCATTTATTATGCATAGCTATTTTATGTTGAAATAATTGATACAAACAAGAAACAGTTGTAATGAAGGTTCAAAAGATATATTATATTTCATGAAATGAATATGGGGTCCGTTAAAGGGTACACATATTCCTCAGCAGGCTGACGAGACACGTGACTTTGTATAGCTTTCATTGCTTGTCCTAATTAAAGTTAAAGTTATAAATACGTTTTCAGGCACTATCAAGAGTTGTAGACTTTGTTAATTTGCATGAAATTAAGTGGGACCATGTTTTTCCGAAAATTCACAAAAATGCATTTTAAGAATTGCTTACCTTCCACTCCTGTCATGTCGTGAACACACGCCAATCTGCATCACATAGACAGTTTAGACTTAATTATGATAATTCTTAGATGTATCTCCATTACAAAATAGCATGATTTACTTGCAAAAGCTGGTATTTTAATTTTCATGTCCTAGATCTACTTAAATATGATAAGGTGGATAAAAGGGCAATTGTTCGTAACTTTTTAAGTTACCATTATTTTAAGTTTATGCACATAAATTTGGAATAAAATCGTAGCTTTTTTTACCCCGAATTTATCATCAATTTTAATTCAGTTTCAATTGAAACGTCAGAAGAAACAACTGAAGATCATATTTAGTTTCATCATATTATATTCTAATAGTTTACCTTTGTTGTCTTTTCCTATTCGATTTCTATTTTTCGGATTGGACTTCAACATTGTATTTCAGTGCTTTAAGTAGGTGTTTGTCAAAGCATAATTTTAAGTATGATTAATTTCAATACATTGGGTATTTCTATTTCGTATTTTTAGGTTCAGATATGAAGGACAGGCCAGTAATGATATATCAATCTCGTGTTTTCAATATTCATCGCTATGCACGTAACCTCTGCCACAAAACGCCAAATCATTTCAGCCAAGGTGTTCATATGACGTAGCCCTGGAAAGCATGATCGATAAACATACAGCCAAATAGTAGGATTCACACTTTTAGACTAATACAAATAAAAAAGAAACGAGAAGAGATTGTATGATGATGGTTATGAAGATACCGGAAGTTATTGTTAACAATATGTATAGTACTTCTTACACTACCATAATTGCAACTACTTTAACTACTACATGTTTTTTTTTTACCAAAGCACACACCAACACAATACTGTTATTATCTGCTAAATGTATAATACCAGTACGTTTTACTTGGACAATTATAACAGTGTTGATTTCATAATAGTATTTGATAATATTTATGAATAAAGGTTTTGCCAAATATTTTCTATTTCAATGGCGATTTACATCCAGGTAATTTGCTTTAAGTTTCACTTCAAACAGCGAACTGAATGCGTTTAAAAACTCAAGTACGTTTCTGTTGCATTTCCTTGTTTAGAAATAAATATTCTAATCATTTACAATGTTTGAAACAATACTCATGATAGTAATTACTTAACCTAAAATATTAAGGCTTTGTCTAAATATGGAGAAAATAAAACAGCAAGCAATTGGTAGTCGTTAATCTAACTGCTGTTCCAAGGTAAATGATGGCACGCTGAGTTCGAACAGAAGCGAATATTAATAATAGACTTTATATACATTACACAAAGATTCATCAACGCAACGTGATATGATAACTTAGGTTAATCATCAAAAAATCAGGAAATCATTTAACAATTATCATGTATGTGTATGTATGTATGTATGTATGTATGTATGTATGTATGTATGTATGTATGTATGTATGTATGTATGTATGTATGTATGTATGTAAGTTGTTGTCGTGTATAACGTCATTATTTCAGCACACGATAGGCTATACATGTCGGCCAGTATTATTGGTGGAGGAAAAACCCGGAAAAGACACATCAGGATGCATACATGCATATATACATAAATACTGGTATATTTATACCGTATAATTGTGTCTCCATGATTCTTCAAACCGACGTTTTGTGTCATAAAACATTTTCAAAGCAACGTATTTGAAGCCAAGAAGCTTGTCCTTTAGCGACACTGGTATAATCTAACACAGGGGTGCACAATACGTCGATCGCGACCGATCACCCATAACCACTATGGCACTATGAAATTGTGGGCACTGCGCATGCACAAACAACGACGCCAAGTGCAGCAAAACTAACACGCCACCTAGCGAGTTGCCAAGTTAGCCTCCAATTTTTAGCCCTCGGGTTTCTCTCTTAAACTTAAGAAAGGGTATGAAAATGAGTGGAGTAGCTGGACCAAGTAAGAAGCCAAAAACTTATCACTTTTATACGGAATGGGAGGAGAACTTTTTTGTCACTATGTCATTTTCGAAGTGCATTTGCCTCATCTGTTAGTCTACTATCGCACTACCAAAGAAGGGAAATGTGAGCGGCATTTTCGGACTGTTCATAAAAACTACGACACCGACTTCCCACCGACATGCGAGCTGAGAAGGAGAAAGGTGAAGGAACTAAAATGCCAGCTGTCCGGGCAGCAGTCATTTTTCTCACAGATAACTTCAATAGCGAAAGCCGCCACCGAAGCATCTTTCCGGGTGAGTCATTTCATCGTTAAAGACAATAAATCCTGACTCATTGTTCCGAGACTTTAAAAACAGTTACACGGAGCAGTGCAGCCATGGCCGAGGATTTGACCAGGCAACTTTGGAAGGACATCGCAGATTGCGAGTGTTTCTCACTGCAGTTGGACAAATCTACAGACAAGAGTGACACAGCCCAGTTGTGCATTTTTTTTCGAATGGTGTTTACTGATATCACTGCTAAAGAAGAGCTGTTAACATTACTGCCCATGAAAGAAGAGACACGAGGAGAGGATATATTTCAGTCTTTCAAAAACCATATCGAGAAATCCCAGCTCCCAGTGTACAAATTAGTGTCCATCACCACGGATGGAGCGCCCGCAATGGTTGGCCGCTTGAATGAATTTATTGCCAAATGCAGGGGGGACGATGCTTTCCCGGACTTCCTCAATTACCACTGCAAAATACAGCAACAAGCGTTATGTGCTAAAATGCTCAACATGGAAGAGATCATGGATGTGGCAACGAAGATCGCCTGTTCTATTCCGTGCACATCTGGAGAAGGCTGACTGCGACCACTCTGAGTTGTTGCTACACACTGATGTGAGATGGCTTAGTCGAGGGAAAATCCTGCAAAGATTTCGAGAGCTTGCTCCAGAGATTAAGGATTAAGGAGTTTTTCCATGTAGCTGAATATATGTATCTAAATGACGGTCAGTGGCTGTTAGACTTTGCATTTTTAACCGACTGACAAACATGTTGAATGAACTTAATCTAGAGCTGCAGGGAAAAGACAAAACAGTGATCAATATGATCAGCTCAGTTAATGCTTTTAAACGAAAAATGCAACATCTCTCTTCAAAGTTGAAGCGACATGATTTGGCAAACTTCCAGAACCTGGCATCAGAGCTGGAGATGCAAGGGAAGGCCTGTGTGCAACCTGACAGTGCACGCTACACAGAGCAGATTGACAATTGTCTCTCAGAGTTTGACAGATGCTTTCAAGACTTTTTTTTACTCGAGCCAGTCGCTACATTCATGTGCTATCCTTTTCAGGAAGATGCTGAGGTTGATTCACTCTCATAAAAAATTGCAACACTGTTTCACCTGAACTCTTCTGGAGTGGAAGATGAGATTTTGACACTACAAACCGACATTCAGCTGAAGTCCAGAGCTCATGGACAGTTCTGGAACTTACTCACAGAGGAAAAGTACCGCAACATAAGAAATGTGCTACCTCCTTGACTGCATTTTTCGGCTCCACTTATTTATGTGAGTTAGCATTTTCCCACATGAAGATCATTAAGTCCAAGTATCGTTCCACCATGACTGATGATCATTTGGAAGTGTGCTTGAGGCTGGCTCTCAGGAGCTACTTTCCGGACTATGCATCACTGGCTGATTCCTTCCAGTGCAAGTCATCAGAGTAAGGTTATGAAAAAAAATGTACATAGTTAATTGTGTTATACAATATGGACACATGCGGTTATGCAAGGTACATCAACATACAATATTCATAAATAAATATATGTTTTGCATTTTTGTGGCAGGTAGATCATTTTGGCTTGGTCATTTTAGAAGTAGCTCGCATGCTGAAAAAGTGTGTGCACCCCTGATCTAACATATAGAATACGGCCTACATAAAGTATTGTATTTTTATATTCTATTTGGAAATGATTGATAGTTTCTGCTAGTGTACATTTTGCTGTGTGTATTGCCTTTTGGGGAATATGATTAATATATGGTCTCTATATACGGATGTCTGTAGGTAAATATGCATAAAGGCATGTCTATGTGTCACTATGTATGCATATATGAATGAGTATATGTATGTATGCATGTATGTATTTATGTATGTATGCATTTACGTATCTTAAAGGTTTGTTTTCCGAGTATTTCTTCAACCATTAATACTGGACAGCATGTATAACATATCTTGTGCTGAAATAATGGCGTTAAAATCTACAACACACACACACACACACACACACACACACACACACACACACACACACATACATACATACATACATACATACATACATACATACATACATACATACATACATACATACATACATAAGTTATTCTAACATAACAATGGTTAAATGATTTCCTGATTTATTGATGAATAACCGAAGTTAACATATCTTGATTACATGTGTAATGTTTACAACTTCTATAATTATTAAAATGCTACTCTTCGATCTCAGCGTGCCATCGTTTACCTTAGAACAGCAGTTAGATCAAGTACTACTAATTCCTTGCTGTTTTATTTGCAAAATATTTAGACGAAGCCTTAATATTTTCGGTTAAGTCTGTACCATAGTGAGTATTATTTCATGCGATGAAATACAACACTGAGTTTTTAAACGCACTGAGTTCGCTGTTTCCAGTAAACTCACAGCAAATTACCTATATGTAATCGCCTTTGATATAGAAAATATTTGGCAAAACCATTATTTATAAATATTAACAAATACTATTATGCAACTAACACGGTTATATTTGTCCAAGTAAAACGTTCTTATATTATACAATTAAACAGATAATAACAGTATTGTGTTGGTGTGTGCTCTGATAAAATAAGCACATGTAGCAGTTGTAGTAGTAGTAATTATGGCAGTATAAGAAATAATATACATATTGCTAACAGCAACTTCTGGTGTCTTCATAATCATCATCATAAAATCTCTTCTCGTTTCATTTTCATTTGTATTAGTCTAAAAGTGTAAAAATCTACTGTTTGGCTGCAGGTTTATCTAATATGCTTTTCAGTGCTACGTCATATGAACACCTTGACTGAAATGATTTGGCGTTTTGTGTCAGAGATTACGTGCATAGCGACGAATATTGAAAACATGAGATTGATATATCATTCCTGGCCTGACCTTTATATATCAGCTTAAAATTACAAACTTGAAAATCAAAATGGATTGAGATTATTCACACTTAAAAGTATGCTTTGACAAACACTTTCTTAACGACCTGCAATACAATGGTAAAGTCATTGCCGGATATTATAAATCAAAAAGAAAAAGGCAAGAAAATATAACTATTAGAATAGTATATGATAATAAAACTAAATGTGATTTTCAGTTCTTTCTCCTGACGTTTCAGTTCAAACTCTATTATAATAAATTCGATGAGATTTTCTTTAGCATTTATGTATATAAAGTTAAAGTAATCGTAACTTAAAGGTTTACTATCAAATGTTCTCTTAGCAACCTTATCAAATTTAGGCAATATGAGATGAAAACGGAGAGTCTTTTGAAATAATAAATAAAAATGAGTTTGTCTTTTCTCATGTCACAGCATGTTTACTCCTGGCTTTCACGATCAGTACAGACAACAAACTTTGGACACAAAGGGTGTTTGTTATTCTTGTTTAATTCAAATGACCAGTGAACCTAAACCACTTTGTTTTGATGTTTATTTTGATAGGGCATGCTATGCCAGCAGAGTGTAAAAGGTTCAAACGTATTCAGCTTTAAAAACAGTCAATTACGCATGAATTGATGCATATAGAGAATAACTGTCTATATTTTGTTTTGAATAATGTCAGGTTAACTAAATTATGTGCATCGCATAAAAGTTTTTTTCACTTGTGAGTAATTATGATCAACGGTATTACAGAATGAATTAATTTTGTATACCTAAAAACGGACAAATATTTCGTAACAACTCATACATAAAATATACGCATAGGCTAAAAATTCATTGACTTGTTGGGACAGAGAAAGGCAAAACAAAATATGAACTTTGAATATAAGATGACAAAACCCGATTGTGATTCGTCCCTTTGCTCCAACATCACTAACCTAATCCAAAATATTGTGCTAGTGCCTAACGCCCTGCTATGTTATTATATATTGTAAATACTTCAACACCTAGTACGGATAACATGTATATACCTATAACCTAACCGAGATATGTAATCGATTTATTCTATGGCGATCAGAATAGTGATCGAGACGCTACAAACTACAGTATCGGCAATCTTTTTAAGTTAGAGATCTTAATATGAACGACTGCATTTATTTCCATGAAATTCATCAATGTTTTATTAATGTTTCTTCATAAATGCATAATCAAAATTGTACATGATTAGAATATTCATTTCCAAACGAGGTCATTTAATTATTAACTTAAACCAACGAGTTCATCTTCGGAATGTTGTAGTATCGATGTATGTATTCGTTACGGCGTCATTGTCCGATTCTGGTTCTCCAGAATCAGTATGTTTACTATCATACATATTGAGAGAAACATTCATTGTATCAACAGAGTTTTGTACTCGACATTAACTATTATCTGATATCGTTGACATAATAACACTGTGCTGCATGTTTCCATTAGTTGCAAACGCAGCTATGATATCGCAGTTATTACAAGCTTCTCAACAACAACCGCTACATCATCCACAACCTCCTCAAACAACCGCTACCCTACTCAAACTAAAAAAGAATCAAAGTCACCTACTCAACCAATATCTCATAAACAGATTCAGGTACCTAAGCAACAACAACCACACTCTACTCAATAACCCTCTCATCAATAACAACTACTTCATGAGATTAGAAATAAATTTAAACTCGATAATATTAAACGTTTCTGGTCATTCAAGAACAATTGAAGTTAGATTCTGGGACATTAAAGGAAGCTAGAAGCGATTTTTAAAACTCATTACTTTATTGCTATGCAAATTGATGAAGTAACCTGAATTTCTAACATATTTAAAATCTATGAAAATGAACTCAGTGATTATAATGATCCAACGTATCTTAAATTTACAACAGATGTAAGTAAAAAAATAAGAAAATAAGAACAATTAAACCCACAACAACGATCAATGACCAAAACAAATATCAACAAGTTCGGCTAAAGATATAAAATAATAGCGATTTTTCCCCAAAATGAATCCCATAAATATCAATACAAGTAGGTGAAGATGCAACAAATAAATTTAAGTATATACAATATATTTATCTCAATAGCGTAACACCGGGAAATTATGGTAAAGCTGTATATCTTCTTTTGAGAGTTAAGGAAGACGTCGACTATGGTATTCTAGATTTTGTTTATTTTATTACAATAATTAAAAACTGAACCAGGTGGTATTTGTACTTGAGGAAAAGGTCACAATAATTATCCTAACATCATCATAATGATGCTGAAATATTAGAAATCGTGATGGACGGAAAACGTACAGGGGCACATTGCGCAAAATTATTTCTGATGCGGTTGATATTTGTCAAAGATAATTAACACGAGGTATCATGGACTTTAAAGTAAATCAATCTCTAATTGATTACCTTCTTGCTGATTAGCATAGTGATTTAAAACAATCATCGCAAATATGATAATTAGACACAAAGGTAAGCGTTGACCAAATATGTTCAAAGTGATAAATTCACGCTTACCTACTTATGAAACATTCTTTGATTTTGAGACAAAAAAGAATGCATTAATATATAGAATTGAGAAATTACGTACATCTTCCTTCATTGTTAATTTTGCTATGTTTGTAGGCTCAAGTTGAGTAGGTTATAATTATGTTAGATGTGTTTATATATACTTATGTCTCTTTTCATTCTGAAATTGGATGTGTATTTGATTCATAATTACCTTGCTAAAGAAGAATAACCATTATAACGACAGAGGACAAGTTTAATATTCGTCCATACATCTGATTGGCTTATGGCGGTTAGATTTTGCTTTCATGAGCTGATAACAAAAGAACAATGAATGACACATTTAAGATACTAATTACCCTTATTCAGTATCTCTGTTGCGACTGGTATTAATCACATACTTTAAAGGCATACAACCTAAGTTTTTCGACTTTTTTGTTCTTGCAAATGCATGATATTATGAAAAGTATAGTAGAAATAATGAGTAATTACAGGTCATTCAGTTTCAAAAAATGTACATCTGTAAGTTTAATCAATGAAAATATAACGATTTACTGTACGGATTGCTAATTAATTATGCAGAAACGGAATTTACCGATCTTCTCAGTAGTAGCAGTGTCACATGAAGTCGAGGTAAGCATATGTTTCGCTTTTGAGTAATTATTGCCCTATTCTTCGTCTGTCCTTCTCCTTAGTTCATTATAGTCACCCACAATATATGTATTGCTTATAGATTTCTCATTATATATGATAAATTACAAGAAGTAGGCAAAAAAGTCAATACGATGGAAAATCCTGACAATAAGAGGTTCCTTTAAGGGGCGATTCTTGAAAGTGTTTACTTGTCGTGTTTGTGAGATCGTGTTACGTTGTAAGATAAACCAACTAAAAATGTGATAATTTGTATCATTTTAATCAGAACCACTATTAAAAGGCAGCAGAAGAAGATAATACCACCGGGGGAAATGGCATACTGCTAATAGGCAATTTATTTTATGGACTTAATGGATACCTAAGTACTGGCAACAGACATGTCATTCCAACCTGTTGTGTATGGCGTATAATGGATAAATAATTTTGGCCAGTACCATTTTGGATTTACTCAAGGAAGACTTGGGTGATCTATCCAATGATATGATGTGTGAATAATGAAATTTATGTTTATTTTAAGTTGTATAAAGCATTTCTTTTGTAGTATGCAATTTTTATTTTGCATGAACAAGTTTTGTTAAAAATTGTTTTAGCTACCTACCCACTAAAGAATGATTATATGTATGGCTGTTTTGAAAGCAACTGTGAGGAGACTGTTTATTAAAAACATGAATTGAAGTTGACTAGCATTGTCATGGGATGCAAAGGATGTAAACAACGAAAGTACACTGGTGAACATGATTTTAACTGTGCATATACAGTAACACATTAAGTTAAATGATAAATAACGCATAGTCATGAGTTGAGAAAGCAAAACTTGTTGCAGTGTTTCATGAATAAAGATTGGCTTGTAAATATCAACAGAACTACAAACACTAGGATACTATTCTATCCAGATACTGCTCATTAATTTCAATTACATGTGAAAAAAATTGGCTCTGGAAACAGAATAAGGTTTTTAAGACTTAAATACTAGTTCATCAAAAGCAACATCGAATGCTTATATCACATAATATGTGCATGATCAGCCGTCTTATTACAACTAAATCAAATATACTTGACACCAATTAAATGCATCAAATTTTCAGTTTTTTAAATGTGTTCATTTACCATAGAAATAATTATACCCTTTATATAAATACCCAGATGAATGTACACAGCTGCATACCCTGTAAAACTGTTATATATTATGTAATATACTAAACTTATATATGTACAAATGTGCATGTACAGACATAACTTTAATTCAAGAGTACAGTCAGGCATAAAAATGAAGGATATCATCTAAGAATAATTATGGCATATAATATATAGAGATTTTCCGTGTTATTTAGGTTGGGAGGGGTGCTCCCAATATTATTTAAATTATTACAAAAGACCTCCCGGCTTGTTTTTATGAGGAACTGAAGTAGTGATAGAGAGATGCAATGCTCAGAGCTCCCAGTCAGTGGTGCCAACAGTTAAATTAATGAATACACAAAATGTGAAAGTCAAATAAACAACAATTTAATATCATTAAATAACAGTCATCTCTCAAATGAAACTCAAATTAAAACCCTATCACTCGTCTTTAACTCGACCAAGTTATGGCCTATTTTATCATCTGACTGTAATTGATTTTCCTCCTGTCCTGTGTTCCTACTCATCTGTATGATCTTTCTCTGGACTGGTAGTCCAATTGCCTTCAGTCCGTCTAATGCCTGCCTCCGTTCTTCCTTTCTCTTTGTCTCTCAGAGACATTTTATATGAGAAACTAGTGTACCATTACTATAACAGATTGATTACAGACATCCCATTCCAAAATACTAGACAGTTCTATAGAAATTACATTGATGTTTTAGTATCATGTGCTTGTTTTTTATACTTTTGACAAAAGTGATTACCATTTACTCAATGCCAAACTTTAGTACATCACCTAAACAAACTACTGCAGAGAAACAAATATTGAAATTAAGCCCATGCCCTCACCCCCATGTATGTTCCTATTGCATTGCTTTTAAAATTAGGATAGCTAGGCACACACACACACACACACACACACACACACACACACACACATATATATATACTGATTAGTATATATAATGTACGAAGTGCAATGCAAAACTGGCTCAGATATACATATCAAATTCAGGAATGCAGGGGTCATGCTACCAGTGTTGATACTAATTAGCCTACACAGACAAACAAACTCTTACACATTCACAGGGGTGTTTTAATTGCTAACTGACCATTAACCCTGTTTGCAACAATATATCACTGCTCAAGTTCACGAAATTGGGCCTACTATACAGTGATGGAAATATGCCAAATTCTGTTTCAAAATCGTAACAGTGTGTGTGATTTGGATTTTTAACATACCTTGAACAATTTTTGAGTCATATTGCTATGATGTTTGAAGTGTGGCAGTTTATAGTGATGTCTAGCACTAAGGCATCATGCCGCAGACATGTAGCATGACATCCCACCCAGTTACATTATCCTGACAGTAGGACGACCAGTCCATACACTAACCTCTTAATGCTGAGCACCAAATGAGGCAGCTGTTAATACCATTTTTATGTGTTTGGTATGACTTGGCCAGGGATCAAGGACCCCAACCTCTTGCATATGAGGTGGATGCTCTTAACACTAGGCCACTGGAACGGTCAACACCAGTATGTAAATAGTAATTTTATTAACAAATATAGTCGGTGAATATCATTTCTAATTTATTTAATTTTTTAATTAAAAAAGACAGAAGTTAACAGCATTATTTTCTTTATAAAATCAGTTTAAAATTGTATGTGAACCTTTAAAGGCATGTTTAGCGGGAGCAATTAAATCAATATGAAGAGTCTGGATTGAAGTCATTTCCTCCAATGTACATTTTTTTCTTTTTCAAAGTATACTAGAAATCTTTCTGACTGCAATTTTACACAAAACATTTAGAAAATAAAATTATTAAAAAGTACTTTATTATGCAATAATACAGACTTGTAATTACATGATTTTAATCTTGTTACTTCCATAAGATTAAATGATTTACAATGTATAGCCTCTGATGTGCTTTTTTATACATCATATGGCCAAAATACACTGCATTTACATCAATCTAAACATACATATAAGACAAGTATAAATGCAATGGGTATGAAAAGTTGGAAAAGGTTTTACATCTTGTTGTTAAAATGCATGTTTTTTTAAAAGCTTTAAGAACATAATCAACAGTGGTCTGAAGATATACTGCTACTTGGAAATCAAACAGATGCTGGACTTCAGCTCATGGTAGGCACTTCAAAAAAGACTTAGTCAAAGTCTATATGGGTCCATGGTAGAGAACATTTCTTACCATACAATCACTAGAATAGTCTCTCCATAACAATTTGATATTAACAGGTATTACCGGACTAAAAGGCCTAAATCATTTTAACTTGAAATGAGATTTCTGCTTTGTAACAATCTCTTCTGCGGGTGGTGGTGGTATTGGAGCAAATACATCAGATATTCAACTAGGATCATTTATGTCCAAAACAACTGGCTGGTTCATGCCAACTCTATCATCTAACCTCATTTCAATATTTTCATATTTATTTCTGGAATATACAGGTACTTTTCATCAGCTTTCTTTGGGTATGCAGACCATCTCTCACTTTTTTGTTGAATGACCTTTGGTATCTGAAAAGAAAATGCAAACATTTCACTGACAATGTCATTTTATATTTTTTTAATTCTCAAAAGTCCAAATAAAAACTGCATACAATTACATGTAACAAATCATTTTGCTACAGATGAAAATGTCAAAATAGCAAATCTGTATCTTACCCATATATCTTAAAAATGTTTAGATTCTTTACAGAATTTTCTAATTACATTAGACTAATTCTAACCAAAATTGATTTTTGAAATTTATTTTAAAAATGTCTTCTGTAAAAGATAAAATTGTACCACAAACAGATGGTTTATCAACTTTCAGGTAAAGCATTAATATTTTAACAAAGATGAATTATTACGTTAACAAGAATAAAGTTTATTACCTTATTGTTCCATCTGTGTTTACAATCACATCTGTCAATATGATTGTTATGATCAAAAGCTGCCAACAGATTCCTAGCTCTGAAAGCTGATGGCTTATATGAATGTCTTTTGGAGGCATACAATAAAATCAAACTTCTGGAAATTCTCCAGTTCTGCTGTACTTCTGAAACAAAGTAAAATTACTAAATAAATAAATTGATTCAGATGCAGAGAACTATTAACATTTATAAATCCCCATTAATCTGTTTCGATGAAAATGCCAATGTACAGTAGCATTATACAGGCAGAGAATAATCAACTCATTCACCCATTCTATTTTTCTTTCCTTTCACCTGGGGGTAGGGAGCGCATTTGTGGACTAATTTTGAATATATTGAAATACATCTGTTTCCAAGAGATTTGATTAGATATACACCTGCTAGAAACATCATTCGGCATAAGGGTAAAAGTGGGAGTTTTTCCTTCTTTTGACCCATCATTTTCCTCCTGGAAACTTTTTACTTCCATCCCCAATTTATCCTACTTTTGCAATTGTTCACCTGTATGTGTATAGCTCAGACCGGTGTGAATTAGATTGCAAGCAAAAAAGTAAAAAGTCCAGAAACAAAATCTGATTCCAACTATGGACAAGTTTGCAAAAATCGGGCAAAGCTTGACCCCTCCCTCCCTGTACACATGCATACTTTTTTTTACACACACACCATCTGCATACATGCGATTGCCCTCCCCATTCTGTAGAACAGTCAATATTTAATCCACACAGAAAAGATCAAGAATTAACAATAATATGTATTTAATGTAACATATAGTCCACCAATGTTGAATGTCTGGCTGCATCAAAGAAATAAGCAGCATAACTTTAAAACGTTTGTCTATTGTCCACTAAAACTCAAACACCAACTGAACCCAGTCAAGCAGGTTACTTATTAGACAAATTACTATCGAGGTATATGTGTACGTATATTATCAGTAGACCACCCACCCCCATACACAAGCATATGCATTTGGGTAAACCCCCTTGCCCTCTCCATGTGTATTAAATGGACAAAACATAACAATGGCCTCAGTGTGGTTTGTATTTATAATACAATGTATTCATTTTCTTTCTGTGATAACCAGTATATCTTCATTATTTCAATTATGCATTGATACTATATTTAAGATAAATTGTAAATACACAATTTTTACTTTTTTGATAATACACAGAAAAGAAAGCTTTTGTGGGAGCAACTTTCTGTTTCATACACAAATACCATCCACAAATACCAATACAATACTATACATTACTTTTAGTTTAGTTACATATATCATGCATGTATCATAATGGTTGTTTTTTTAGGATACTTAACTCAAATATTCCCTTTTATGTATGTATCACAAATGTTTTTGTTAATATAGTTTCTCAAATGGGTTGATAAAACTTTTAGACTTTTCCATCAACTTCAGACAAGACTGAATCCCTTAAAATAAAATTTTGAAATGTGTAAATACTAATGTTGAACTTGGGAATCTTTAGTTTTGTATCAAAAGAAATTATCATTTATCTTGGTTATTAAGACCTGAATGATAATGCTTCAAGAAATAATAATAATAACTTATTTAAAGGGGTGACTAATTTAGTCAAAGATTATTCTCCCTTCAGGCCCTTTAACTAAAATACATACAGCATGATGAGGAACATATCAATAACAAAAAATAGACATATGCCAACAAACAATTTACAACAAAAATATTATTCTAAATAAAACAAACCAGATTTTAACAAAATGTACAATCTTTACCAACTGCAAACTATTAAACTAATATAGAATGATACATTTCCAGGTAAATCCTTAGATGTGCATCTACCAAAATATTTGTAAACAAGTAAATATACATAAAAAAAATTTTAAAAATGTAGTAATACTTACACAGATGCCATATCTGATTATGATGTGGTTATATCAGACACAGCAGGAATTTGTATCCTATGAATTGTTGGCCCAGGTGTAGAAGTTGTGGCCATGTCTTCGGTGACATTTTTCCGATGTTTTCCTTGCACTGCCATTCAATTCATTACCTAATATAGCAAGGGAAAATAAATGTTTTATTAGACACAATAATATTATATACCTTACAAATAATAATCTGCATAATATATACTTAACTGTATTGCATTACTTTCATTTACAGCCAACACCATTTACATTATATATAATTTTTTTTATTTAAAAACAAAAAAAAACAGAAATGACTGCTTGCCTCTAAATAAAGTCTTATGGTTGCGAGCAAAAATGATGATCATTAATACCCCTTTGATGGCCTCAAAAATAGCAGCAGTGGTGTACGTACATGCGGTTTTCAGCGATATTGTTGCAGGCTGTGACATTTTATTTCAAGCTAAATGGAATAATGCCAGTTTATATAAAATATGTTATTTTAAGAGTTTTGATAAAGAGTTAACAATACAGATATAAAATAGCGGTATAAAAACTTGACTGTTCATTGCTAAATTGAGACTCACCATGACACCAGTATCCAGCAAGAATTTGGCGACCTCTGGATTAGTTTCCAGGCTCAAAATGGACTTCTTTTTATTCCATCGTTCATGCTGGTGACCAATACATATGCGTTTGCTGCCATAATTTGCCCAAAGAGCTTTTTTTCCCCCTCCTTTCAGAATCTAAGTTTTGGTTTTCGATCTAGTTGTGAACACGCCATTATTTTTGTAAACACGTGTTTGCGCATGGCTAAAATTCTTAATCTTCGGGAGAGGTCAACACAGAGGTTACATGAATATAGGCGTGGCAAACAGCGAATTTTTGTCTGCAGACAATAATTCAGAATCGCGTTTTTTATCACAACATTTCCGATACTAGCCTGATTTTGGCCTCAGAAACAGCCTGAATCGTAATTATTCATCTAATTAAGTAATCGTGAACTGAAAAAATAAATATATAATTTCATTCGTTTTTACTTAGGTTGTATGCCTTTAATCTGTATGATTACTCAAACCGACGATTAAATTCGTATAACGTTTACACTGCAATGTATATGAAGTAAAAAAGCGTTTGATCATTGACTTAATCACATTTGGTTGGATAC
This sequence comes from Unio pictorum, assembly GCA_030141615.1. Lineage (NCBI taxonomy): Eukaryota > Metazoa > Mollusca > Bivalvia > Unionida > Unionidae > Unio > Unio pictorum. The sequence continues at coordinate 1,462,264 of JARLTB010000026.1, forward strand.
GACTGACTTCTATTCATGAACTTTAAAGCCTTCTGTTTTGTAATAATTAAAGAATATCGTCAAAACAGTGGATATAGACTAATGTTAGGATCTACGTGCGATTGGATATATATATATATATATATATATATATATATATATATATATATATATATATATATATATATATATATATATATATATATATATATATATATATATATATGTATATATATATATATATATATATATATATATATATATAACACAATTACCCTATTTCTTTAATAATGGTACCTGTCTTTGGTCACAGTGAGATACCTTTAATGACAACATTTTAGTTACCCATTTCGTCATTCTAAATATAGTGTATAAAATTATTCGCCATCTGTGTAAGCAAATGCGTAATTCGCTGTAAAGCTGGATACTTTTGAACTAAATTTTAATTAGCAAGCATACTGCTCCCTATGTAAGGTTAAAATGACAAGTTGGTTACTCGTAAATGGTTATTTGATTTAAGTACCATAAATTGAATCAACTATACTTTTAGTGTCAATAGACTGTCGTCCGTTCTAGCCGTGCAAGCTTGGCGTACATATGCTGTGACATGAGAAAAACCAAACTCATTCGTAATTATTATTAGTAGAACTCACTGTGTTTACCTAATAATTGCTTGAAGATGATAAAGTCGCTAAGGGAGCAATCGTTAGTAAATGATTAGGTTACGACTACTTTAATTTTATGCAGAGAAATAAAGAAAAAATCGTTTAAAATTTTATCCGAGTTTGTCATCACTTTTATTTGATATGTACTGAAATTTCAGAAACAACACTGAAAATCACATACTGTTTTGTCACATTTTATTCCAATAGTTATATATCGTTGTATTGTTCATTTTAATAGTGGTTTCTATTATCACGCAAGGACTTGAACAGTTTATTGCGGTGGATTAAGATGATGTTTTTCAAAGCATAATTTTAAGTGTAATAATCTTCATACATAATTAATTGTTTTTGTATATTTATGCTGATGTATAAAGGTGATGCAAGTACTGTTTTCTTTATTCTCATGTTTTCACTATTCGTTGCTATGCACGTAGCCTCTGCTCCCACCACCACCCTCCCTCCAAACGTCTATTGATTTCAGCGTAGGAACTCGTATGACTTAGCCGTTGAAAACTTGTAGCAATAATAATAATAATAATGAGAAGTTTCTATAGTGCTTAATCTTTCGAAGCTCTAAGAGATTTACGCCATCTTTAATGATATGACTACACTGCAGAAAAACAAATGACAAAAACAATGAAATTGGAAAACATAAAAGAATGCTGAGAACATATAAGATACAAAACATTATTACGTATCTAAGTTTGTCCGTGCAGTCGAGATTGTGGTTTCAAAGAGCAATATTAAAAGGGAGCACTGTGTCTTTGTGTCTAATTTCAATGGGCAATTCGTCGCCAGGCCTTGGTATGCAAAAGAACGTTGTCCATATGACTTCGTTTTCACAATGGGAAAAATGAGTATACGATTGTCAGAAGAAGAGCGTGTGTATGTAGCTGGCGTATAGACATAGCTGAGGCCGGATAGGTATGTTGGACTGGAGTCTGTCAGTGAAATATCGCTCAGAGAACACATTTTGTGTTTGATTCTGTATCGAATTGATAGCCAGTGTAGGGTACGGAGCAGTGATGATTCGTGCAGCTGTGTTTTGAACTTTTTGAAGTTTCTGGAGTAAATATTATGACGAAACAGACAGAATAGAGTTACATTATTCCAGTCTTGAAGGTACTACTGAACACACAAGTGTGTTAGTGGCATCAACTGACAAATATTTACGAATGGAACTGATGCGTCTCAGTTCAAGCTTTGCAGCCATGCATATGTTCATGACATTGTAGTGCAACGTGAGAGTACTGTCTACAGTAACACCTAGGTTTCGTACTGACTGTGAGAATTTAATGTTGGCGCTGCTGATATTTATTGTCTGAGGTAAAGGATGTGAATGAGAGCCTTTGTGTTGTGATCAGAATAGCCTCAGTTTTATCATCATTAATCTGCAGATTGTTACATGCCATCCATGATTTCACATCAGAAATGTACGTCGCTACTCCATGGATGGTAGCATCAACTTCAGTTGGGTAGCTAAACTAGTATATTTGGGTGTCATCAACGTACAATTGGTGCGACACTGGGTGATGATCTATCACACATGAGAGCGGCAGAGTATATAGAATTACGAGAACAGGTCCAAGAACAGATCCATGTAGAACACCACAACGTATGTCAACTGGGCTGGAATGTATTCCATTTGCAGATATATTCTATGTCCTCTTGACTAAGTAGGTCTCGAACCACTGTAAGGCAATATTCTGAATGTCAAATACATGCTGGAGACGGTGAATTAATACAGCATGGTCAAATGCAGCAGATAAATCTAAGAGAGTGAGGACTGTAATCTTTCCACTATCCAAAGCAGATAGAATGTCATTAAATACTTTCAGAAGAGTAGTTTCCGTACTATGCCAAGGGCGAAATGCAGACTGTAAACTGCTAAAAAGACTGTTTGAATTCAAAAGAGATACAAGTTGGGTTAGAACAACCTTTTCTAAGATTTTTCATATGAATGGGAGATTAGAAACTGGACGGTAGTTCTTTAAATCGTTATCGTCAAGTGTTGGTTTCTTCAGTTTAGAAAAATGATGGGGAATCCCCCGAAGAGAGAGAGAGAGATAAATACAATCAGTTAGTGAATGCAATATTGAGTATAAGCACTCCAAGCAGAAGTGATGTCGTAATTGAATCAAGTTCACAAGAATTTGATGCATTCTTCATCTCGATTGTCTATACTAAATTAATAGAAACGGGTTCAAATGCTCCTAATGGTTGTCGCTGAAATTCTGTATCATATCTGTATGGTGACGAATCAGTTGAAATTGTGTTGTCAATCTAATCTCTAATGGTTTGTACTTTGTCATGGAAGGAATTTGCAAATTGGTCCGGAATTGGTGTACATTAGTTCCTTGATGATAGTTTGTTAGTTATCTCGAAGAGCTCTTTGCAGCTGGAACTCTCCGTGATCTTAGTACTGTAGTGGGATAATTTGGCTAAATGGACATGTATAAATAAGCAGCCAGACAATAAGATTAACACTTTAACACTATAAAAAAATGCCAAAGAATCGAGAATAGTTTTATACTGCTTGTAAACATTGGGGTAATAGTTGTTAGAAATATGTATATAATATGTACTACACTAAAATGATTACTACTATCACAACTACTACATATGCTGTTGTTATCATCCCATACACCTACCCAATATTGTTATTATATGTTACTTGTATTATACAATTACAAAAAGAACAAATATAACAGTTTTCATCGCATAATGTAATTGCTAATAATTCTCATCAATAACGAATATAATTACGTACTTTTTCCGCGTTTTGTTCGTTTTTTCCAGTCATGGTAATGCTTATATATTTTTCTGAGGAATAATTGACGTATATATCTTTGTAAATATGTATGTATGTATGTATGTATGTATGTATGTATGTATGTATGTATGTATGTATGTATGTATGTATGTATGTATGTATGTATGTATGTATGTATGTATGTATGTATGTATGTATGTATGAGTGTGTGTGTGCGTGTGTGTGTGTGTGTGTGTGTGTGTGTGTGTGTGTGTGTATCTATGCATCCAGGTATGTATGAAGTTATGTATGCATTTCACGTTTGATGTTTCGGTCCTATAATATCTATAAATATTGTTTTTTTAAAATTGAAGATTTAAAGAATTCTCTGGTGTAGACAAAGTACATTGAGAAACGTCATGTGAATGTGATTGGTCCAGATAATCCCCACCCTAGATAAAGAAACAATATGACCAAGAATGTTTGTATATCGTTATGAACTTTTACTCTTTTCATTGCACTGAGACCAAATGAAAACTTACCACACAGTTCAGCTTTTATGTCCGACAACAATAGTATGTGGATTGGGCCACTGGTCATATCGGGTTTGATAAATACTGTACGTCATTTGACACTTATGTTATGAGTTCCTGTACATATTATTTGGGCTTTATAAACGCCAGCATGTCAGCACAAAATATCGATTTAAACAGATCGTTTCTTGTTTAAAGAATGGAGGAACCAGAAAGTCGTAGCACTCGTCATCTGTGGAAAGGTAAACTTCACTTTACTTTTGCAATAATGCACCATGTGCGTCATTTCAAGCATGTTGATAACTAATTGTGTGTAAATACACAATATTTATCAATGAATATTTTTTCTAAAGGTGCTAGCAGGCTAGAAATTAAGAACATTTTGAATCATTAAATTAATGTGATGGAGACCTGAATATTACAATTGTAACTTGCTTGGAAAATGTAATTACAATTATTTGCTTCTCTTTTGAGTTTTCTACATAAACAGGATACATAAATAATACAAATCTCATAACATATTCCAACTTATAATGACGACTTTTTTCACAATTTTATTTGTTAACAATTTTGTGTTGACAACTCTTATGAGAATGCGACTTGTATAATGTATCAGAGCTGTATTTCTACGATGGTTTCGAACATAAATATGTGTGCCATGTTTCTAATTTAGCATTTTGTTACATCCTTAGAGTAATTATCGGATAATTTGTTTCTTATGGTTGATATTTAACAGACAGGCCAGTAATGTTCCTCCTATCTCTGCTGGTACTGTTGATGGGTATTCAAGTAACATTTGCCTGTGAGTGTCAAGATCCAGACTTCTGCGCGCTATGTGCCCTGCAGAAAACAAAGCAGGTTTGTTAAATTTTAAGTAAGCAAAATAGGATTCACATTTTTCTCAAATTCCAAATGGCAATAGGAATGGAATTTTTTCTTTAGCGATGCTGGGCATAGTATCATTGGTTATCGTCGTTCATCAATGTAACTGCTGTGTATTGTTGGACTCGTCGATTGGGAGAAAGCATGTGACATAATGATAGTAAAACAGGTTGGTCAAATAAGTAGTCAACGTTTGAGTTTTTCGCAATTATGAAAGTCACAAAATCTAAATCATGAGAAGAGTTTTGAAGATAAATATAACGTTCTGGGTCGTAATCGTATGATGGAATCAAAGGAGCGTAATATTTCTTACACTCCACTATTTCTCTTAGTACTATAACCACTACAACTAAGTCGTTGCTGCTAAATAGCATTCGACATCAAAATATAATATCAAGCTGACAGCCAGTTGTCCACCTTTTATGACTACTACCAAAATTATACTAATTTCGAATCCATACAGTTGACTGTTTACTGCAATGAGAATGTGTCCATTATTTGGGCAATAATATTATCTTAGATTTGATGTAAATGTTTCAAAGGAATAATGCCATCTTAACACCGTCACATACCTTGGAGAACAAGTACATTGAAGAGTTTGATATCTATAAGGAACGTTTACTTCACAAATCTTAAGAATTACAGAAGATTCATTTTTTTAAATGTAAGCTCCTCTACCACTTTAAATTCTAACTTTAATAATTAAATTGTTTATTATGTTTTACAAAACTTGCTGGTTTTATTTGCAACATACACGCGTGCAATCAGTATGAAACAATCATAAATACCAGGGTAACAGACAAGCATCGTTCGCAAATTGTAAGTGTCAGACTAACTACTTATAATTCACATCATGGGCAGTTTGGAGAATTTGCAAAACAGCACGCAAAGCTGATATATAGAAGTGGAACATATCAGACACTTATTTAAGATTATAGAGAGATCATTAAAATAATGCTCATGAAGCACTTAATAGATTCCTGATTGACGTGAATAAATACGGGGTAGGCATGATTGGTTATATATAACTCCAGGTAATTTATAGTTTCAACCAATGCATTTACTATTAGGGGGATTCTATCATAATAGCTGATCAAAAAAAAAGATTGTTTAAGCCAATCGAAAGCCTGATACAATTTGTTAAAGTAAATAAATGTTCAATAACCACCCTCAAGACTTAAATAGTCATTCCGAAATATGATGTTAGGTAATTATTCTAGGAAGCATTGACTTTCGGTCTTTGGACCATACAAGTTGTTAAAACAGAAAATCTGTTAAACGAAAATACATACATTAATCTACTCGACTTTGTGTCCAATAGTAAGTTTTAGTTGAGAACATTGTAAATAAACACACAATGAAGGAAAACTCAAAGTACACAAGTAAATTGTATGGATCCATATTAAGTTTCAAGATTACCAAATACAATTTTTTCTGTGTTTCAGTGATTGTGGGACGTTTGCAAAATGAGTCTTTTGTCGGCTCTAGATCTCATTCAGGGATGTCAGTATTACACCATGTGAAACTGTACAAAATATGTAAAGTAAGTTACAAAGTCTAATTATCATAGAATATTATCAGGGCTATCCTGAAACTTCCACTTATATGTTCAATATTTCAATAGTTTAAAAAAACTTCAGACAGAGAATTATTAAAGAAATGACAAATCATTTTTATGTATGAACTAAAACGTCTACATTGAAAATGTTGTTGTTGTTATAAAGCCATTTTTCAGTACACCATATGCTACACAAGCACGCTTTCTCACATATCAACTTTGGCCGAATCTTAGACTCGAACCCACGCAGACAGTGGTGTTATGGTAATGATGTGTAACGGAGAGACACTCGGGGCACCTGTACATTGAAGATAAACGTATGGACACGTATAGTTAGCAGAAGAAGAAACGGTAAGGGAAAGAAATGCTTATCAACAGTGTCATTGCAGTCATTTATAAGTTATTAACAGTATCAACGAAGTCTATTCCACAATTATAATATTGTCAACGTAGTCTTTTTCACCAGATCAACGGTGTCAACCACGTCATTTATACGATAGCAACATAGTCATTAGTTTATTATTTTTTCAGTTTGTACCTTTATGTTGTGACAATTGCCGAGTCATATTATATAATAATAACAAGCACCGGTTAGTACTATCTTGAGAGAGTTGCGTAAACATTTGTTATGTTTTTCTGTTTTAAATTAATATAATTTATGATTATTTGTAGCTGATATTTATTAATATCTTGTTCACAAGGGCCATATTAGTAGGCTGCGATCTGTGATTATTTTATTGTGCTAAACGCTGTTTGCTTGTTGGATTTTTTTTTTTTTGTCTTTTTTTTGTTGCTTTTTTTTGGTTTTTTTGTAGTGCAAGAATCTTCCTTTTTATCTCAAATATGTGTTTAAACATTTTACAGATACATTGACCAACTTCTACATACATTTATGACGCATAACACAATTTTATTCTGTAAACGATTATCGCGTATTGAAGTTGTTAGGATTGTTAATTTATGCCGCTTTCTTAAATGGCTTTTATTAATGTTGTAACAAATACATTTATTCATTCTGACGACCTTTTAAACCATACCAATGCTGCATTTGCATAATAATATTTGTTTAACGAAGAGTCAGTTCGGTTTTATAAGGTGCACAATTTTAGTTTGGGTTTAATTTTAATTCATAAGATACCTACTTACTATATCGATTATATTAAAAGGTAAATTAAAATAGAATCTCAGGTCTGGAAAAGATAATTAAAGAACGCTTGTTATGGGGCTTGTTGCTAAAATGACCAAAACAGTTCTCAGGTTAATCTTTTAATTCATTATTTGAAATTTAAACCAGTTTAAGTTATGTACAATGGCAAAGGAAATGTTTACCGAATGAATATGCTTAAAAGGGGACTTTATTTCAAATGCAATTGAAACTTTGGTTATTCATTTCAAATGATCTATTTGTTCTGAGGTCATGCATGATCATGTTACCTCCAGCATATTCCAATTATTCTGTGTTGACGGTAGAATTCTGGATATTCATTAGTTCATAAGCCGCAAAATGAGACGTATTAGAAGCATGTCAGCATAAACCAAATACCGAAATTACTCTTTGATTCAATCACGTGTTCACTTTGTCAGATTTGATTAGTATTAACCTACCTTGATGATTTGTAATAAAATCCAAATGTATTATTAATTGAACAAATAGAAAAGAAAATATAGCAAGTGTTCAAACATAGTTTATTCCATTATCCTATGCGGGTACGTGATTGCTTATCAGGTTTCATGCGTCCACGTTGTCTGACATAGGATAGGGAGTGGATTAAAAAATCCGACCTGTGCACCTCTCACATTATTTTATTATATTTATTATATTATATTGATTACATATTTATGTCGTTATTTAAGCACAATGAAAGGTTGAACGAGTTATACTAGCTAACTCCCTACCACCATAACATTATTACATATCATCTATTGATTTCAAGCCGCATATAAAACGTCCCTATGTAGTATTTGACAGGTATCGTCGAATGACATGGCCATTAAAAAAGGTACAAGCGATCAAATGTACCTTCACAAATCACCATCCAACAGAAACATCCGTATGTGACGATATAGTCATTGCAGAACTTTGAATTAGTCGTACGTACTCTGATTTTAAAAAGGGAAAATACCTATATGAGTAGTTATTCTTGCAATGAATATTTCATCGTGAAGTTTTATGCTAGATTGTTCTTCCCCAACGTACACACATGTGTTACTGTAATGTTAAGCACATATACGAACTTTGGATACGGTACGTGTAACTTGCATTTTAAACTGTTGACGAAATTGAACGAATATTATAATGTACAGCTTGAGTTCAATCCTAAGTCCCTGGAATACCTTTGCAAAACAACACAACATGTAGTGCCAAGGACGCAGGCTTTATGTGATTATGTTTTATTAAATTCCACACACACACAATTTTTAAACCCGGTTGATCAACAGTATTCACAAATATTCACCTTATTTTGGTTTTGTATTATATTCATCAGATACTTTTGGTACGCTTGATAGTAATAAATCCTTTGAAAATTGTATTTTGTTTTGTGGTGATAGTGTTTCTTGCTACTAAACATCCACGATCAATGAATCATTAAATCAGTATATTACATCAAGATCTTTAAATGTACTGAGAGAATACAGATTACGTTGCATCCAGCTGTGCTGAACTAGCATCGGTAGGTTTCGTTTCCGGGACAGAAAATGTGTATCTACTTTATGTGATGCTATTTTTCGCTTTTAATTTTTCAGGAAGGGTCTACCAATTTAACCTGGTTTCCTGATGTCACAATTAAGATGATTTCTCCAGAAGGCTGCAGCCTCGTTTATACCGGGGATTTGGCCAAAATTCTGATATATGGTAAGACTATGATGCATATACAATATGATAGATATTTACTTTTAAAAACTCAAGTGTGACATAAATATTTAGTATGAACTGATGGAAATGTATGTGGCTTGGGCAGCCGAGAAACGAAAACACTTTTTGTAACCATATATTTGTCTCTTAACAGTTCCCACTTTAGAGGAAGCCCACTGCCCGGATGCAAGGCAATAGACTCGGATTCTTGACGATTAATACATGAAAAATATACCGGATATCAAATAATTTCCTCTTTAACATTAACTTCAGCGGTTACTCTTAAAAAACACGTTACTTACTTACAGATGAAGGTTTGTAAATTGTGTTTGATGTTTCATTATTTAACACGGTAGTCCTAATGATAATTGACACATTTGTTTCTCTTGGAAATGGTTTATGATTTCTGATGTAAGTGCTAATCCATTCCTTTTAGAGTAGTGATTCATGCTTGGTTTCCTTTTATTCCATGCTTTAAATAGCGTTTTATATTTTCCTCCTGAGGTTCTTGTTCTCTATATCGGGTACACTTATGCTATCACATGATTTAGTAACCCTCATTTCGAGCAATACACGCCAACTGCAGTCAATGATTATATGTTGATGTCTAAGTCATATTTTGCTCTCTTAACCTAACATTGTCCACTATTGACAAACTAGATATTAAAGACGAATCAACGGTTCTATCTCAAAGGAGTTTTGTATTTTGGATGTGTTAAGATTTATCGTAATGTGTTATAGTGTTTGTGGCCCACATTAAGTCTATGCTTTCGAAAATTATTTTGTAATCTTCCAACACACCACAAATATATCGTCAAGATATAGTTACATATTTATCTCCGTTATCATTTTAATGTTTTTCAATTCTCCGATGTTTTGCAATAAACACCACCCTTCAGTATTCGTAAAGGTTGGCTATTAACGTTTTTTTAATATGGCCGACCTGTAACACATCAACCATTTTACATAATGATTATTTCACGTGCTTGTGCCTCAGAAATTGGTATATTAATATTGCATTTGTTTATTTGACTGTAAAGAGTTGCATAAGATAATATTTGTTCAACAATTCAGTAATACCATTACATTTATTATATATACATATATATATATATGTGTGTGTGTGTGTGTGTGTGTGTGTGTTTGTGTGTGTGCGTGTGTTTGACTGTAAATACAAGGACCATCGGAACAGAATTTAGATAAACACATGCATAGGCTAAGAACATACGGATGGTGTAAAAGAACTCGAATACATATATAAAGGAAACTGAAAATGTTCAGGTAAACAAAATAAAGATAAATATTTGTTCTTAATAAAGGCAAAACGTTTGGCATTGCATCATTCTCTATTTTAGATGAAACAGACACAGATGGAGTCTTTCGTAGCAGTAAATGTACAGCTGCACTTTATAAAGAATTCTTCCGAGCCAGCGGCAGAAAGAACTACTTCGCAATTATGAATGGTTATGAAGACAATCCTAAATGTTGAGGTGACTCCTAGTTGGATACATCTCTCTAAGAATGGAAGATTATTAAGATAGTAGTTAAATGAACAAATTAACAATTACGACAAACATAATAAACGTGCTAATCTATTTTCAGTTTCCTATAATTATTTGGTTGATACTAATGTTTGTTTATTATTATTTTGTCTTTATCCATTTCAGTACGTGTTTTGCTCACAAACAAGGTATAGTTTGACCTTAATATCCTGAAGAAAAATCATAATATTGTCGTATTACACAGGCATACTCATGTCAATTCATCATGTTTTGAGCCAGCTTTCAGAGCTAAACCTTTGAGATTCATTCAGCTGTTAAAATCATTAATCCAGGAACTATTACATTACATAATCCCAATCAAGCGTTTAAATGAGTGCCTACTGATTAACCCGTCATTCGTCACTTGCAGTATTCGTACTAATTTTTGCTGACAAATACGGAATTACATTCCTGTTTTCGGAAAACGTTTGCTTGAAAAGGGATGAAATATTAAGCAATTCCCTTTGTTATCCAGCAAAGAATCGTGGTTTAATTAAAGTTTCTAAAACTTGATTTGAAAAAAAAAATGTCATTGACGTAGTATTTCGACCTTGGTTCTTTCCGTCAAAAATCTCTCACCAACAATAAAACTGAAACATGTTTGATGTGATAGAATCAGACAAACATACTATGCAACACACAATTATGTACTCCGTCAAAGAATGCATGCCATGCAAACCGCTTTGGGTACTATTTAAAATCCAGAAACAAGTATGACATATAGTGTGTAGTGTGTGAAATTCCATACCAACTATAAAGGGACTATGTGTATGATATATAAAAGAAACTGAACAACAGGCAATTACTATCCAATACACCGATAGTGCTACGGAATTCCCTTTACACACTATACATTTGTCTTGTATAGTATTTAAAATATCACATATTACATGAGGTGTTTGATGTAACAGAAGCATATGTACTCATACAAAAATACTATCCAACGCACCACCTACACTATTAAACACACCAGACACACCATTTAATGTGTTTTGGCAGTTCCCACATTTAAATCTTACTGTTTCGAGAACATGGATTTTGATTTAATGGAATGAGATAGACCCGCATGAAACATTCTTTCCAAAACAACAATTGTGCCCTTCAACATCATATACATACATACGAATAATCCAATTATCTGTTTCTGTTAGTACAATACATTTTATTCCAAACAAATACTTCCGACGATGTTTCGTGGGCTTGATTTTCGACAATCTCTTAAATCCCTCCATCTTATAATTATGACAAGTATTTAAATAACTCTTTTTATTTACATATACAATGACTCAACAAAGAATCATTGCAGGTGGCTAATGATACGGTTTTCAACATCTTGTAACAAATCCTGTATAAATGAATTTTGCGAACATCATTTACAGCGTGTACGGCGAAGAGGTCTAGGTCCGAAACCTTGTTTACAATGTGGTGTTGGTGTTAGAGTAAAACACATATCTGTTTGAAATGTGGCTGAAAAAGATGCAGCGAGCTCAGTTAGTGTCAAGGCTATACAAATGTAGACGATCACTTGTCAAGATTCTCAAGTAATAATTTAGACAAATAATGATTTAAACAAATCATATAATTATATAAATGAGTCCAGAATTTGTAAAGCATCACACGACCAAGATTTATGACTCATCTCCTGATGCTGTAATTAGAAAGTGTCTTTTGAAAAAGCCAGTCGGCACTATCGATAATGATGGGAATCACAAATGTTCAGTTCAAAATAAAATATATCTTTGTCATAAATTCAATTTTTAGACTTATTTTGGAGAAATCAAGGATGGTCTTTTAACTGACCACATTGACTCAAATCCTAAACACATCTTTTTAAGTAACCGTCAAGCTATCACACAAAGTGAGTATACTGCATGAGGTCTTACCGGTCATTGTATAACAGTTACAAGGAGACCTATTAAATCGATAAGTATAGAGCCTGGTGAAGTAAAAATATTTTTAAATTAATAAATGAAGCTGGCAAGTATTTTGATTGTTGCATTCCCTTGGTACAAATTGTAGCAGAATATGTATATAAATCCGGGTGTTCGAAACAATGTCAGAAACAAATCCTGTTTGAATATATAGACTGAATACAGAACCTGGTGAGGTAATAATGATGACAGTCATGCTGATTATTCCCATTTTTGTATTACAGGATGTGTATTCCCGTTTGTAATATAGATGTACCATGTAATCAAATCTTCTCTCTAAAGATTAAATTGAAGAACGATATTTACCCAATCAGTATTATCTAAGGGAGATGACGCTATTAGGAATCTGTATTATCTTGTAAGGGAAATAATTGCATACTTCAATAGAGTTCTATCATTCTGTCCTTGACTTTGTCCCTGTTAAATCTGATATTAAATTTTTTTAATATATTTTATTAGTGAAAAAATGTTCCGATTCCCTTTTGCAGAAACAGTATCCTTCTATTTCTGCATCTGTCATGTGTCTTGCATCATTTAGATTTTGTCAACAATAATAATTAAGTTAAAAAAAATACGAATCACAAATCTTTTTTAGGGGGGCAGGGGGCTTATCAATTATTAATTAACCGTTATAGCGTATAGCAAGTTTTACTATCACGGCTACTGCCTAAATTATCAAAATTCAACAGAAAATCACACTCTCCCACTTTGACACCACGTGATGGAAGACATTTTGCGCTCTCCATAGGTTTATTTTGGGGGCGAGTGTGGTTTTCCGTTGAACGTTGAGAGGGCCTTCGTTTGTATGTTGTTTTTTTTTTTGCCTTAAAATAAGTTAATTAAGATTTATGTACTGAGCTGTCCTTAATTAAAATTTATGTATTGTGCAGTCCTTACTTAAGAATATTTGTATCCTTCTGGACTTTCTAGGATGTCATAAGACACCATAGGAGTTCAAATAATGAAATTGTGCTGTCCTTAATTAAGATTTATCTACTGTGCTCCCCTTAATTAAGATTTTTTTGTATACTTCTGGACTTGCTACGATTTCATAAGACACCCTAGAAGTTCACATAAGGAATTTATGTGTACTGTGTCGCCATACATCAAACACACCCTCGTTAGCTTGATAGACTTGTTGTTTGACAGGCTAAGGGTTCACATAGAAGTTGGTTTCGTGCCCCTGAGCCAACTACGATTTCGTAAGGCAACTCAGGATTTAAAGGAGACCAGAAACCAATGGACATATAGAATAATAAGAACAACACTAATGAAGAAAACCTTTTTCTGAATTATTATATGCGACCGCAATCCCAGTATTTAAATATTGGCATATGTTCAACGAGCTGAATTTCTGTGACCTCGTATGCAAAATTTCCGCACCTATTCGGTTAATCTCATGATGTGACGTCATAGTAGCGACTCCAGCATCCCGACTGGCGATTTTGTATTATTGCTTACGGGTGTAAATAGCGCATTAAGAAAAGGCTATGGACAACATTTTTCTTCTTTTCCAAGTGATAAAGAAAGTCTGGATACATTATTACAAGCGAGTCGATTTCAATGCAACACCATACAGCAATCGGTGCTAATTACATTTCTCAAAGGAATGTTACCAGAGGGATCCTAAAAAATAGAACCTCTAGGATACACGAATGCTAGCCTAGACTAAAAGTTGAAACTGTTTCAGACATACCATTGTATATTTTAAATCCTGGTAAAGAGTGTCAAACAAACGAGTTACGAAAATAGGCAGAAGGTCGAGTAAGTGCTAATAAAAAATATGACAGCCCGACACCTGATCGTGCTGATGAAATGAGTAAATGTTTTTTCTTCTTCAAGATTACAATCTAAATAAAGTCACCACTGTCCTATATGCAATTGAGATCTGACTTTAATCAAATGAAAGCGTTGCTAAAAAAAAATAATAATAATAAGATTATCAACCCTTGACACGGTCGTGTTTTGAGAAAAACAATTTAAGTAATTTTAAAAAAAATATTGAAAAAATTATTTAAAAAAACACAACCTTTCAGTCTATGCCTATTACACGTAAAATGTATAAACGGAAATCTGTAATGACTGGAACTGATATAAAACTGTCCCTTGGGCAGTTTAAATAGCAGCGATTAAAAGAAAAGAGATCCGATATAAAATCAAAGTTTCACATTAACTGGCTGATAAAAGAAATTGGGGGAGGCGACTATTGACCCCGCCCATTTGCCCCAATTTGCAATTTCTCTCTGTGATACGTCTTATTATCCCCCAGGACAAGACCTTTTCTTCATATTCTGGTCTGCATAATAGTTAGAGGTTAGAATTAAGTACACAAACATAATGGCAGTTTAACAAATTAGCAATTATTCCTTATCATTGCGCTTATGTTGTGAAAAGGACTGGCCCTCTGACATAATTCAAAGAAACCATGTGCTATAGAGTGTGTATGTAAGCATTAGAAATTCATTGGCAAATAAACGATGCAGAATTTTGTTGTAACTTCGAGGCCAAAGACTTCATTTTAAGAGTTCAAATCTGCAGTCAAACGTTACCGTACATGTATGTGGCTTTTGTTTTCCCACATTTTATATTCCACCCTATTTCCTTTAGTTTAAGTGTTAAGATATGTAACACTTTTTACTGAATTAAATATTTATTTTGAATTATTTTTTTATGGGCACATATACTGCGTCGTATTTTTTTTATTCCTTCTTTTAATTTAATCATGGTAATGAATCTTTACATATATGGTAGAGGAATGTCAGGTATTAACTGGCCGAGTTTTTTGGGGGCGGAAATGGAGATATTGTTTGCAGAGAAAATTACGCAGCCTTCATTGTGATCATTCATGGGTTTTAAAATAATTGGTGACAAATTTTTTTTACAAGAAGTACTTCTGTAGTAGTTAAACAATCTGAAATTTACGTGAATAATGTTTAATCTTAAACTATTTACTGAAGACAAAAACTGTCCTGTGATATTAATTATTTCTTCACTACAATATTCACAAGTGATAAAATATAATATGACATCTGTGGACTGAAAACTTGATAAAAAATTATGTATGGATTTTCTTCTTCTGAGAAATGAAAATTGAGAGACATATTGAAATAATCGGGAGTTAACTGCGAAAGATCAAGAGAAATATTACGAGATAGGGAGGAAATACCTACAAAATTGGAATTTATTTTCTTTCTTTTTCTCCCGGCTTGAAAGTTAACATATATGAACTGTTCGGGTTTGTGGAATTTCAGTCAGGGCTAGTAAGTTTATTTAAGTCATCAGCCCGGGGCCTGTGCTTAAAACATTTATTTCAGCACTGACCAGTACAGTACGTAATCTTTTTTAACGAAGCATGTATATACTTACAGATTTGTCAATACGCTAACTGTAGCATGCATGTAAAATACACTGTAATTGAATCATAGAAAGGAAGCTTCTTAATGTTGAAATTAATTACGTATGATTTCCTCCTCGCAGATTTATTTGTGGGGTGTTGTTTTTTTGTGTGTGTGAAAAATTCCTTCCAATGAAAACCGTTATAAATGGCCTTTCTCGCTTGCCATGTTTCGGTTTGTATACGAGGACTGGCTAGTATGACCTCACGAGACCACGTGATCTGTCGTCTAATTAAAACTCGGAAATACTGGACAATTTACGGAATCAATGTATCTTCTTCGCAATATAATCAATATCCGCACACGATAATATTTTTTTAAACATTATATTCGAATTAGAATTTGTAAAGAATTACATTTATAAAATAAAAATTTTCATTTCTAGTCTCCTTTAAAATGGGATTGTGTTGTTTTGTATATTATTTTGTTAATTTACATTAAAATGTGTTATATAATAAATTATGAAAATATTAATAATATTATTTCTGATATTACAAATTTGAAAATGAAAGTAGTAAGTTCCACTGAGTATAGAAAGTGAAAGTAGTAAGTACTGAGAGGTTAGCGTGAAAATCCTATATAATAATATTATTATTCCTCATGAATTACACATTCTGATCGGGTGTTTACTAGTACAATTCAGGCAAATTGTCCGAATTGCAAATTCGTATAGGGTAAATGGTAGTAATATTCCCGAAAATCTTCCGACTTACACATTCTGATGGGGTAAATAGTAGTAAAAATCGTAAACATTCTATACGAAACAGAAAAAATATAATAAATACTATTTTTGGTCTGCGCAAACATCCTATATAATAATATTATTCCTCACGAATTACACATCCTGATGGGGTAAATAATAGTAACATTCACTGAAATCGTCCAATTTGCGAATTCTAATAGGGAGTTTACTAGTAAAAACACTAATATCCTATCAGAAACAGAAACAATATTTGATGTCTACTACCACCAAATGGATCATTTTTGTATCTGAGAATACTTGCTGCTGGTAGTGTTTTCTCCTCTCGGCAAGTATTCCCGGATTATACCCAGAATATTCCAATTTCGGTACATTAGGTTCTGTCATCAAAAAAGCATCTAAACATTGCTGTTTAGGGTGATGATTGGTACCTATGTTGTAATTCTGATAGATTATTGCTTGAGTTTATGGCTGACAAAGTTGGTTCATAAACTGTTATTTTTTATTCACTTCCTGTAATGGATTTAATTCTACTCTGGAATGCATCATTGATATCTTCGATATCATTATACCCTTTTGATATTCAAAAAATAATCTGTTTTATTCTTCTTTTAAAAAAACAGTGAATTATTTGATTGTTTTTTTACTTGTCCAATAACATTCATCAATTGTTGAGATTCGATGATTTGTATTTTGTTCCTCAAAAAGATTAAATTTCAACAACAGGCTACTTTAAAGTTGTTGTTTTTCTAACACACAATGCAGACCCTCTAATTGAACGAATGTCTACATACATGTCTGCCATACAACATAATCAATAATTTAATAAGCAGGAATGTAACAGAATACAATGGTATTCGGACGTTCTCAAACGTTTTCTCTCAAAATGTGATTAACTAGCATTAGAAGTTTCTTGACGTGAGTCTGTTCTTATAATTATCTATATACCGTTCTTTTCTAGCAGGTTACGCATCATTTCCGTAGAAAAATAGTTTTCAGTAGCATGTTAGTTTGTAAGCCTTGTGAAAAAGAATACGAATTTATCTTTCTCTGTATTTTCAGTTTCTTTTGAATTCACATTTTTGATTTAAAGGATTGTCTGCGCACGACGAAAAGTGTCAGTTATGTGTTGTGCTGCATAAGCCTTAGAAGACCAGAGGACTTGATTAGTTCACTCCTGAATTTGTCTTTTCAACGGACAAGAGTTCAGGTTAAAATTATAGTCTGTTTCAACCTGTATTATTCTTTGAAACAACTGCTAAACACCATTTATTAAAACGTGTATACACGCCATGGAGAATTAATAACCCAATATGCCTGAACATTTGTGTATGTTGTATCATAGCTGAAACCTTTTTGCTATATAGTCTTGATTATGTATCCTTAGACTCAGTGACAGCCTGTCCTTTTATCCATCCACTTTCACTTAAAGTTTACTTTTCTGAATGTTCTTGATCACACTCTCTGCTAAACTAATTTTTCAAAATCCACTAAAGAGATTATAGTCTAAAGCCAACCATTTAAATAGCAAATCAGACATCTGAATAAGATTGCTTATTGCTATTCAGTTAAAAACCCAATATTAAAAGTGAGTATCGATATTTTGCATAAAACAACATTGTAATAATCCTTACTATACTTGAGTCAGTTATAATAGGAAATAAACAATAATGTTGATAGAGTGCGAATCATTAATTTATTTGCGTTGACTAAATACAACAAGGTCAT
This sequence comes from Unio pictorum, assembly GCA_030141615.1. Taxonomy (NCBI): domain Eukaryota; kingdom Metazoa; phylum Mollusca; class Bivalvia; order Unionida; family Unionidae; genus Unio; species Unio pictorum. The sequence goes on from JARLTB010000026.1 coordinate 1,480,782, forward strand.
TTTAAAAATGTATGATCAAACCACTAAAGAAAATATATCGTCATTGCAAAACCTCACTCGCAGGTCATGCATGAATGGTATTTAAGAAGGCACAAAAGGGAAAAGTTGTATGATGTATAAGAAGCCATCACCATGGTGTAAAATAAATAAGAGGATTTAGTGATAAAACGAAAACATAAATCACACACACTTATACACACAGAACATATATTATGTACACATTTTCAAGACCAAGGACTACCTAAAGAAAGGTGAAGTATCAATGAGTTCTAAATGAATCCCCGTTCGCTACGTTTCGCTTAAACATCATAACAAAGTAGAAGAATAAGGTGAAATCATCATATGTTCCATCCAGTCCTCTGTACAGGGATGGAATACGAAACCATTAAATGTTGTATCCAGTCATGTATACAAGGATGGAATCTGAAATTAGCATGTGTTTTATCCAGTCCTCTTTACAAGGATGGAATGTGAAACAACCATGTTGTTATCCAGGCTTCTATGCAGGGTTGTAATTTGAAATTAGGATACGTTTGTCACATAATTAATCAAAACAATAACTTGGTTTTGCCTTATAACTTTTTGACTTTTTTCGTTGTACATTCCTACAACATTACCTATAGTGAATACGTGTTTTTCCAGGTAAGCGACTGTATTAGCATGTATCTCACCAGATATTAGAAAGCATGATATGCATGTGTATTTTCCCCTGAATATTAATTACTTTCCTATGCAGTTAAGGGAGATCAATTTCTAACCGACATATTGGTCGTTGTGGCTCTTGTCAAGGAGTGAACGATCTTCATTTTGTTCTCCAGCCATAGGAGTAAGTGTTAAATTTATTGTTTCATTTGATATGAGAAGCCTATTCAGCTTGAATATCACATCGTGCAATAATGCACATATTACAAAGTCGATTTGAAAAGTTGCTAATAGAGTTTAATGTATTAGCATATATTTTGAGGTTTTTTAGAACCCATTATTATGAACAGCTTGGTTGTATTGTAGCTGACTAGAGATGACTAGAGATGTCTAGAGCTGTTTGAAGCTGTCTAGAGCTGTTTAAGGCTGACTGAAGCTGTTTTGGATGGTTAGAAGCTGTTCAGAGTTACAGTATTTAGCGCTGTCGATATGCATGTATGTATGTATGTATGTATGTATGTATGTATGTATGTATGTATGTATGTATGTATGTATGTATGTATGTATGTATGTATGTATGTATGCATGCATGCATGCATGCATGCATGCATGCATGCATGCATGCATGCATGCATGTATGTATGTATGTATGTATGTATGTATGTATGTATGTATGTATGTATGTACATGTGATGGACTTACGAATGTAGACGTAGTTAATTCAAGGGTGCTGTATGCTGTTTGTACGTGGGTATATGTATGACTGTACATATGGTGTATCCTTGATGGTTACGAGAGGCCGATAAAAGTGTGGGTCACCCCAAGGACTCGGTGAAACTGCGCGGTTCATCATTTTATAAATTGTACGACTGTACAAGAGTCAAGAAGCATATGTTTCTTCCAATTGTTGTGTCAATTGCATCCATTTTCATTTTACATGCGATTATTTTGAATCTTTGCTTTATTCCATGAGATATATGAATTTCACTTACAGTGCATAACAATATCTGAAACACATATGAATACCTTGATATAATTTAAATCTTAATCGTAGTTCATACGTGAGATTATGTGAATCTCTATTACCGTGCATTATGTTATTTGAAACGCATATGCAGTCCATGAGGTTTCTTGAATCTGTATTTAATATTGAATTCATAGTTTTCGTTTATTTTCAATGTGTGGATGTTTGTGTAGAGTGATTGGATCAATCGTATGTTGAGAGCGTGTGAGAATCATTGTATTTATACACCATATATTGTTCTTTATTAATTCATTTCATAAATTGCCATCTTTCACACATTGTGTTTCTGTTATTCATTTAATCCAAAACTCACTCGGTTTCTAATTTGCAACAACGCTGCTATCCAGGCCTATAGTACAAATATGGAAGAGTATATCTGCATATGTTGTTAACATATGTCTCTATTCAGGTTCTAATTTGCCCGTACGTCTGCTAACAATTATGCTTCCATTTTCACTTTCTTTTGGTCACTGAATGTTGACATTTCAAAACATTTAGCTGTATTATACAATGTATCTTACTCAAATTCAATCCAGCCGTCCTAAAGAGTTCATTTCTAGAAAGGAAATGTAATTCGTCACCCAAATACGTTTCTGGTACATATTCTTTACTTATGTCGCATTTTGTCCCATCGACCAGTCCAACGTGTTACGTATGGTTTGACATGCTAACTTTCATGACAGGTAAGCATGCCCCTTTAGTTAGTAAATGGGATGCCTGTTCTGTTACTTTTATTGCCATTTAATTTGGATGATTTCCTTAAAATGGACAACCAGTCTTATACGTGCTGATCAAAGGGTGTGATATTATTATATCTATTAGTTAATTATGCATCATATATTCCTATGTTTATGAGCCATCATTCCATGCCTTTTCAGTTATTGTCCGACAGGCCATAAACAACATCTATGTGCATCATTCTCTATACCATACATTACAAATTTAGTTCCCTTCTCATTGATTAAGAGAGAGAGAGAGAGAGAGAGAGAGAGAGAGAGAGAGAGAGAGAGAGAGAGAGAAAACTGTTAAGTCAGATATGTAGATATGTGTGTAGTAATATATAGACTGTATTACTCTTCCTTACATTTGTCATTTTCCTTAGAAATTTCGTGATGATTTGGTCTTTAACTTACAAACTTCCAAATCCCCTTATTGTACTTAAAGAATTCAATATTGTCATATTGACACGGCTATATATTTGAAACTGTAGATCGGATCACAAATTAAAGTTTTGTATACCGCAATAAGTCCATGATATACCGCAATAAGTGACATGATATACTTGTCACGGTAAAGAAAAACACTGGATTGTTATTATGAAGTACACTTGGTAAACATAATGATATTATGCTTCTGTCAGATCTGATTAAGGGATGTATCTTAAGAGTTATGATTTGGTACATGCGGCATATCGACAAGGATTATGGGATAATAGAGAATTAACTGATCAAATATATGTCGATTTAGCATGGGAATTTGATAGTTGCTGCTGTTCTAAAAGGTTATTAAAGATTACGAAAACCTCAGACATTCATATCAGTTGAATATTTCAACATTGATGACGTTAGTATTTACAGTGTTGAGCAGCGGACGAATATTCCTTAGCTCATACATTTCTTTTGCCACTCTTTTGGTGAAATAAGTATTTTAGCCAAATTCGATCACTTCCATATCTCATCCTTGCACAACGTTTAGAAATCAAGTTTCTGATCAGATTGATACAAAATCCGTATTTCTTCCAACGTGTACCTTCTCCAAGACAAGCATGTTAGTACAAATTGCTACAAATTGAAACAAAGGAACATTACCAATACAGATCTATTTTAGAACCATGCATGACGAACGGTTCTATACACTCATGGGTGATGTAGCCAATCCTACTACAATTAACATTTTAAGAGATATTGGAGCTTCGCAGTCTTTAAATCTCATATTCTTTGTCTTTTTCTGAAACGTCTTATTCCAATAGAAGTATTAATTTTATTAAATGAATAGAGTGCGGCTTATTTAATATTCCATACCATTGTGTACATTTGTCATCCGGCTTAGTCTCAGGAGCCGTGACTCTCGAAACATTGTAATTTTTACCAATAGCAAGATTTTATTTATTACTAGATAATGACATAATTCGTTATAATGTTTTGATTATTCTACTTTTAACTAACAAGCCTGGTTTGGATCAGAAAGTGGACCTGATTTAACAAATCCGTAATTTATAACCATCTGATGCAGTTATTAGAGCTATGGTAAAGAAAGCTATTGATAATGACAGTTTTAGAAAATTATTCATTTAGCTAATACATGAAATGGACAGGCTTTCGATAAAGTCATTTTTCATACTCGTCAATCAACAGGTATTGATCACAGCGATCCTCGTTTCACTACTCGTTTTATTTATTCTAATCGGGGTTACAAACTTCAGTCAATTGTCGTCGAACAAGAAACATATAATATTTTCCGTTTGCTTCAGAGATATATAAGTGAAACTGAAGCCACATACATACCTTTTGTTATTCTATCATAAACTGAGCGTATAAGTAAATGAAAACCACGCGAGGTACTTGCAAGTGACGAGCGGTTGTTAAAATATCACGTAGTTGAATCTGATTAAGGGTCAATGTTTGTGTCTGCAGTTTACTAGCAAGTATAATTAGGCATCCAACGATTCACAAATAAAATCAAATTAAAGTAGGACAGGACCTCCATGGAGTCTGATGATATTGTGCATCAAAAAAGGTCTTCAGATTCGGTATTAATCTCATTATAAAGTTCAAAAGAAAATGATCGAGTTGATTTACAATATTAGTACTCCTGGGATGTAAAGAAATTAAAGTAGTATCGGTATTTTGATAGAGATAGACGCGATAATCATGCAGGCAATTTAGTTGTGCCTGTCCAACACATTTAAAATTTAAAAGTTGTAATGCAATCAGGCTGTAGCAGCTTTGGTCTAAGCAATCATCGGAATTCAGAAATGATGTAGAATTTGTACCATAATATTTAACCTTTGCAGCAAGAAGAAAGGAATGAACTAAAACTGCTATTACTTGACTATGAGAACCGATTTATAGATGTTAACATAAACAAATTAAATATAGCATGACGATGAAATTGTAGATTCAAAATCTGTGAAACAGCATCCACGCATGATGAACCATCTAAAACAGGAATGTGTGAAAAAAGAAATTCAGTGTTCGCTGGTGAATGATTTCATATAATCGAGAAAAAGTTAATGGAGTTCTGCACACATTCTTAACTACAATCAAATAATTATATCCGCAGGTGCACACAAAAGTGCGACAAAAACAAATTTCCATCGCAAAGAATCGACGACTGTATTGATAAATTTGAAAATGCAAAATGTCACCAAATTTGAACTTTTGAAAGGATTCTGGAAAACATACAATAGATAGAAAGGGTAAAGGAAATTTCGATATCCCTGGCTCTAGATGGAATTTATCAAATGATAACGTTTGGGATAAGAAGTTGTTCATTTGCTGTTCAATGTTTAATGAATGTGATTACATCTAGTCTACATAATTATGACGATTACGTCATCAACTATAATGACACATGGAAAGATCACGTAGAAACAAGTCAGAAACTCTCGGAGAACCTCATTGATTAACATTAGACGATGTATCTAAAAGTACGTTAATCGTGCTTTTGTTACCATTCTATGACATATCATGGTAAATGGACAGGTCAAAACACTCAATGCTATGTCTGAATTCCCTGTAGCTGTCAGTTAAAAACAACTGATATGAGTTTTTGATATGTCAAGATACTATCGGAAATCATATTCTAATATTTTATAATTACTAAACTCTTGACATATATATTGACTAGGAAAAGGTTTGTTGATGTAAATGATGTTGAGGGTGGTACTGTAATCAAGAAGACCAAAATGGTGCGAAACATTTCTGAGAATTAAACAAGAACCTGATAAATTATTCAACATTACAACACGAATAGTTGGCTTTGATATTGGCTTTGCAACACTTTCACATGTATATTATTTCACCTGATTCTCCGTTTTTTGTTTCGTTGTGTAACCACAAACCCATTACTTTTACTGGCAAGAGGCAAAGCAGAATAAAAATAATATTGAGGTCAAAGTTGATGTCCCAGGAATACAATATGGCATTATGCATGTCAAGGGAAACGACGATTTCATAGCAGACTGACTGTCAGGTGTATATAACTATTTTATTGTTACATGTATACTCTGTATCATTAATAAGATTTCATCTGAAGCAAATGTGACAAATAGTTAAAAACATTTCATTGCATCAATCTTTCCTTCCATCAACAAGTGGATGTGTTATGTTTATTTTATTTACATTGGTATTTATTTAAAATTTTGGCTTCGTTAGATGCTATTGATAATATAACCGTATGTGTTGAACCTGATCTTGTCCGAAGCAAAGTTCATTTTCTACTTGACCTAAATTATTGACTTTGTATTCTGTATACAACTAAGACATAGCTAAATAGTTTCTCTATGCATATTGGTTAACTATTAGGATTATTATTTTTGCTGGAGTCAATGACATTGTGCTTACCATATTCGTTAGTGTTATTATTTTATCTAGTAAACATTAGAAACCTTTTAGAAGGTTATAATACATTTGGTAATTGCTTTTATTAGCAAATATTAATTGTGACATGAGGTTAAGTAAAGAACTATATAATATTGTTTTATGTCAGCATTATTTATTCGTGTTTTGAGATCAAAGCAGAATCATTATCACTATTGTTGTGTCTAGTAATTCCTGTGGGCTGGAATGTACTTATTCTGATTATTCAATTCAGTCATTACATATCAAGTGTTATTTGCGAAATATGTTATGATTATAATAATCAAGTGATGATTCAGTCTTGATCGTTTAGCACATCATTGGTCGAAGCCAATCAAAATGAAAAGAAAATGAGATTCGGAGTGATTCTTTAGACATTCAGTTATGAACCTAAACTGTTCGTAAAACAATTCACGGCAAATTGCATATGTTTTCTTTGCATCATCTCTACATCATTCAAGTTCAACGAAGAACGGTGCGAAGTAACGTAGATCAGGCTTTATGCATACCAAGTATGGTAATTTTTATACGAGATGGATTTGGCAAGATATAATGTATTCGATGCGTAATTGATTTTCGCATCATGTACAAAATTAGGAACTAAGCTGTAATCTGAAAAGTTATTTTAAAATTGTTACTTGCATCATTATATGATTATTTCTAAGTGACATCTTTGCTGATTCATTTGTATATTTGAGGACAGAAGCAGATTACATGGTTTTTTTTAATTGGTCGAGTTCTTAAAAATCAATTCTTCTACAGGACAATACTATACTTAGTAACGCTGCTTTGAAATATGTAACTTTTAAACTCTGCGTCTGGCTGGTTTATACATTCGGTGATAATTTTGTAATAAGAACAAATTGTACTTATCATTAGGGATTTATTCCGAATATTGGACGAAAGCTTATTGGAAAAGGCGATTTGTTTATACCCTCTAGTTTACTTCTATTTCTCGCATGTCGTGTTCCTGCTTTTATAAGATTTTTACACTGGTCCATTATCTTTTGTTACAAACTAGTACTAAGGTAAAATCTTACCGTATATTAAACATATACTCGTGGTATCCTTTTTCGCGCACAAGGATAGCCAATGGTGATTTATGTAAATTAGACAATAATTCAAGACAGTGAGCTCAGTTTATCCTATGCTACACGTGCGAAGAGTTTTCGATGGGAACAACCCATCTTCATCAAGCGCACAGACGATGTAGGAATACATTGTCTGTGTACAATACCTTGCCTTAGGATGAAATCTTTACATTACTGAACGTCTTCTCAGTTAGCAGTCTATTTAAGGCTTGCAGATCTTCAATTGTAGAGTTATTTTCGTTATTTATTAATTTCGTATATGTATTAATGGCTTCAACTATTGTACTACCAATTTTACTTTTGCATATTTTCTATGTATATTCAGCTTGGCGTAGTATCATGCAAACATTTTCTATTCTTGTACGGGACTTAACAGGAGGGATGTATCAGTAACAATGATGCATTTTATTAATACACGTTTAGTACGATTGGAGTCGTATCGGACACGGAGCAGCAGAGAGATCGATTCGACTTTTTCATGAAACGTCATTTGCTTACCTAATACATCTTCCAACGGAAATAAAACATATATGGTCAACAACATGAAACCGAAACTTTTACCGTACCGAGAAATTCTCTAAATGGGCTATTTGGTCTTGTTACTTTTTTTCTCTATGTTTGTGACGTTGTTTATAGCTAATTATTTCATTTCTTGCTATATGATCGTTATTGTCTTACGCAACTAAGATGTTCTTCTAGCTCGAGACATTGCGGGATAAATTAAGTTTGACCGTTCGATACGATAATAGACCATATAAACAATTTTATCAGTAATAGAAAATCCATGTGACGCATGGACTGTCATTGCGTAACCAAGCATCCATGGTGTTTTGTCTAGAGTTAATGCGCATTAAACAACCCTGACATGAACTAGAACGATATCATTTAACACCAGATTGTACATCCTACTTGAATCTGTCTAGGGTCCTGTTATGTTAACGTCAAGATTTTGTTTGCACGTATCTGCTGGGCGAGAACATAATATTACTGGTATTTTTTAAATTGTTTCCTTATTAACAAACTAATTTTTGTTTAAATGTATCACGCACTATCTTCCTACTTGCATGTATCAATTCATCTGGTCTCTACACATTCTAAAAGCTGTTTATGTTTGTTACTGAAATTACACACCGCATTTTTACACAATTAATTTTTGTTTCGGTTGTACCTTGATCAATTTCTTAAAATCTATTAATTTTGGATCAAGTGCTATTGTTCATCAGTAGTTTTCTTTATAATAATCTGCTAACGTGTTCAATCTTCTGTGCAGGGACAATCTAACAAAAAGCGGTGGTTGACCATAATCGCCACACCTTATTGCAACAGTATTATTTGTCCAAAATCAATCATGAAATGTTTTTAATATATCTAACGACACTGTGCATAATTCAGTCCAGACGATACTCCTTGGAACGTATGTATCACCGATTCGTTCAGGAATAATTTATAACAAGTGCATGATTTGATTTTACTTTATCTCATTTCTCTTGCATGCTTGTGTGTAGCGATTAAGACTAGAACCTTCGGGTCCATTAAGATAAACTGTCTTATGTCTAGCTACGGGATTAAATATTTGTGTTGCAGACGATAGGTGTAATGTCTGAAATTTTCTGCAAAATAGATACTTGATTTCAACGTAGGCAAATTCAGAATAACTAAGTATAGTTTCTTGTTTTATTCTCCATTCATCCCATGATGCATAATTGATAATATGTGATTGTTATAGTAATCCCTAATAATTTTTATTGACAACACGAATCTGTATGCGATTGCAAACTAAGAAACGTTCTTATCGATAATCAGTGAAAGGAAACGTAGGTGAGGATTGTGATTCTTGAACGAACAAACTGCGTTGACTCACCATTAATATAACCCACAATTGTGTCTAATTTAGTTCTATTATCAAGTTAACATTAATTTGGCTTACACAAGTATGTTTTCGTTGTAACAGCAATTACAAATATATCAGAAGGTAGTCTTTATTCAACCTTGTACAAGGCCGTGAATGTTCCTCAGGATATGATAATCGCTCCTCTCGCTACAGCTTAGTTTTTGATATGAATGAGAACAAAAAGTGAACGTTGCAGTCCTGAGTATATCTTTAAAGTAAATTGTTTTTCATGTCTTGAATTGTCTCCAGCAAAATCCGATAAAATTTTAAATTTCGATGAATGTGCATCAAAATATCTCGTTTTTGACATATTTTAGTAAATTCTATCATATAAAATCTGCCATTCTGGGAGATTTATCGATATTTTTATATTATTTATGCCTTTATTTCATTAACAGAAATCACTACAATTGATTTAAAATCATGATTGTAGTTTATGTTGCATGCAAACATGAGCAACAAATCTCAAAAAACATTCGATAAATATAAATCAGACAGATTTTCTATAATAACATGACTAAAATATGCTACAAAATGATTACATTTAACAATTTATTTATACAATCAAAAAATGTCTTTTAAACAACAGAAAATAAATCATATATTTCTGTATCAGATTTTTTAATAACATTTTTCAGTCGTGTGAAAGACCACTTATTTTGAAATATGTTAGGTGTTGTGTTTCACGCATGAATCTGAAAAGTTAGATAATATTTTTTAACCCAATCTAAATCACTGCAGGAATGAGCATTAGTCAGGATATTTTCTCTATCACATATGTGCACAATGCTATGTTCATTCGTCATTGACGTATTCATCAATATTTATACCAATACTAATGTGTTTATACCCGACTGGGGGCAAAATATTGTTTTGAGTGGGTTTTCAAGTACCTTTTTTCGTGTATAAACACAATCATGTGCTGGTGTATTATATAATATATCCCATTGATTAATTCGATTTTGCTTCTATATTTATTGACGAAACGACATTCCTTCAGTTAAAAATGTATTAACTTGGTAGATAAATTTTAAAATGTTTCCTTGATAAAAACTGAGTATGACATCATAGATAAAAGGAATTAATATGTTCTTGTACAATCAAATATCCAGTAAGCACTTGTTGAGTAAATGTATACATAATATATCCTTGCTAAGCATGATTTGATTCCTCACAATTTTCTTATTACTGCCATCAATTACGTCACATACAATACTGGATGCAAATCTTGATGTCATATTTACATATTCTGGTGAATAATGCCTGCAGACGCCAGACTCATGAGTGTTATGTTAAGAATAATTGCTTGCGCATTAATGTTGCTATATAAATCAACAATTCTTTGAACATTTTCTATAAGAATTGATTTAGTGGGTCACTTGCATGTGATAGTACTACAAATATTGGCAATTGTGTTTCAGTTATTTCATAGTGATCCATAAATGCCTTATCTAAAGTGAATTTGTGTGCAGATCAATAACCATCATAGTCTATAATGTACAATTATCTGATCACCAAGTAGTCAATTAATATATTTGTTGGTTCGATAGTTTATTGTTTTAATTGATGACAATAACATTGTGAATACTAGAAAATGATAGTTACAATTTACCACATAATGTGTTTAAGCTCATATATGTATATATGCATGTATCTTTGTCAATATCTATGTATGTAGGAATGTATTTGCATTAAGCATATTGAAGTCATTCAACGCACGATCCATACAGAAACCTTGGGTGATTCTTACCTTGTTACTGGCAGTTAGTTTGAGTAAAATAATGCATCGAGTATGTCATTATAATCTTCTTTAACTGACAAAGAAACTAAATGCATTAAAATTAAACTATAAGCAAACTGGTAAGCAGATATGAGAAACTGCGGCAATCCATGTTTACATCATGACTTAATGAGCAATTGGCTGTTTCAAAAGATGGATACGTTTGAACTTATTTTCACTTTACAAGCAATTGCATGCCCTATATAAGGTTAACTCCAAAAAAGTGGAATTATTGTTTTATAAATCCTCCATAAAGTCATGAAATTATACATGTATTGTGAAAGGAATTATATTTTACTTTCCTATATTGTACATTTCGCTGGTTTCTATCCACTAGTTGAGCAAGTTTTTACTCAAGGTAAGAATCACCCAAGGTTTCTGTATGGATCGTGCGTTGAATGACTTCAATATATTTCTCCCTGTCTGTTATTCTAACTTACATGGTATCTAGAATTTTTTATCTATTTATACACACAATATAATGAACGTACGATAATTTTATTACAATTAAGTGCGTCAATTACAGAATAAATTAAAATTGCTCATTCACATATACATGGTAACAAATATAAGAAAAATATCACATGCGTGTTGTCGTAGTTGAAATTATTGTGTATTCGGTTTAAGCTCTTATTTTTGGAACTGGTGTATTGCTATCAACGGTAACATTAACATCACAATTTGTGTTTCTTCTTCAACAACAATCGCTGATCTAAATATAATTGCAAACATATATCTGTATGCAGTCAGAATAAATATATATAGTGTAGAATTCAGCGTAAACTTTGAAACTGTGTATCTCGAATATACTAACAATTGCCCTAAAATTTGGTCAAAAATCATTCGAGGGTTAACAATCAAATAATGTACTGTTTTTTTGCAAAGAAGAATAAACCAGATTATATTTGGAATATCAAAAAGGTATAATGATATCGAAGATATCAATAATGCATTTCAGAGTAGAATTATATCCGTTACCGGAAATGAATAAAAAATAACAGTTTACGAACCAACTTTGTCAGCCATTAACTCAAGCAATAATCTATCAGAATTACGACATATGTACCAATCATCGCCCTAAACAACAATGTTTAGATGCTTTTTCGATGACAGAACCTGAGGTGCCGAAATTTAAATATTCCGGGTATAATCCAGACATACTAAAGAAATCTTCCAATGATATTATCGATGAATTATTTCCTCGAATACTTGCCGAGAGGAGAAAACACTACAAGCAGCAAGTATTCTCAGATACAAAAATGATCCATTTGGTGGTGGTAGACATAAAATATTTTTCTGTTTCTGATAGGATATTAGTGTTTTTACTAGTAAACTCCCTATTAGAATTTGCAATTTGGACGATTTCAGTGAATGTTACTATTATTTACCCAATCAGAATGTGTAATTCGTGAGGAATAATATTATTATATAGGATGTTTGCGCAGACCAAAAATAGTTTTTATTATATTTTTTCTGTTTCTTATAGGATTTTTACGATTTTTACTGCTATTTACCCCATCAGAATGTGTAAGTCGGAAGATTTTCGAGAATATTACTACCATTTACCCTATACGAATTTGCAATTCGGACAACTTGTCTGAATTGTACTAGTAAACACCCGATCAGAATATGTAATTCATGAGGAATAATAATATTATTGTATATAATTTTCACGCTAACCTCTCAGTACTTACTACTTTCACTTTCTATACTCAGTAGAACTTACTACTTTCATTTTCAAATTTGTAATATCTGAAATAATATTATTAATATTTTCGTAATTCATTATATAACACATTTTGATTTAAACTAACAAAATAATATACAAAACAACACAACCCCATGTTAAATCCTGAGTTGCCTTACGACATCGTAGTAGGCTCAGGGGCACGATACCAACTCCTATGTGAACCCTTAGCCTGTCAAACAACAGTCTATCAAGCTCACGAGGGTGTGTTTGGTGTAAGGCGACACATTCGTTACATATATTTGATATAAGTCATTCATAATTGTTAGATAACATTTGGCATTTTAGGTTTTAAGACTCGTTCATTGAAGGGGTTTTCCTTTACTTTACAAGTAAACAACATATGTTAGCCTCATTTTCTGACCTTGCTTCAGGGTGTAAACAAGCTTCTAAAATGATTGGTTGATTCCAAGGACATTAGAACTTTACTTTAAAAATGATTGGTTGATTCCAAGGACAAAATGGAGTAACGTGTAAGCATCTTTCTAATTTAGTTGGGTCATATGAAGTTTGCGTGATTTCTTGACCGTGAGATTGTTCTGAGAGATTCTGGTAGGTCGTGACTCCTTTCATGTTTACGTAACAACAGGTTTATAAGTCATGTTTTGGAGCGTGATATTTAGTAGAAGTTGGGCTTGATATTAAGTTGTGTCTTCTTTTTGAGTTATTTTTTATTACCGTGTACTGGAAATTGTATCAATAAGTTTGGAGCAAGAGTAATTTTTTTATTATTAATCTGGAAAATAATATGTGCTCATAGATTTTCATTTGGATTATTATAAAACTAAAACTGACTTCATCACTTGACATCGTCAGTCCATATTGGATTACATCGTCAAGATTATAACCGGGAACTATTAGGAAATTTTATTATCAAGACTCTTGCAATTCTACTGGTGTATTATATTGTGAATTCTCTTTTTTATTAATTTTTGGACTTGATTCTCTAAAACCGTAAGTTTATTTATTTTCTTTAATGCAAGGATTTGTACTTAATAAATTGTTTGCAAATTTTACAAGCTTGTTATTTTCACTTCTTTCTATGTTGCTGCTTATTCGAGCCTAAGCACGTAACACTGTACACACAAATTTCTTATGTGAACTTCTAGGGTGTCTTATGAATCGTAGCAAGTAAAGAAGTATAACAAAAATCTTAATTAAGGAGACCACAGTACATAAATCTTAACTAAGGACATCACAATTTCATTATTTGAACTCCTAGGGTGTCTTATCTTTTTTTTCTTATCTTTTTTTCCTATTTACGTTACTTTGAATCACTTTTCATTTATATTTTTTATACTTGCCATTCCAAGTGTCATAATGGATCAACAGGAGGAAAAAAGTTTGGGCTACCCTAGAGGTAGTAGATCCAGACTGAACTTGTACTATAAATGTACTGTCGTTGATAATGTGCTGCTCGCACACCACCCTAAAGGGTGTCAATTACTAGTGTCTGGTTCTGATGAGTCACCTAAGCAACTAGAAGTACTAGCAGCCCTTAAGGCCATGTCTGTGGACATGAAGAAAATAGTTGCACTACAGAACGCAGGACCTAAAAGGTTTATGTTGTATCCGAGGGATAAAGAAACGCCAATCCTAAATATAGACTCCTTTATGGTGAAAGGGATTGAAATGCATGTGCATGAAGCTCCTCCCATTGAGAGAGATTTAGGACCGAAAATGACGGAAGTTCATTTCCATGGCCTACCTTTCTATATAGACACGATCGAATTAGAAAGTAAATTATATGAAAGGTTTAAGGTGCAAAGTAAGGGACATAAATTGGCAGCATCATGGGGTTACGATGGGATAACATCAGCTGTTCGAATGATTAGAGTGATGAAAGGGCAAGAAGTAAACATTCCCCCTTATTTCTATGTACTAGGGTTCAGAGTAAGGGCTTGGTATAGAGACTGTGAAAAAGATAGAAAATGCAGTAAATGCGGAGAGAAAGGGCACGGGCCGTGGGACTGCAACAAGGAAACACAAGTAACACAAGGGCCCTCATATGCAAATGTCCTACAAAATGGAACTCAACTTGTCAATAATCCCAATACAGAGTGGGTACAAGTAACAAGTAGGAAAGAACCTAGGGTTAAGTTAAACTTTCCAACTTTCTCACATGCAAATCCATTTGAGATTCTGATGGACAAAGAGGTTGACTGTCCTCTTCCTGAAATAAACGAGCCTAAACCAAAGGGAACTTCAACCCCAGTCAAAATCCAAAAAAAGCCCAACAAGAAAAGAAAAGCAGAAAGCTTGTCATCTTCTTCGGAGGAAATTGATAAAATGCCTTCCTCTTTCGAGGAAATTAACATAACACTTCCCTCTCCTGAAGAGGGGGAAACAGTATCTCAGGACACACAAATCAAAGTAGTTGAATCTCAGATGAGTGAGATACAGCCTGAAGAAAGCGTGGAATCCAGCTTAGATTCCACCCAGGAAACCGGCTGTAATATGGAAACACTAAGTATGACTCTAAGCAATGATAAATATAATAATACTCTTTTCTCGGAAAACATCACCAGTGATTTTGACATTCCAAACAGTGATACACAATCTGAGAACAACGACCCAGGTTTCCCCCAAAGTGGGGAAGATACAAATATTTGCTTATAAACTTAAAAACAATAGTCAATAACTTATAACCTCTAAAATTAGAGGCCACCTGGAGATAGACCAGAAATGGAAGAACAAAACTTTCGTTTACTGTCATTAAATGTTAATGGTTTTAATCAAGAAAAAGTTAATAAGTTAATACAGATAGGGGAATTTGATTTATTGTTTATTCAGGAGACACATAATGGACTAACAGACGAACTCAAAGAACAACTTGAAAGAAAGCTGGATTGTATTGTAATTCAAAATAACTATGGAGGGAGGGATACATGGGGAGGGGTTGCAATTATGATAAAAAATAAAGGTATTAAATGGGAAAGAATAGAGGAGGGGTTTTCTTAAGGGCAGATTAATTCATTTAAAAATAGAAAATTGTCATTTTTTAAATATATACATGCCAGCCTCTAGAAATATGAAACGAGCCTTTGCAATTAATTTAAAGGAGTACTTAGACAACTATATTGGGGAAAATTTGATAATAGGTGGGGACTTTAACTGGATTGAGGACGAAATAGACAGAATGACAAAAAACTTAATAAGTAGGGATTTAATGATTAGGGACATAATGAAACTGATCATGGAATCATTATATTTGGTTGACATATATAGACGTTTAAATTTACCAAGGGTGGAATATACTTATATAAAAGGAAATACATCAAGTAGATTAGACACATTTTGGGGCACATGTTTTGGAACAAATAAATATCTAAAATCAGGGATATTAGATTATCAAGTTTCGGACCATAAATTAATTTATTTAGAAGTAGGGATATCTCAAAGAACTAAATGGGGTCGCGGATCATGGAAATTAAATACTAAAATATTAAAGACCGGGGAATTTATAGAAGAAATAAAAAGAGAAATAGAAGACTTTAAAAATAAAGAAAATAAAGATATTATAGAGAAATGGG
The DNA here is from genome assembly GCA_030141615.1 of Unio pictorum. Classification (NCBI taxonomy): domain Eukaryota; kingdom Metazoa; phylum Mollusca; class Bivalvia; order Unionida; family Unionidae; genus Unio; species Unio pictorum. The sequence continues at coordinate 1,497,070 of JARLTB010000026.1, forward strand.
ATAAATTAAAAGTTAAATTTAAAAAAATAGCTATATATCATTCCAAATTAAGGGTCAAAAATTTTAAATTAGAAACAGAAGCTATTGAAAATTTAATAAAAACAACAACAATACAGAACACAAAAGAAACACTAGTATTAAGATTAGAAAAATTAAAGAAAGACTTTTCTAAAGGGAGGGAAATAAAAGCAGGTAAATTTACACAACTATATGAAACTGCAGGGGGATTATATAAAAGGGAAGAATTAAGAAGGAGAGGGGGAAAAACATTAGAAAGTTTAAATACGGGAAGGGAAATACTGAAAGACAAAACTCAAATACTGGATTACATACGGAATTACTATAAGGACCTATATACTTCACAGAGAATAGCAGACGAAGATATAGAAACATACTTACGAGAGACAATTTGTGAAAAAATTACCTCAGAACATAGAAACAAATGTGAGGAATTCATATCACAAGACGAAATAGTAGAGACAATAGGGAAATTATGTAAAAATAAATCACCAGGGAGAGATGGACTTTCTGCGGAATTCTATCAAAAATTCTGCAGAGAGTTGTCGCCAATCTTAGAATGGTTATACAATAATATCGCACTTAGATATCGCACTTAGAAATAGTAAAATGTCTAACACAATGAGGGAGGGTATGATAACAATAATATATAAGGGAAAGGGAAATAGGGATGAAATAAAGAATTGGAGACCCATCTCACTCCTTAATGTTGATTATAAAATTATTAGTAAAATTTTAACGGAAAGGGTCAAAAAGTGTCTTGACTCAATTATAAATATAAATCAAACAAGTGGGCCAAAAGGAAGAGATATACAAATATGTAATAGCAATAGAAATTCTAAGTACCAAAGTTAGGAATAACCAAAATAGTGTAGGGATCAAAGTTCCAAATATCAAAGAAGAAATTAAGATGTTACAACACGCTGATGATTGCACAAACTTTATCCAAGATGGGAAATCCTATAATGAACTAATAAAGGAATTTGACAAATTTGGAAACGTTTCAGGATCTAAGATAAATCCTGAAAAAACTGAAATCTTATTAATAGGAAACTGGAGAGGTAAGAAACATGGTTTACCTGCTCCTCTTATTAAAGACAATATAAAAACATTAGGCATAAATTTTGGAAAGGATGAAATGAAAAACAATCTAAAAGAAATAAAAGAAAAAAATAATAAAAATTTGATAATCTGGGCATCATTGCCAATATGCTTAATGGAACGAGCACAAATTGCAAAGAATTACATGTATGTGCACTTAAATTACAAATTAAAAACAGTAGACATAAAAAATGCAACACTAAAACAAATAGATAACGATATTATTAAATACTTATGGGGTTTTAAAATACACTACACAACAAAAGATACTCTATATAGGGAAGGGACGAGGGGAGGTTTAGGTCTCCCCCACCCAACCCTAATTAAATACACCAACATTTTAAATAGATTTAAGGAGATTAAAGTGGAGCCAAAAATAGCTTGGCATGGGCTCTATATATATTATTTTGGTTTCTCTATGAAGCAGAGAAACGATATATATAGGAATAATAAATTAATAAAAATATTAGAAGTGCCAAGGAAATTAAGATCAATAAAAGATTTATTATTCAAATATAGGGATGCAAAGGAATTTTGGGACATTGATACAAAATGCACATACAGATGGCTAGCACAAAACACAATAAATAAGGGAAAAAAAAGATAGAACAAAAACACATAAATATTCAATGGGATAGAGCATGGGGGAACTGGGTCAAAATCAGATCCATTAAAATCAAAAGTACCTTGTTCAAATATATGCATGATGCGTGGTTGACAGGGGAAATTGCAGTGAGACGGCATATGATTGCAGTATCGCCAAAATGTCCACTTTGCAAAAACTTCTTATTTTCCAAACAACATGTTATAACAGAATGCCTTACAAATCAGAATGATAGAAATAAAATTGCTATTAATATTGGAAAAAAACAACTATATGACAAAATACAATTACTATATTTAGATGGAAATTTTCCAAACAATTTGTTAGAAGAAATAACATCTTTTATAATCAAACATATGATAGCATGTGGAACAATACAAAATTATGGGGAAAATTTTAGATAAGGAGGGGACAGGGAACTCGGGAGGAGAAAAGTACAAGCAATGAGAGCACGGGGCTATATCACATGGCGCTACGCGAAGTGGACAGGCCCGTGAAAGAGTTTGGAATAAAGCTCACCTAGAGACATATACATCACAAAACAACTCACGGATTAGATAGGCTCTATAGTTAAGATTTGTTTTTTTATATGTGAAGCATGCTATCATACAAAATCACTGGTGAGAAAATGTTTTACTCTGTGGAGATTTGTGAAAATCTACACAGAAAGCCCGTTTAATGGGAAATATAAAATAATCTTTCGGAATGGAATAAGGAATTAACGATAAATAAATAAAGATCACAAAAAAGATCGAGAAGGGTGAAGTGCAACAAATAATAAAGAAATTGTACGAATCCCTTTTCGATCCAAGTGATCTAGTATATAAATAAGGAAATTACAAAATATGGAACATAATAGAACAAACATTAAAACAATAGGCTGGTTTTAACCAATTTAAATTAAAATTAAGACACCATGTTTTGTACCAAATTCAAAATTATTAAAACATATATTAATTAAATGAAACTAAAATATACATACTAAAATAAATACCGTTTAGAGGTTAGAGGTATTTATATGGTTAGAAAACTGGGAAATTTGACAAGAATGGCTATCCTTACAAAAAATACAGTATTCATATGAATACATATAGCAACACACATATAGCACAACACAAATAGCATACACAGGATGTAGGAGACCCCTAGCCAGGGTTAACTTTAAGAAATTGAGACAGACACCCATGATGGACCTTTAGGTTCGGGTGGAAATGTCATAGAATAACACTAAGGACCAAAATATCCTCCTATTATTATATAATCCCGATGGGAAAAAATTAAGGTTAGTTTTAAAATTAAATGGAATTTCATAAAAAAACATAAAACTACATATCGGGGGGAACACACACATACATAAAATCTTTTTCTTAGTTTTTTTCAATAGAAGAGGGGGCATCTGTCTGGTGCCCCCCAAAGAAAAGATATATGATCAATCTGACTTCCCGTTGTATTACATTACTTATTTTATTAATAGTAGGATGTATGTATGTATGTATGTATGTATGTATGTATGTATGTATGTATGTATGTATGTATGCATGCATGCATGCATGCATGCATGTATGTATGTATGTATGTATGTATGTATGTATGTATGTATGTATGTATGTATGTATGTATGTATGTATGTATGTATGTATGTAATAATGCTTTGGAATTTCACATTACTCTTTAAACACTTAACCGATATTTTGTTAAACTTTGATTAATCAATGCTATGAATTGAAAGTTATTTTATAATTGTAGTTTATCCAGTCAATTTGCAACATGCAGGATTTTCCTTTACGTTTTCGTCAGAACGTGGTGTAAATGGAGTAGAAATTAGTTGACCGACTGAATTAGATCAGCGTGAACATTCATGTCAGTTTAAGGCAAATAGAGCTTATGTAATTGGACAAGCTTCTGTACGCACGTTCAATTTATATTTCCTCATATCATATCCATATTAGAACTACTCTGCTCTTTTCAATAACCTATACATCATCCGATAAATCATAGGGAACTTTTATAAATCAAGATGCATATTTCATTACATTTTAAACAAATAAGCTTTATGAAAAGGTTAAAAATTCTGTACTTAATGAATAAATAATTACATCTGTGCCGACGTTGCGAGGCACATAAAATACATCGTTTGGTATGGCGTATCAGCACTTTTCGGTTTGAAGGTTTCGACGTTTCTCCACGTCTTGTCAAACTATTTCTATCCGCAGACTCGTACCAAAACGCGCATTAGTTTTGTGGATGTATCTCTTCATAACTGTATGTAGACTTTTTCTTCTCAAAAAGCGCCTTTTCCAACTTAATAAAGAATAAAATAAACATGCTTCCAGGTGTAGGAGACACGGTCACATGCCACTTTTGTGGAGTATCCCTGATGCACTGGGGCACAGACGATGACGTATTATTGGAACACCTTAACTACTCTCCAGACTGCGGGTATCTAGTAAAATTATTGGGTGCAAGGACCATTCAGCAGTATTTGATAGTTTTGTGTTGGAAATGAATAAATCTGATTTGTAATCGTATCATAAGTCACCCATCAGTGGTCTGTTATGTCTTTAGGCTGTCTTGTATTCTCTGCCAAATATGTGATACTATTTCACTACTTTAACTTTGGACCTTACTAGTAAAAGAACCAGTAGTAATTATAGATGAGTGAGTTATTAATTAAATAAATAAACGAATACTTAATGGAACAAATTGGAGTCATAAAATAATAAGTTTATTTGCGTGTGGGTGCTCCTTTGTAGTATTTTTGGTTAGGCTGCATGGTGTTTGGAGTTCATAGGCGGTGTGTCCAGTACGATTCCTTTTATTTCAAAGTTGCTCGATTCCAATTTCGGTGATGGGCAAATGTAGTTGGTATTTTATCACTGAACGTATGGTCAGGGGATGTCAAGCTCGTTATATCTGGATTTGAGAGTCTTAAAGCATAAAGGTCGTTCTGAACCATATAGACTTTAATTGTACGTTTAAACCCTTTAACGATTGTTTATAAATTCTTACACGGGTTTCAAAACTAACATTTGCGCATTCATCAAATTGTTTTGCTGAACCTTACAGCGCCCCATTTCGTCCTCCACAGATTTTGGAAAAAATCTGGTCATCGAGGTCACTGCTATTCTGAACCTTTTGCCACAAATCTGGACAACTGATCTACCAAATGGTATTGGAAACATGTGGGCCATAGGTTGTGGAAAAGTTTTGAAAATATAAATGTGCCATGATTAGACCTGTACTACTTATTGCAAAACGTTTATTAAAGCTTGAACACGTGTTTTCAAAACTTTATGAATAAAACTAAACCAATGGCAGTCACGATGAGTGACAAAAACATGGACTATATTTATTCAAATGTTATCAAACAACATATGCTACGTTTTGTGCACAATTGCACTTAAAACTTATGCTACCTGTTTTGATATTAATTTGTGAAAAATAGTAGCTACCTGTTTTAAATTTAAGAACAAAAATAGACCACTTGTCTTTAAAATCAATGGAACAGATATTGGCCACTGGTCCACATAATTTGTGTGTAATCATTTAGGCTACTGCTTTAATTTAAAAAAAAACACGATGGCCACTTGTATTCTAATGTATAAATTTTTTTTCGGTGGGGGCACCAGACAGATGCCTCTCCCCCTATTAAAAATCTAGAAAAAGTATGTTTATGTATGTGTTTTCCCCCGATGTGTTGTTTTGTGTTTTTTTTTAGAAATTTCTTTAATTTTACCCTAACCTTAATTTTTCCCATCGGGATAATATAATAATACAGGGATATTTTGCTCCCTAATGTCTCTATGGAGGGGTATCCCGGGCTTTGAGACCCATCATGGGTCCCCTGCCTCCTTCATAATCTCAAAGTTAACCCTGTCTGGGGGTTTCCTATATCCTGTGTCTGTTATATGTGTTGTGCTATTTGTCTGTTGCTATATATATATATATATATATATATATATATATATATATATATATATATATATATATATATAGCTCTATCCCAATTTACGGTTATATTTTTCTATTCTATATTATTTTTTTCCTTATTTATAGTGTTATCTGTTATCCATTTATATGTTGATTTTGTGTCTATCTCCCAAATTTCCTTAGCATCCCTATATTTCATTATATCTCTTTTATTGACCTTAAACTTCTTGGCACCTCTATTAACTTAATTAATTTATTGTTTCTGTATATGTCTATTCTCTGCTTCATACAGAATCCAAAATAATAAATATAGAGACCCTGCCAAGCTATTTTTGGCTCTTCTTTAATTTCCTTAAAACGATTTAAAATGTTGGTGTATTTAATTAGGGTTGGCTGGGGGAGTCCTAGGAAACCGCTCTTTTCCTCCCTATATAATGTTTCTTTCTTTGTGTAATGCATTTTAAAGCCCCATAAATATTTAATAATTTTGTTATCAATGTTTTTTAGCGTTGAGTTTTTTATGTCTAATGATTTTACTTTATAATTAAGGTGCACATACATATATTTTTTTGCTACCAGAGCCCATTCCAATAGGTATAATGGCGTTAGTGCCCAGATTTTTATATTATCTTGAATTTTGTCCCTGATTTCTTTGAGGTTTTATTCCTCTGCATTTTCCCCAAAAATGTACCCCTAATAGTTTTACTCTGTCCTTAATTAAGGGGAGAGGCAGCCCATGTCGCTTACCTCTCCAGTTTCCTAACAAATATATCTCTGTTTTGTCGGGGTTAATTTTAGAACCCGACATCTTACCAAATTTGTTAAATTCCTTTATTAGTCCATCATAGGAATTCTTGTCTTGTATAAAGTTCGTACAATCATCAGCATGTTGTAGCATTTTCTCCTCCTCTTTAATATTTGGAACCTTAATTCCCTTAATCTCTTGGTTGTTCCTAATTTTAATAATAAATATTTCTATTGCTATTACATATAATAGCATAGATAGTGGGCATCCTTGCCTCACTGATCTATTAATTTCAAATTTTTCCGTTTTCATACCATTTACCTGTACACATGAGTTTATACTTTTGTACAGGATTTTAGTCAAGTTTAGGAAATATTTTCCTAAACCAAATTTCTCTAGTGCCTTGTATAGATGGTTTTGTACTAATCTGTCAAAGACTTTTTCTTGGTCTGTTAGTACCATAGCACTATTCTTACCATTAATATTTATGTATTCTATTATAGTTTTAATGTCTAGAATGTTATTTTGTATTTCTCGCCTTTTTGGGCCACTAGTTTGATATATATTAATAATTTTATCAAGACACATTCTAACTCTTTCTGCTACAATTTTACTTATGATTTTTAATCTATATTTAGGAGGGAGATGGGCCTCCAATTCTTTAAATCTTCCCTTTCCCCTTTCCCTTTATATAAATGTTATAATAATTTCCTTGCTTGTGTTAGACATGTCTGATTTCATTAGTGCAATATTATTATATAAACATTATGGTATAGGCGACAGTTCCCCGCAGAATGTTTCATAAATTTTTGATAAAAATCTTGCGTAGAGTCCATCTCTTCCTGGCGATTTATTCTTAGCTAATTTCGCTATAGTCTCTATAATCTCGTCTTTCAAGATAAATTCCTCACATTTGTTTCTATGTTCTGAGGTTATTACCTCGCAATTTGTCTCTCGTAAGAACGTTTCTATATCTTCGTCTTCTATGTTCTGTGAAGTATATAGGTCTTTGTAGTAGCTCTGTATATAGTCAAGTATTTTAGTTTTGTCAGACGTTGATTCCCCACCTATTTTAAGAGATTCTAACAATTTATTTCCCTCCCCTTGTTAATTCTTCTCTTCTATATAGCCCTTCTGCATATTTGTAAAACTGTGAAAATTTTCCCGCTTTAATCTCCTTTCCCTTTTTTAATTCTTTTTTAAGTTTTATTAATTTTACCTCTAGTGTTTTTTTTTGTGCCTTGTGTTGTTAGTGTTTTGATATAATTTTCTAAAGCTTCTATCTCTATTTTAATTGTTTTGGCCCTCATTTTAGAATGATATAAAGCTGCTTTTTTGAATACCCCTTTAAGTTTATCCCATCCTGAAATGATGTCAAGGTTCCCTTGGTTTTTAAAGTTTTCTATTTCCCATTTGATTTCCTCCCCAAATTCTTTATTGTCCAGAATTTTATTATTTAATTTCCATAGTTCCTTCCCCCATCTTTTTTTTTTAAACTTCCCCATTTCTACACAAATTAATTTATGATCAGAAATGTTATATTCTATTATCCCTGCTTTAACATACTTAATAGTCCCCAGTTTATATCCCCAAAACTTATCAATTCTACTTCCCTTATCCCCCTTATATTCAAATGTATATTCTACCCTGATTTTATACAACTGTCTGTAAATATCAATCACATTTTGTGAATTCATTATATAGTCCATTTTTGTCTTAAACATTTTGTCTGTTTCAGATAGTCCGCCTTTCCTGTCAATGTCATCCCCCACCCAGTCAAAATTTCCTCAAATAACCAAGTTACTTCAAGTGTATTTTTCTAAATATTTGTCTAGCTCTTCTATGAAATTTTTCCTCTTATGTACTTTAGCTGGTATATAAATATTTAATAAATGATTTCCACCTAATTTTATATGTAATCGTCTACCCCTGAAAAAAGCTTCTTCCTTTATTCTCTCCCAGTTACACCCCTGTTTATTCTTTATAAAAGTTGCAACACCACCACCAGGCCCGCACCTGGGGGGGGGGGAGGCAACCGTGGCACTTGTCAGGGGCCCGAGCTAGATAGGCACATATACGCACATATTTGAAACACGAAAGGGGCCCGAAATCTGTCAGCTGCCTGGGGTCAAGAATTTCCTAGGTGCGGGCCTGCCACCACCTCTTGTATCCTGTCCTATTGAGTCATTAATTATTATGATACAGTTCTAATAACGTTCAAGTTGTTCTTTAAAGTTATCCGTCATGTTGTTGTGCGTCTCTTGAACAAAAAGTATGTCAAAATCCCCTATCTGTGTCAATTTATTAACTTTCTCCTTATCTAAGCCATTTGTGTCAATAGACAATAAACGGAAGTTTTGTTCCTCCATTTTTTTTCCTACCAGGTTGTCGCTCCAATACTAGTGTTAATAGGGTTAATGACTAATGTTCATGTTAACTCTCTATATCTTCCCCCTTTTTGTGGGGATCCTGGGTCATCCTTTCGACTTAACCGTACTGTTTAGAATTTCAAAATCACTGGTAACCTGTGACGTAAATAACGTTTCTACAAAATTATTTTCATCGTTTGCCGTATCCTCAGGGGCTGTGTCATTAATAGTGTCCATGCTACATTCCACTGTTGGGGTATCCTCCTGCTTGTCCGTCACGGTTGTTTCCTTGACATTTTCATTGGCACTTTCTGGGGTCTTATTTTGTATTCCCTCTTCTAATGTTTTTGATAGGGCTTCCTGTTTTTTATTGCCCTCATGTTTAGCTGATGTTTCTTCCATTGAAGACGAGGGGTTATTTGCCTTCCTTTTCTTTGTTCTCTTATATTTTGTATTGGTGTCGATGTTGTCATCGGTACCATGTTTTCCAGTATGCTAAAGGATCCAGTAGGCTCTTCGTTTGTCAACACCTCAAAGGGGTTGAAAGTGGCAAATTGAGGTAAAATTATTTGGGGCGTTTGACTTCCAGTTTTATTTGGAGTTAGATAGTCCTCCCATTTTCCTTCCTATCAGGAATTTTGTCTTTTACCTCTCCTACTTGTTTAACTAAATCCACACTTGATACATTCTCAGGGATTTTAGTCATTGTCCCTGCGGTTGCCTCTGCATACGTTCTCTCTTTTGTTTGTCCTTCCTGTCCTTCTTGTCCTGGATTTCTTTTACCACGTTCTCAAGCGGAAACCCATACAGTAGAAATAAGGCGGTATTTGTTTTGCTTCTTCTTTTTCTACCTTGATAATTCTGACCCCTGTTGTGATATTATTGTATCCCCAGTATCCCGATGGTTTATGTCCCCGAGTTCTGACCTTAAATCTAGAGTACAGTTTTGATACCAACTCCTCTGTCTCTACCTGAAAGGGTTATCCATGAACATGGATCTCTACCAGTCTTGGTCCAATCTCCCTCTCAAAGGGGGGCGCTACATGTACATGGGCTGTTTTTCCTTTCACCATGAAAGACCCACATCCAAGTAAGGGCTCTGATTGATCAATAGGATACAGCATACATCTCTTTGGACCAGCATTTTGCAAAGCTGCGATTTTATAAATGTCAATGCCCATTGCTTGTAAAGCAGCTAAAACTTCTATCTAGCGTGGTGCCATGTCATCCCCCCCCCCCCCGAAGTCCAATACTTGACAACCCTTCTTATGGTACGCATAAAGCACGTTGTCCTCTACTATTACATTGAAATAAAGATGCAAGCGTGATCGACTTCCTTGTAATGATTCTGCTGGGTGCATATGCCCCTGCGGATTGGCTGACGACGCTATTTTTTCCATATTGGAGAAAAGGATTGGTATTTGTACCAAAGAAAAGTAGAAACAGAGAAACATATTTTAATTTTTTTGTTCAGTATGATTCATGTTCAGTAAACCTGGACAATAGAAAGGTGTGTTACCGGCTGCACCACAACGATTAACAGCTGAACGCTAAGCACTGAAATGTATTATGTGTCGATCAACACAAAAGCTAAAGATGTTAAACGTTGTACGCTAAATATTCGTCAGGACGAGCTACCGGTGTAACTAGGGGAACTACTGGGAGAAGGGATCATTAGATGACAGAAGATATGGAGAAACCCGGAGAGACAATTCTCTCTAGACATACGGATTGAATCTATAGACTAATATACAAATAAGTTTTGATATGTTGTGTGGAAGTAAGTACAAGAGCAGTGAAGCTTCGTTGAAGTGTTTCCAACATAATCATGCCTCTACGGACGCGTGTGGATGGTTCTGATGTTTCTTTGCCAACTTGAACAGGTATTAAAGAAAAAATCTTCCAAGACAAGAACTAAGTACTATAAATCCCTCTCGTCCAATGTTTTCATTCAGCGTGTAATGAATAACGGTATGCTAGTTATCATTCAAGCAGTCTACGAAAGGCTTATTGAAAATTGACACGCTTGAGATATCTAATCAGGAAAGATCTAACGATCAATCTCGGAAGCAGACACAAAGGAGGCTGACATTGCGGATGCATACAATTCAGTTCCCAATATCATGATTATATATGTTCTAAATTGCTTCAGCACACCAGAGATAACATATAGATATTTACCATCCAGATAGGATTACTTTTAGGAATAGCGTTAGAACAAAGTCATATAAAGTCACTATTTATGACGTTGAAGTTTTCTTGAGAACGTATTTCGGCTTCAACATTTTATCTATATTTTACCCTGACAATAAATGTCGCCATACGATCAGCTAAGGGTAGTAGCCATTAAGTAGGATGAAGGTTTCGTTCTGTTAAGCTCGTCAGCATATCATACAACAACATATCGTTTCAAGGATCTATATGTCAAAAAATGGGAACAGAATTGATGAAACAAGAGAACATCATGTTCAGCAGTTAGATGCTTAAAAACGTCAGAAAGAAAACAAAAATTGCAGAAGCCCATCGATGTAAAAATCAACGGCAACTCTGAATCATAGGTAGCAGAAATACTGTTTTGGATCATGCGCATATGATATTATTTCCCCAATGTTCAGCATACACAGTTGCATTAACGATACGTGGCACGATATGATCGTGCGGTGATGATGGTCTTCGAGGCTCTTTCACTGTTGTTGCTAATGAGCATATACATTTTCCTTCAGAGATTAACATATAGGGTGGTGCGTCAACATGCACCTTGAATCTAATGAAGGAAAAAGCTGAATAATTAAAGCTGCTAAATTCGTAGATGTTTTTCACATCAGTGAGGAACTGTGCTAACCAGGTACTATCGAACAAACATCCTGACGAAGTCATGTTGGGAACTTGGTCCGTAAGTCATGCCAGATCTGGCGAAGAGTTTAAGAAAACAAAAGAGACAGATGGAACAAGTCATGTGAGACGATGAAAACCACAGTAGCAGTTCACATGCTGGTCACTTTATATGGAAGAAATGTGGTGCGTCAGCAAAGTGCATATACCAAAAAGAAAGCAATATAGTAGAGATTCTTGTCTTAATTGGAACATGTTTCTTAGCAAATTAAATACTTTTGGACGGGGTTGGTATATTATGTGTAGGTAAATTCATTTTGGTGCAATCTTAGCGCTAAGTACTTGAAACGATATTACTGTACAGTAAAGAATATCGTCTAATCACACAGTAAATTAAGAAAATGTTCATATTAGACCTTCTTTATGCGTTTCATCCATCTGATTGAAATGAGACCTGAAACTAAAGGATTGTCCATGGCCTAGAAAACCTTCAGGTATATGACTGAACTAATAAATTCCATTATATCTTCATCTGAATCATAAATTATGGAACAATTATCTCATCTCTCAAGAAGTTACGACTAGTGATACTTAAAATGTCAGTTGAAAAACGTGTGTGTTGATCACAAGAATCTTTCGAATTGCTATGCATGAGACGATTTTCCCACACAATTGTTACAAAGTGAAGTGGTTAAGAATCCCTGTTCAGGACCACAAAATCAGAACTGTAACAATAGTACAGGTATGTCGATGTATGTTAAAAAATGTATGAAATTATGGAAATATCATACCATACAGTAGGCGCATACATTTTGCTTGTTTTCGGTGATATGTTTAATTTGTACATTTGACTAAATTTTGTATTTTTAAAAACAGACATTGCTTTTTAAAATGTGATGTAAATATATATTATATGCAGTAACGGATTTTAATATAAAGAAAGTTATTCTTAGTTTCTGCACGACTAAACTTTTCACATGAACGAAAGCAAAATCCGATGACCCATTTGATAAGTTCGGAGTCCTGACGACTCTCATAAACCTTTATGTTGATATTATTGAATGATATAATAGTTTTATCCGCTTAAAATGGACCGCTCCTGTAGCCTATATTGTTAGACCGTAGGTCGCGGGTTCAATCCCCGGCCGCATCATACCAAAGATTTATAAAAATGGTATTAGCTGCTGCCTCTCTTGGCGCTCAGCATTAAGAGCTTAGTTTTAGGACTGGTCGAACTGGTGACTGCGGCGTGATGCCTCGGGGCCAGACATTACTATAGACTGCAACACGGCAGGCATATTAGTTATAGGACTAATTGTTTCCTAAAGCTACGTTAAAAATCCCAATCACACATACACCTGCTAAAAAGTCTTCATGTACATAGATCAAATGAATCGCATTTGTTGTGTGTTTTATTTTGTTTTTGTATATATTATTTTTGAAAGCTCAATGAGGCTTTGTTCATTATGTTCATTTAAGTATATTATAATGAAAATAATGATTAGACAACATGGTCAGTTTGAAGGCGTTACCAAGGTAAGTTAACCGACTGTAGGATTAACGTAACCATGAACTGAAACTTGAAAATGAAACCAAAATTAGAAACATGCCACCAACATAAGGGAAAATAATGAGAGAATTAAAATTCTTATACAAATCTTCATATCTGTTAGATGAATCTTACGGTTTGCGGATTAGTGGTTCCTAAAATTTGTTAACAAGGTTTTGATCATTGTTATAGCATGTCTACGGAATAAAGTAATATTTATACTAAAGGTTCTAGAAATTCGGAAAACACATACATAATTGGTATCATGTTTATAGTAAGGTTGGTAACGGTCTGTTTACAGTGGAGATTGCAAACAGTCTCCTATGGTACGCCAAGAAAGTTATAAACTTCGTGCAATATGTTGTCTGTAATTCAAAAATTTGCTTCATAAGTGAACAATGATTTATTCTTAAACAGGCTAACCTTTAGATTTTCATTAAAGAACACTTTATAATGGATTTTGACTGACGGCTCCATTATTATCTACTTTGTATGGAAACTGTTTGCTCAAACTTGCCTTCTGTCTCACACATGACCCTACTGCTAATTATCGAACGTTACAGACAAACGCTCCCAAACCTATGACATATTTCTTAAATTATGTAAATTAGTTTTAAAATACTACAGGAAATATCTACAGTTCTACACATATTTCCTATACGGAGAATGATTTAATGGATTGTGTCAAATATCAAGTCAAACAGTCAGCTAAACAGAGCTTAACGTTTTCAAAATTGCTTTCCTGATAAATGAAGAGACTGAAAAAAATTGGATCAAGATTTGGTCTCGCTCCAGGCGAAATCTGCACTATGTTTTGTTTTGTGTAATTCCCTAATGTGCCATCAAAAATAGTTATTAAATATATTTATTAACAATATGGTATTTAAATATACATTGTTTGTCTGACCAGGTCTGTAGACTTGCACTTGACAATGACTGTGAGAAAGGAAAGTATACAATCCATTTATTAACTTAACGTAAGCCTTACTGACATAATCACTTTGATTGTGTCCAAAATGACTTCCGTCGCCAACTGTGACAATATTTTGTGAATTGTGTCTCACTCCGAAGAAAGATGACATATACGTATGTTAGCTGAAGTTTTGGAGGCCCTTAAACGTCTTGGTTATAAATTAAGCTTTTTTTTATTGAAAACTCGGATTTTTGATGAAATATATGAAAGGTATAATGGAGTTCAGAGATATCATAGTTTTGTGTTTTCCCTTGACGCTATACACTCCCACTATGTACAATTCAACTTGACGCTATACAGTCCCACTATGTTAAATTCCCCTTGACGCTATACAGTCCCACTATGTTAAATTCCCCTTGACGCTATACAGTCCCACTATGTTAAATTCCCCTTGACGCTATACAGTCCCACTATGTTAAATTCCCCTTGACGCTATACAGTCCCACTATGTTAAATTCCCCTTGACGCTATACAGTCCCACTATGTTAAATTCCCCTTGACGCTATACAGTCCCACTATGTTAAATTCCCCTTGACGCTATACAGTCCCACTATGTTAAATTCCCCTTGACGCTATACAGTCCCACTATGTTAAATTCCCCTTGACGCAATACAGTCCCACTATATTAAATTCCCCTTGACGCTATACAGTCCCACTATGTTAAATTCCCCTTGACGCAATACAATCCCACTATGTTAAATTCCCCTTGACGCAATACAGTCCCACTATGTTAAATTCCCCTTGACGCTATACAGTCCCACTATGTTAAATTTCCCTTTACGCAAGACAGTCCCACTATGTTAAATTTCCCTTGACGCTAGACAGGAATGCGATAATGTTCAAACGTCACTGTAGGTTACAAAATTGTCTATCTTCGACAAATAAAGTACATCTTGTCGTTAAAAGTGTATGAGCGCAACGTTTATATTTTCTCTTAGTGTTCAATTTATCGAACATGATATTGATAACATCAACTGTTATTCATATTGAAGTAGCATTGATAGTATTTTCACTTCGAAATTAGTTCCTCTTGTTACTCGCGCGTTGCTATACTGGATATTTAAAGTTATAAACTGGTCTGTTTGATACATTGGTTAATGTTACGTCTGCATTGAGCATAAATCGAGTCTCATTTCAATGACCCCGACTTCAATTTAGTTTTCAACGAATATTGATAAATCTATTGTAAATGATTATGTAAATATGATTATTAAATGCATGTTTATGGTACAACTTCATTCGTTGCCATTTTCTTTATAAGTCACAAGCAACATAAATATATTTCTTTGTTAGGCCATTATTATTCTGCGTAGATGATGCTCAGTAACGATGATGTCTAAGAACCTTGCGAAAAAAAGTGTTCAGTTGCTGATTATAAACATGGAAAGCGGAAACTGCATTACGTTAGAAAAGATGCCGATTAAATATAATGATGAAGTCATTGAAATAAGCATAAAGGGATTGCAAGTAATTTATTAAATAACTATGAAGAAGGAATTATTTAAATATTATTTATTTTTTGACAATACACAAACTTGTGGGACTAAATTTACAGTAAAATTAACTGATACTGATGCATGTGTATGCTTAATACATCTCAATATTTCCATGTTGTTGCTGTCACACAAAATGCTGTGACTTCTCTGTACTATAGTCTATATATTAATTAATAAGTGGAGTATGGTTTCCCAAGTTTCTCAGTATCTACTGAACTCTTAACTGTGCTTCATCACAGTATGTAACCTCAACTGAACCTTCAACTCATCCCGAGAAAAGACAACTTTCATAGCTTCAAACAGCTTAACGCGGATCCTCAGATAATTATATACTCTGCCCATCGTTCAGCTGTTAATTGATTGAGCATCTCCGATCAGATGGACCTCTCCAGGGTCCAAATTTGCATGACCAAGATCAGATGGTTGTCATACTGAACAGGCTCCAGAGAAAAGAATACATTGTTCGCGTGACTATTTCATATCCCAATGTCTCCGTGACGCACATTTCTTCTTCTTCTTCTTCTTCTTCTTCTCTCTCTCTCTCTCTCTCTCTCTCTCTCTCTCTCTCTCTCTCTCTCTCTCTCTCTCTCTCTCTCTCTCTCTCTCTCTCTCTCTCTCCACGAATATTGTTTGTAATTTGTTTCTTAATAAACCTCAGCTGATTCTATACGGACCATATCTTCGGTAGCTTGTCTCTCGTTTGATGGTACTGAATACATAAAGGTAAGTATGTCAATTGCTAGTAAGAGACCCATAACTTGCCGAAACTGGTCATGGCTGCTTGCACTCTACGATTGAACTGTTCCTCGTATTCACCTTTGTATACATGTCATACATATTTATATGCCAGCGTTGTAGAAATATCATAATTCTTTGCATCTTCTTGTACTTGTAAGTAAATGGTTTTCAGAATCCAACCGACGACTTGCTGAGAGAAGAGAACAAATGAAATTTTAATGTATAATTCATCAGACGAAGACAAAACATTTGAAAGGTGACAACTGAATGGGATTTTTGTATCATGCATTCATATAGTGGCATGTACAGAGGAAGCAAGTGCATATATTAGGCACGCACGAGGGAATCGGATAAAGCGCCGAATTTGATTCAACGATAATAATAGTGCTTAAGAAAAAACAATTGTTATTTTATAAAACCATAGTATCTCTGATTTCGACCGTTTGGTCAATAAACGATTCTGAAACCCACCTTGCTTTGGAAACAAGGAATTTCAATCGCTGTTTCTTTGATATTTTAAAAAAAAAAATGCCTTATTTTCAAGGAAAAAATTTAAATATTAAAAATTGTTCATTTTTCCACAGAAAGATTTGTCTGGTCTTATAAGCTCTTTAATCAAAATAAATCAGTGGCGAGAATATTAAAAATGCATTATATATATATATATATATATATATATATATATATATATATATATATATATATATATATATATATATATATATATATTTGCATGACTATTAGAATAGGTGTGAATTACCATCGTCTTTTGATCCTTTCCATTCTCTTCATTCTGAGAGTCTAAACCAATGGGAAAATGTGTTATAAGATCACTCCCTCTATCCTCCTCATCAAACATAATCTCGTGTATCTTTGCCGCTTTCACAAAAGAAAGCGTGAAAGCGATATTGATACACGATGTCTGCGTTGTAAATTGTGGATTCTGTGGTTGGTTTCTGCGTTGTAAATTGTATATAATGTGGTTGGTTTCTGCGTTGTAAATTGTGGATGCTGTGGTTGGTTTCAGCCTTGTAAATTGTGGATACTGTGGTTGGTTTCATTATTACAATAGCTTAACACCCTTGATTTCAATAGGAATGAGCTATCGGAACGTTTTCACCAGCAGGAGTATTCAATATATAAAATATTTCTATGTTTCTCTGTTCCCTTCCTAACATAAATTAAAAAGGAATGAATATGTAATGAATGTATACAAATGTATATATTCCAGTGGTAAAATCAAGTAGATGTATGACACAGTCCCTTGGTTTTCTAAGTCACATCAATATATTTGTTTTCTTGGCATTAACCATTTTTTCAATGCAAAAGAACCTATGATCAATTTCACAAACTTTACATGACTCTTTATACAGGAATGAAACCATTAAATGTATTATGTTCCCTAATGCATCTTACTGTATTGTACCTGATGCACGACTGAACTAGCTAAAATGGACAATATTGTGAACATGAAATGCTAAAACAAATGATCCGCTCAAAACTATTTTAAAGTATTTTATCAGCATAATTTTATAGAAGATGAGCTTACAATTTTAAAATGTTTTGGTTCTCCTTCCTTTTTAATATACTTGTATGAAACGTTTGTCTTGCATATATTCGTATACAGTGATACAGTTTATAATAGTGTAATATAATGATAAAATAGATGAATCAAAGCGTTCTGAGTACAAAAGAATGACTCAACAATCAATGAATTATCATTCAAGAAGCTTTCAATATTTAATGGTTAATTTGCTCTTTCTTCTGTCATAAATACATCGTAATATTCTTTCATGATCTGCATTCAAATACTTATTAACATTATGAAGATATTGAAAACTATACAGTGTAAGAAGAAAGGAGAAGAATGGAAGAAACACACATGACTTTTCAACATATACAACTTTAAGCACTTTAATACAGTCTATCGAAAAATTTCACAAACGAGCGAAGTCGCAGAATTCCTAACCTTCCAGTAGAGCCACCCCATGCGTTATTGACATGTGGAAGGTTTGTCTATATAAAAAGTCCGCTAATCTTTTCCTAATTTGCATCGCGTGAAACGACCATAGTGTTTCTTGTCAGAATAATTACGCAAAATTCCTATAAGCTGATTCTAGGTGCACTAATTATGCTCATATTATATAACTCATGGCAGATGTGCACACGAATCACACAATCACAAGCTGAATGTCTTTAGATTTGTTTCGAGACATCACTTTTTGATGACTCTCTCGATGAAATGGGTATTAGGTGCATTTTGCATGGACAAAAAAAAAAATCCCCGTAATACTGTGTCTTTTGCAGGCCTTGTCTTGATAATAGTTTTGAGTCAATAAATTAGTCCAACATAATTTATCAATCCCTAATTATGAGGCTGCAGCCAGTTCTTATACAGATCAAAAACAATTGGCCTTAGGTTCTTGTTATTTCATTTACATTTGCGAATGATCTCTGTAGTGGTGGCGGACACCATATAGCCTGATCACATCATCACTTGAATTTTGTAAGGTATACGAGATTGAACCTCGCAATTGCTGAAATATTTTATTTTGTTAAATACTTTGAAAGTGATCTGGATTCGAATTTAAACGATCGCATTGGGTTGTAAACACACAATATACTACCGCAAATACATGCTACTGCCCGTATTTTTACTCTGGCCATCGGCTTTCTAGTTTCCAAAGCTTGTGCCTAGCATTTCACAGTTTATTGAGAAAACATATTTCCTCTCGAAAACTCATACAGTATTGCTAACAGGCTTAAACCGAGTATGAATGCTACTACTGAGATAAATCTCTTGATTTTTTAAGACTGAATCTCTGAGACCTAGCTCATTCCCTTACTTCAACATATATTAATCTAAACTACAGCACGTAACAGCCCTAAAATATTAACAAGAGATACAATCCTTGAATAGATAATATATTAGATTAAAGCATGGATTTTGAACGCATAAACCCAAATGATATCGATGTTATATATATGCTGATGTTTTCTCGTGACATCTAAATGATTATTAAAAATGTTATCATGTTGATCAAAATATGTTCCAGATCAAGAGTTCATGATAAATCAAAGGATTAACGAATGATTTAATGTGGTCCGTTTCCATCTTCTAAAGGATCCATCAAGAACTACAAAATACCCGCTGGTCCAGAGTCTTTAGTCCGTCACACTAAATTAACCAACATTATCCATCATCGTCCTTCAAACCAACATCACCAGTTACTGCAGTATCCAGTTTACATAAGTTCCGATTAGAAAGACAACTACCAATAATTTCTCAAAAACATATAATTGATCCGTGTACTATATAAAACACATATTAGGATGAATACACGATGCACATTATTCAGACGTATCCACGATCTGGCTTCGTCGTTACAATATCGTAAGAACGACTGTACGATAGTAGTAGTAGTAATAGAAGTAGTACTAGTAAATGGCGTTATGTAACATAGTTCTCACCTAATAATAATTTAGAATAAATTCCGGAACATTATATATATTAAATAATTTAATCACATGTTATGAATAGCAAGCAAGAATAAAGAATTACAATTGTACATACCTATACAGCTGAAGATCGCTTTATTAAGAAAGCAGCAACCAGCGAAACTCGACTCCTCTGCCATTTGACGATAATTAGCACTATAAATGCTATTGATGTGATCAAACTCATAGTCAGAGAACTCGGGATATATGTGCCTCCTACAGGTAGTACTTTGTCCGTGCATTAGGGAGTAAAAAGAACCTAATATTTCAAAATCGCCAAGGCTAAAAGGCATTATTCGCGTAATTCTGTATTCGGCAACGAAACCCGTATGCTTTTTTATCCATATATAATACCAATATTTTTGTGCAGATCATTTCGTGTCAACTTTTTGCCCACTTCAACACATTTAAACCAAATGCTCATGCTAATCACCATCAGGATAGCTTTTTCATATCACGTGGGTAGCAGAGCTCTTAATTGCTTTGAAATATTCCACCATTATCGTCATATTTGTTCAACAGTTGTCGATATGTTTCAGACCTTGCTCCCAGTTACCTTTTATATTAGCTATACTCCTAGAGTCTTTAACATCTTCTGTGTGTTTTTAGCCTAGACAAGAGTATTTTTGGAATATCAAAAGGATAAAATGATATCGAAGATATCAATGATGCATTCCAGAGTAGAATTAAATCCATTGCAGGAAATGAATAAAAAAAATAACAGTTTACGAACCAACTTTGTCAGCCTTTAACTCATGCAATAATCTATCAGAATTGCGACATAGGTACCAATCATCGCCCTAAACAACAATGTTTAGATGCTTTTTTGATGACAGAACCTGATGTGCCGAAATTTGAATATTCCGGGTATAATCCAGACATACTAAAGAAATCTACCAATGATATTATCGATGAATTATTTCCTCGAATACTTGCCGAGAGGAGAAAACACTACCAGCAGCAAGTATTCTCAGATACAAAAATGATCCATTTGGTGGTGGTAGACATTAAATATTTTTTCTGTTTCTGTTAGGATATTCGTGTTTTTACTAGTAAACTCCCTATTAGAATTTGCAAATTGGACGATTTCAGTGAATGTTACTATTATTTACCCCATCCGAATGTGTACTTCATTTGGAATAAAGCAGCAGGGGGGGGGGGGGAATCCGACATCCCTTGAGTTGGATTTTAAGCAAAACATTTTAAGCCTCCTTTTGCCAAATGGAGCCTTAACGATTTTAGAGCCCTATTTGTTAAATTAGGGGTTTCTCAAAACCAAAACGAAATGCAAGAGGCGAATCCGACAACCCTTTTTACAGGCGTCAATTTGGCAATCCAAGGCTGTTGTTGTCGCGCCTCTCTGCTGCTATGGGGTTAACAAAATTAGCCATAAATACGATCTAATCCGACGCGATATCGTGTCCGAGGATCGTGTATACTTATCGTTACAAATCCATGTGGGGTGGCTCTGGCGCCGTTAAAGAAATTTTGAAATCGATTATAATCCATATCGGCGCACCAAGTCTGCCAGATATTTCATGGTGTGTGTGTATCAACTCCGTTAAATACACACAATAATTTACAATTATCTCTGATGACCTTCGGGATCTGTGTGTAGCGTTGAATGACATATATCACGTCTTTGATTTTATGGCGCCCTCGAGAAAATATCATGGCAGGTTTTTTTGTTGTTCCAACATCACATCGTCGTACACAACAAGATTGTAAACTCCGATATCCAAGTCTTCAACGGATGGCGCTTCGTCAATATCTGTGATAAACTCAATAACGTTTCCACCGTAAGCTTCTGAAACGGTTTCATTATAATCTTTTAACACTTGATAGCAATGTTGATCATCCACGCTCGGGGCAACTAAATACAATTTGTCCCAGGTCATATATTTCATTATCATCGTGAGCAGCAACTGAGTTTTACCACTTCCGGACGGTCCGATAATAATCATCCTGATCGAGTTTGGTAACATAGCGTGATGTTTTGCTTGTTATTTTTTCTTTAGCGCTGAGAAATCAATCACTTCCATTACATATAACAATATAATATTATGGATCTATATTGTGTGAAATGTAAGAAGCGTACACCAACTTTGACCTGACAAATGTTACCACAAAAAATAACCGAGAAGCGGTTGCTGGTAAGTGTGATGTATGTGGGATAAAAAAATATAAATTTGTAAAAAAAAAAAAACAAGTGGTGGTGATATCGCCGCCAAGCTAGCTAAACTCCCAGGGTTACCAACGGCGAAGTATCCAGGTGAAAAACACCTTCCAGTATATAGTTATTGTGGACCGGGAACACGATTAGATATCAGACTTGATAGTCAAGATAATCCTAACCCGGGAGAAAATCCGATAAATGCAATTGATGAAGCGTGTCGGGTACATGATATAGCTTACCGGAGCGGTGATTTACAACAACGTCATCTCGCAGATGTGAAATTAATTCATGCGCTGAATTCTATCACTGATAAATCCTTCAAAGAAAAATTGCCTTCATGGTTAATAAAATCGGCAATGAAAGGTAAATTAATGATGGGTGTTGGTAATTAATAACAACATTGAATCTATTTATTATTCTCCGAGAGGATATTGGAGGGGTAAATCAACAATCGGTAAACTCGCTAGCGCCGCCAAGGTGAAATATACCACTGCAGCAGATTGGTTATCTAAATAGGCGATATGGCAAATTTTATCTACCGCCGCCTAAACAAATTAACTACTCGCATTTTGATGTGACCGTTCCTAATGAAGTTCATCAGGCTGATATACTATTTCTGCCATATGATGGTGGTTACAAATACGCCTTAACTGTAGTTGATGTTGCGAGTCGATACAAACAGGCAGAGCCATTAAAAACAAAATCATCAACTGAAGTTGCCTCTGCGTTTGAAAGGATTTATCGACGCGGTCCTCTGCGCTGGCCAAATCTATTACAAGTTGATCCTGGCAAGAATTTTCAGGGTGCGGTTCTATCAACAATGAAGAATCATAATGTCACCATCAGACGAGGGCATACTGCACTACATCGCGATCAGGCAATTGTTGAACGGTTTAATCGGACACTTGCTGAGCGGTTATTTGGATATCAATACGCGAAAGAATTCATCCAGGATAAACGATCTCGTGAATGGGTCAAGAGATTACCAGATGTGATTACTGCGCTGAATAATGAGATAACTCGAACAATCAACATGAAACCTAACAACGATATTAAAAAGAAGTATATACCTGAAAAACCACAAAAAGATTTTTCAAGACAACCAAGTCTCGGCAATGTCACTGTTAGTTATTTATATGAACCAGGAGAGATCGAAGGTGGTAAAAAAGAGCTACTGATCCTATTTTGAGTGTCACCGTGCATAAAATATCTAGTATAACAAGATCTACGGGTAGACCAGCAATCTATAGATTGGATTCAACTGCTCCTCACCGAGGATTTATTCGTGAACAACTGCAAGTGATACCCCAGGATACTCAATTACCACCGCGTGGTCTTAACTAGCACATCTGCGTCTGTTGCACTCAAGACAGGTCAGCATCACATTATTTCTAGTATGACCGATGCTGCTATTCTTTCTATCTACGGTAAATTGGCGAGGATCTTTATCCGACCTAAACCAACGCATTATACAATTGCAACTCGCGCAGTGATTATTCTGTTGTTGTTTCAGCGTAATTATTAATTCAGCATCAATGTCAAATTCTCTATTATTTTTTTATCCTGTTGTTTATAACCAGAGAGTTTTTTTCTGATTATATCATCGTTGACAATATCACTTATTGTAGTGTCATTATCATCTAAAACAACTCTTCGAAGTTGATTTATTCTTCGTACTCTGGACACTCCTAGATAAACTAAATTCGATCACTCGATGAGATTATCTACCATCCAAGCAATTGTATCTGATATAGTTAATCCCTGTGAAGAATCTATCGTCGATGCGTAACCTAGCGTCCATGGAGATTTATCAACATGCAATGCATCTTCGACGACGCTGATATCAACCAGCACAAAATCATTTAACACTAGAATCTGCTTTTCACGCTACCCAGGAATATCAACTTCGATATTTTTTTTTCGTGTATCCTTGGGTCTATAACACAGCGGCGTTGGAAGTGTTGCAAATTTTTCTTTATGTAATTCAAATAACTTCATCTGAAGTGTGTCTATGATTATTTTTCTGCTTGCCACTATTAAATCGGTTGGTCTCCAAGCTTCCCAGAAATCATTTAATGGGTTTTCCGAAATTATTTCACGTGCTATTTCACATTGGATTCTATCCATTGTATTCTAAGTAGTTTTTTTAACTCGCGTAATTGTTCATCAAGTGTTCTATGATCAGTATTAATTTCTTCATAATAGTCTACATGATTCTTCAACCAATCATGTGGGGATAAAACCGATAAATGGTGGTGGTTGGCCATGATCGCCGCATATTATTACTTTTGTATTCGCTAACAATAACCAATCGAGAAATCTTTGTAATACATCTAATGATACTGTGCATATATCATCCCAAATTATGACTTCAGGAATATATTTCTCACCCATTCGATCGGGATTCCATTCGTTACCTTTCCATCGAAAGAAACTATGATAAGTACAGGCATTTACCCCTCGTTGTTTAATCTCTCTGACAAGTCTAAGGGTCGGTGTTAGCACAATCATGTTTGATTTCCCTCGAAATAACTCAATCGCACGAGTCGTCTTTCCTGACCCACCACAACCGTTTAAATAAATTGTTTTGTATATACATATTGGATCAGATATCTGCGGTGCATTAGATAGTTATGATATCTGGTTGCTTTTCAAGTATTTATCTTCAATCGTAACATCTGCTGATTCAATATAATCACGCAGTATTTCCCGCTTAATTCTCCATGATCCCCAACTCTCGTCAGAATTTGTGAATTTGGCCACTGCTTCGCGGTGTTTCGCGTTTATATAAAATAAATCAGTGGCTACTCTAACTGCAGTGTCAGGAAATCTATTTATCATCGAAAATAGATTAATAGAAGCATAAGCCAGCATAGACGCCCTCAAATGTGTATACTGAACACTGTATCCGTCTGTGTAGGTAACAATTGTACCCAATTTAGTGACATCGGACAAGAAAGCGTTTTTATGATCGACGTATATACCTCTAGATGTTGTATCTTTGATTACAAAATCGTATTCAACGTTGTCTATAATCAACCGCGAAGAATATCTTGTATTGTCGTATTTGCCACCCTGAGTGAACATTCCAATTATTCTTCTACCGAGACCTTTTGCTTGTTTATTTATTTCATTAAATATCCGTTTGGACCAATCAATGATATATTCTTCGTCCAGGGACGGAAATTGTTTTCTGTTTTCGTTGATTATACTATCTATGTTAACAGGTTGTGGTAACCAAACCTCAGTCGGCGTTCGATATGATATAATCGCTTCACTGACAATCAGCGATGTTAACATGCTACAATCAATCATATATCTCATTAACACAATTGGTATCCAGTGTTTTTCAGACATGTGTCTACCAATCCAAACATAACAACACGGATGAAGTCCTTTAGCCAATTCAAATGATACCACACGAGTAAATCCAGTTAAATCAAAATCAGGTCGTGGTCCATTAATCGCAACACGGGTCATTTCATGTGTGGGATGAAGTATTGAAGTATTGAAGTATTCAGCACATTCTCCATACCCTAGAAAACTCCCGGGATAGCACGCAACCATATCAACGGAAATAATATTTCGCGGTCGTAATTTGTTTTCCATAATCCACCGTGATCATACTCAATGCAGCGTGATTTGATATCTTCCAAAAACTCACCTCGCGTTGGTTTCCACGAGTTTTTGTTTCTCGCAAAATGAGCTGCAACCGACAGAATTGTAAAACAATTTGTTAATAATTATTCGTCGTCGAAACTCTTCGAGTTCAAACTCTTCGAGTTCACCGTTGAAAAACCACTAGCTAGTCTTTTCATCTCGTTGTGCAAAGCTTCAGTGCGATATAATTCTCCATTGGGTCTTACAAATTGATCGAATTTACTCTCGGAGTTTTCAAAACTATGAAGTAGCCACACTGACACAGGATCGTTTTTACTTAATTGATCAATAAAATCAAATAAGTTCTCCTCAGAGAAATCCCCCGCGGAGTTCTCGGCGGGTATATATTTTATAGTTCTATTCCGTGGGAATATCGTTACTGCGGATGTCCACGCGTGTTCGTTATGACCAATAATTTTGATTGGAGCTCCTTCTGATTTATATTTAGATTCGTGTACTATTTCTCCTGTTATCGTCGCTACGGTTATTGGAAATCTTAATAATGTTTCTAATTTGATTATATCTTGAATTGTTGTCCCGTGCTCCTTCACTGTTAGTCCTTAGTCGGTTATATTTTTGAGTCTTAGATCGGTCAATTTGTTTCCCCGGGATGCATTCGTGAAGTGTTCTATTATTCGTTCTGCTACACAATTCATTCTTGACGATGTTTTCATAGGTGCTAGTTTTTCAATACTCGGTTTATGATTTAACGGATATATCCCAAAAACAACTGCTGTTACAGGATAAGATCTCTCGTAGTATGGTTTGTCAATTCCAGTCAGAATTCCTGGTTTGGAATCTCGACTCACAATGACAGTTCTTTTATCCTTCAAGATTGGTTCAAATTTATCTCTAATAATCCATTTTCCTTCCTCTTGGATAATGAATTTCATTCTAAAGAAATACTTTTTACCTCCAAGATGTGAAATTATCTCAGTTGCTCTTTCGTCGTTCATGGTAGCATCGATTGTGGGTACGATGCCATCATCATGAATAATTCGAAATGTTGACAACGTATGAGATGCTCCATCGCGTTTGAATTCATTAAAACAATCACGAATTTTACCCAACATGGTTCTAACACTTATTAGACTTTTTGGCATATCAGAGATTCTATCGAGATTAAATTTAGCATTTTTCCAAGGCGTAATTTTTGATAATCTCTCGAACTCCTTCATGCTATAATTAAAACAAGTATTTAAATAAAGAATTTATTATATAATGAATCATTGCAAATGGCTCATGATTGGATCAGTAACCAAATGTAACAAATCATGTAGAAAGGAGTTCTGTGGGTATCATATGCAAAGTTTTCGACGTGGAAGTTATGGCCCCTTACCATGCCTACGATGTTGGGTAGGGGTTAGAGGAATATCACAGTTGTGTCTCGGTTGTGGTGGTAAACGATATAGAGAGTTGTAGCGCTATTATGATAAACGAGCTAAGAACTCCATCGATGATTCTACCTCTGACCCTGACTGCGTCAGCGTCAACGACAAGATCATAAGAACTCCTCAAGACTACATTGAAAGATTCCAAAGTGATAGTTCGACCAAATAATTAATTAGACAAATAATAGTATAGTATATAAATGAACCGAGAATTCCGACCGCATCCCGTGATTGCAAACTATGAGGCATCCAGTGACGGTATTGTCAGACACCGCAAACTAAAGAAGCCAGTTGGTTCTGACAATGGTTTTGGGTATTTGAAGTTTACCACTGGGGGGGGGGGGACTTATCTTAACCAAAGAATCGCATACAAGTGTTTTTATGGATTAATCGACGATGGTTTTGTTATTGATCACTTAAATGGTATTAAGACTGATAATTCTTTGAGTAACCTACAAGCTGTTACAAAGAGTGAGAATACCAAACGAGGAGGAACTGGTACTTGTAAAACAATTGGGAAGAGACCTGTAAAATCTTTTAATACATCAAATAAAGAAGAAATATTATTTCAATCTATGAATAGCGCCGGTAGGTATTTTGATATTTGTATGCCCTCGGTACAAAGAGTAGCAGAACGAGTACAAAATTCTACTTTTTCAAATCGTTTTAAAAACAGCATTAAGTTTACTTATGTCTAACTATATGTATTTTGTGCTATTCTATATAGCATTAAGGGGAATAACTCGTGTAGGTATGTTACGGCTTAACAAAGAGTTACAGATACAATAGTTTTTTTTGAAACACTGTGTCATCTGATTTTTTATTGGCTGGTTGTAATTGTAATGATTCTCAGCAGAAATATAATCAATTGGAGAAATTATCTGTTTTGTAAGAAAATAAATCAAACACGCAGTGTTTACAAATAGTTGTATTCTTTTTTTTTGTATTTTCAGGTATTCGGTCTTACTTCAGCGTTGTCAATGATCAGTATTAAACACATGAAAGAATCAAATCACACACCTCTCTGTTCTGTTTTTATGTATAAACAGCTTATATACCATATCGTCTGTTATATTACTGGGGGTTATAAGCCGTCGAAAATCATTATATGAATAATCATACAACCCACGCACTATCCACGTGTGTATGTGGGTACTTTTTATATTCATACAACCTAGATTTTATCTGGATTGTATGATTATTCACGTATGAATGTAGACCCCGCCCCCGTCATTATAATTCATTCATTCATTTATTCATTCATTCATTCATTCATTCATTCATTCATTCATTCATTCATTCATTCATTCATTCATTCATTCATTCATTCCATTCATTCCATTCATTCCATTCATTCATTCATTCATTCCATTCATTCATTCATTCATTCCATTCATTCATTCATTCATTCATTCATTCATTCATTCATTCATTCATTCATTCATTCATTCATTCATTCCGTTCATTCATTCATTCCATTCATTCATTCATTCATTCATTCATTCATTCATTCATTCATTCATTCATTCCATTCATTCCATTCATTCATTCATTCCATTCATTCCATTCATTCATTCATTCATTCATTCCATTCATTCATCCATCCATCCATTCATTCATTCATTCCATTCATTCCATTCATTCATCCATCCATCCATCCATTCATTCATCCATCCATCCATCCATCCATCCATTCATCCATTCATCCATCCATCCATTCATCCATCCATCCATTCATTCATTCATTTATTCATTCATTCATCCATTCATTCATTCATTCATTCATTCATTCATTCATTCATTCATTCATTCATTCATTCATTCATTCATTAATCCATCCATCCATCCATCCATCCATTCATTCATTCCATTCATTCAATTCATTCCATTCATCCATCCATCCATCCATCCATCCATTCATTCATTCCATTCATCCATCCATCCATCCATCCATCCATTCATTCATCCATCCATCCATTCATCTATTCATCCATCCATTCATTCATTCATCCATCCATCCATTCATCCATCCATTCATTCATTCATACATCCATCCATCCATCCATCCATCCATCCATCCATCCATCCATCCATCCATCCATTCATTCATTCATTCATTCATCCATCCATTCATCCATCCATCCATTCATCCATTCATCCATCCATTCATTCATCCATCCATTCATTCATTCATTCATTCATTCATTCATTCATTCATTCATTCATTCATTCATTCATTCATTCATTCATTCATTCATCCATCCATCCATCCATTCATTCATTCATTCATCCATCCATCCATTCATTCATTCATCCATCCATCCATTCATCCATTCATTCGTCCATTCATTCATTCATTCATTCATGCATAAATACATCACGCCATTGACGTCATTCATTGTATTTATAATCCATTCATTCAGTCCAATGTAAATAATATGTATATTGTGTGACGTCCATTCCCTAAGCATAACCTCTTAGATTTCTAACCCGTTGTTTGACGAATTAGATATCTTCGCGGGGATTATGTTTAGTGGTACCTGTATTGTCGTATATATGTAACCTCTATGCGTCTCCGATGTGGATGGCACCTGAGGCGCACAATGGGGTTCATCGTATATAATTGCATAATATCCCTAGGCGTGAGTAAGACGTTAAACAACTTACCACGAACGGGTTCACAAATATCATCATATATAATCGCATAATACCTCTGGACGTGCTAATATGACAAACATCTTATTATGGACAGAGTTCATTTTTGAAAAATATATCAATGTATTTTTTTATTTTTTTGTATTAGAAATATATAATTATCAAAATATCAATCAGATTATAACTGAAATATCAAATTTGAAAATTCAAGGGATTCATTTGTGAGATAAGTTAAATTGTAATCAGATTATGTCAGATTATCAAGATATTGAAGATAACATGTAACGGAATAGATACACATTGCCTAAGTCATCTGCATTTATTAAACGTATCCAAAAGGCGATTTATGATTCGTTCAAATATGAAAATAACATAAACAAGTTTGTCCCGTTATTTACTATCGTGGAAAAAAATTAGAAAAGAATTGGGTCATCCGTATGAAATCAAACGCGAGGTTAATTCATAAATTAGAAATATTAAAATGCTTATTGGCGAAACCGAAAAGTCCCCACTTGTTATCTCAGCGGAGTAATTTGTAAGGATATAATACTTCAATGGACAGGTAAAATTCTCACTATACATCGAAATGTGTATAAATACTTGTTGAACAGAACTCACTAACAGGTAACGCGCTTATTCAACCAGAACAAAACCTATATAAGTTTTTAATCAATAACGCGGCAGTGACATTCTATCAATGGACTACGCACGGAAGTATAATAGTAGTTTGTGGTTATTTTATTCATTTTTTTCATTGTTAAATGAAGGAGTTAAAATAGTCGATTCATTTAGTGTTAAAAACAGCACTGTCTTTGGAATCTCTGGAAACTCTGAAAATCGAAGATTTTTCCTTGAAAATCCTATTCAGGTTAATACAATAATACAATGATTATCACCCGTTTAATATTCCTATTAACTCTTCAACACGCAGGCAAGAATGGACATATTGCATAATTTGATGTCGACTACAACTAATCACCGTTATGACATCTCGATCTAACTGTTGTATTTTGTTGCCTGTCAGTAGGAATTTTTCACTACCGAGTCTGTCTAACAAGAGATCAAACTCATCAACGGAAAATCTTTGATTTTCAGAATCAGAAAAATACTTTCTGATAGTATCTTCGAATTTATCCTTGTTGTAAATGAATACTCGTTCGTGTTGATACATTATATATAAATCTGTACGGGTTCAGTGTTTAATGGGGAAAGCAATTTACGACTTGAAAATCTCTTTGAAATTGCAAGTGTAAAAAATCCATAGGATTTTCACGATGAAAGTCTATGACGAAAATCTAGGATGAAAGTCTATGACGAAAATCGTTTAAAATTTCACATCTAACGTCATTTGCAATTGTTTCCCCCGAAGATCAATCAAGGAAAAACCCTGGTCGGTTATTCTAAAATTCATCCTCGTGATAAGATTGTTAGTGGTTTCCAAGTATGTTAAATGAGGTAGATTCATCACAATTAAACTTCCCGGTGAAACATTCGGGGAAAACGTATACAAAATGTAACCGAGTGACGGGTTATCTGATTTTGATACATCAACGGCATAACTACCTAACACTGCATCACAAATAACGTGTATGGCAATCGTGGATGATATATCAACATTACCGGGTGATCTTTGTTTGTTATTGTTGAATACTGAATTATTCGACCGTAGAATTTCCGCAGGGGGATTTATTTTAAACCATAACTCGTGAATTTATGGGAAAACTTCGTCAATGAGATCTCGTAGTCATTTCTTCATCGCTGGTACATCCCATCCTGGAAATTTCATTAAAACCAAATCTACATCAGTGCGTGAAAATACTTTTTAGAATTTTTCTTTGGTGCGAGATCTATCTTCGTAGACCAAAGAGTAATCTATCATTGAGATAATTCATATCGGAGATAATTTGATTTAGTTGTTGTTGTTGTTTGATTGTCCCACGTGAAGTTGTTAAATCGAGTAATAGAGATCGTTGCAGATAATCTCGAAGCTGATTTAGCTTTGTTTGAAATAATTGTTTCATCGCGTTGAAGATCACAAGTAAACTTTTCTCTGTTACTACAAATACACCTTGAGCGCCAAGAGCAAATCGCCATATTATTCTACCATACTCGTTGTATTTGTATTTTCCAAGTGCATCAATTTCTGTTCCGTCGTAGACATTACATGAAAAATTTTGATAGATATCACTAGAGCGTAGAAAATTAATGTCAAAATTGTAATTGTACTTTGGATCCTGAGCAGGTAATTCATCAGTGAAGACATCAGATTTTTTAGGTTCAGGTAACTGAAAATGAACCGCAGGAAGACTATTCAACCACGCTGTGTGGATCCGCGGGAAGAATTCGTCGATGGGGTCACTGAGCTTTTGGCGCATCCATGGTACGTTATATCCTGGAAACTTAAACGCGGGGATGTCTTCGATGCGGATATTGTATTTTGCTGCAAATTCAGTTCTCGTTGCAACATCGCGATGACTTAATATAAATTCAATCAATGATTGATTATATTCTTCTTGGGCGGCGATAATTTTATTACACACTTCCATGTATTTGATGACGCTATGCCAGTAAGGTGGGATTGTACTAATTGCTGTTATAATATAGCCGTTAAACCGCTCAAAATTGTTATTCATCGCTGTGAACCCTCTAGTAGCAATTGATTCATCTATTTTAAAACTCTCAATTCTGGAATCTACATTTACTAGCAAATAATAAAAATCATAATCTGATGTTAACGAATATGTTAATTTAGGAATACTTCTACCACGAACATCACGATCAAAACCATGATAATCTTGTTTCGACGAAATAAAGTCGGATTTGAATGGCTGTCTTGGTAGATCTTTTACATCAACGTTGCCTGGAATATACCCAACAAAGTTCTAATTGGGCTGTTATATATATCCACGGCGTAGTTAGGCAAATTTATCTCGATGGTCGTCGTCAACAGCGGCTCATGTCCGTGTATTTCAATGGGGGATTTATCAGGTCCATCTTCGACGAAAATTATATTTTTTCCTGTGATTGCTTCAATGGAATTTATGATCTCATAGTTGATATCTTCGATGTCATATGCCCCCGTGGGTAAATATATTGTGTGCCATTCTGGTTCACCTGGGGTTACATCTGGTTTGACTTTATTTTTATACGAGAGAGTAAAACTGTTATTGGGCGGTTTACCATTAAATGGTTCTGATCGTACATTGGGCCAACTGTAGTAACATCTTAATTGCGTTAACGCTATCTCAGATGCTAGCAACGGAGGGTTAAATTCAACGCTGAACTCTGGTGTTTTCGTTACCAACGATATCAATTTTGTTTTCCCCGGAGTGGTATTTTCTGCTATTCGTTGAAGCAGTTCTTGTGACATTGTTATTGTAATTGTCATGCTCTAATTTTGACATCGTTGAATCATACAACCAAACCATCTTCAAGAATTCATCATCGGATATTGTTGTATCATCGAGTGATGATGATATCATCGAGGATAATTGCGAGCATGCATTGGATACTGTATCGAGTTTAATAACGTAATCGTGTAGTTTTCGCTGGGAACACGATGATATTTTATTGTTATTATTGATAACACCCCCGCGAAGGTTGTCGCAGCAGATATACAAATTGGAACAACGATCGGGGCAACCATTGTAACCGAAGATAGTATTATTCCAGCACCAGTGAATACACCAGATACCGAGTACACGGTTACGTCAATGACGTTGATTCTTCGTCGGTATTTTTTATTTTTATGCGGTATTCATCAGCAAGTATTCCTAGACTAGTTTGAAACTCTTTGACGGTATCATAACGGTATTGAGATACTGAAGGTATCGTCTGCAATGACTTCGTTGGTGATGATGAAATCATTATTGATGACATTCTATTTATTACAACAGTGAACAATTTCAACTGAAACCTATGGATGCTGAGTTTAATTGTTTACTTAAATCCGCTACGAATTCAACATACCATGTTACTGAACCCATAGCCAAATTATTATCAGTGGATGTTATTGTAAATTGTTCAATTGTATCCTTCTCGACGATCGTTGATATCGTATTGTTGACCCCAGATGAACTCGACGATGATATATTAAATTGAGTTGGTGATACTAGTGTTAATCGATAAATACCCCTGACGGTTGCAGTAATACTTAATATGTTATTTAGTGGAGTCCACGCAAATAATCCGTATTGAATCGTGTATACTACGTTATTGCTTTTCTCATGAGGATATTTTGTTTTTTCAACGATTGCAATCATCCTTATTGCATCCTCTTTGATGTCATCGTTGACCGTTTTGAGATCATCGATGGATTTTTTAATAACCGCGATTGAATCTGAAATTGATCTCCCTTCGCGAATAACACCCAATCCGTTATTAATCGTGGTTATTTCATCGAGTTTTGTAATAATATTTTCAAATGTCGTTTTAATTTCTTCTGGTTTCACATCCTTACCAAAACATTTGTCTATAGTATCATCATTTTTTCTAAAATTTTTACGTAAATTGTTAAATTGACCGAGATGAGAATCAATATCAGCTCGTAATTTTGGTAAATTGTCGACAGTGGCTTTTACTTGTGCGATATGTAAATCAGGGTGTGCACGCGGAACAAGAAATTGTTTATCGGGGTTTCGATGGAATCAATTATATCCTGCTGGAGGTAATTAAATTTAATTATATGGTCATTATATTCATCACGTAGTTTTTTCATATCAGTGATGTTGTCACTGGCGGAGACTTTAACATCATTGATGGTTTTTTGTAAACCCGTTAGAGTATTTATTTGATCGTGTCATTTTTTTAAATTCATCTAAGTTTGCTATTGATGAGATAGCTTTGTTGATTATTTTTTTTACTTGTCCGACAGTAATTCCTTCTTCGGAAGGACGTGGTACTGATCTCCTCCAAATATCTGCCATGTTATATTATATATTTCTCTTTAAGTGATTTATCGTCGTGTATTCGTGGATGGCTTTGTGAGGTAATTTAGAACTTACTGAGATAGCTGTTAGCGCGTTAACGACCTCTCGTCCACATATAGGAGGATCGGTTAATGTCTGTGTGGGCAACGTTGAATACCAAACTGGGGTTGTTATAGACAACTTAGACACATAACTGAGAAATTCCATCGGGGGTGGTAATCCATACGAGTCAAAATAAATAACACCACAAGGATGTATCGCGTAACACACCCAATGAGTTCCAGGTCCAGTGTGGTCATCTAGATTAATTATTCCGGTTTCTACGATATGTGGTTGTTTCGGTAACTGATCTTTCATGAATACTCCTCTGAAATGTTTTATTGGGAGTTTCTTTACTGCCTCGGCGAGGTCAAAATTAGACATGGGAATCGAAGATTCCTCAGACACAGAAGTTATCCCAGTAACATTTTTGCCAGCGAGAACGGACCTATGAAACCGCCCTGTTGAGTTCCCAAACCCCGTCCATAGTGCTTTGTGTACAGGCTTCCCGGTAGTCTGAATCCCTTTCCCTTTTTTTATACCCGCTTCCAAACATCTTACCGATAAGATTGCTACCAACAGCACCAGCAGCGCCTAGTCCAAGTGCCTTAAGAGCAGGAATTGCTAGTGGAGTCAGTGCAGCAAGAGGAAATATTGCACCGGATTTAATCATATCGTTGATCACGGCTTGTGAAAACCTCAATTTGATTCCTGTGCCAGCAGTTTTAGCTTTATCGAAACGATTAAACTGAATTTTTGTCAGCGATAATTTATTTGATCCACCTGTCATTTGTTCTTTTTTAGCGTTATCGTTGTGCCACACGTGGTAGAATGTTTCGATTATAGTTTTTTTTACCTGACCAGGTGTCAGGGTAAGATTAACATGATTATACGACATTTTATTTAGATAGTGATAATCTAATTGTACCATTACATATTTTCTATTGGTGCGTCAATGACTCGCATTTTTCCACCACCACCTTCGAGCGTCATAGATTTATCACTGAGAATAACAGCAATTGCTCTAAATCCTCCAAGGGCATCGCGGATACGAGCCTGAAACTTTACATCAACGGTCGAGTGTTTAGATAGATCAAGACGCTGCAACGAAAAGTAATAAATCAGGTACAATTCTTTAAAATACCATTGTGATATTTGGAGTCCAGTATCAATGTTTTGATCACGACCCATATAAGACCACAACCGATGATACACTCTACCTATTTGATTGCTACCGTAATCGAGAATAAGTTGTTCTGCGGGTTCTTGCTGATTACTTATTCGCAATGATACCTCACTGACATTACAATTATCAAATATGATATGTGACCGCAATTGTAAACTATCATTTGCAACCCCCTCTATTTTTTGCGTTCTCGCTACATTTTGTAGCGCAACAAAGATATGTCTCGGCGCGGCAACATTTTTCGTAAGCGCAAGCTGCCAAGTAAAAACACCAACAACACTACTAGTTATGGTACCTGTTGTAATATCACACCAACTCAGTAATGATTTTCCTCCATGATCCATAAAAGATAGCAACCGAGTCTCAACAGTCAACGATGGAGTCATAATTGGCATCCATAAAGCTAATTTTGTTAATTCTACATTACCATCAGTAGCAGGAGCAGCACCACGCCAAAGAGCATAATCATCAGTTGATCTTCGCGTGAGCATTACAGTATGACTAGCACCAAAGATAACTTTTCTGATATCTCTACAAAATCCAAATATATGCGACAAGGGAATCGCACATGAAAATCTACCAAAATTGTCTATCATCTTTTTTCGCGCTGCAAATCCTGGATTGTAAGTATCATTTTTACTAATAATCATATCCTCAACATCAACGTCAGCGGTTCCAGCATGATTTTGTGGTCGTCTTACAACAAATTCAATATGATTAGCGTCATTGGTAGTATCCTTCGCAAACATCATCGAATGACCCGCAGATTTAATAAAATCGTCAGAGTATCTAGCTAAACCTGTTATTGTGGCTGCAACATCAACATCGTTATCGATGAATTCGATTTTAGTAGAATTGATTATATACTGCGCTCTACTAAATAGCGCCATTGTGCCATTGTTGACAAACCCAATCGGAATATTTTCGAGGTGATCAGCAGCAACAAATGGAGTATGATCATTTTTTACTAGTCTCCACTCTACCTCAATGAATGCTTCACATGGCAAGAAGTATTTAGATGTGTAATCAAATCTAAGTTCAATACGTGACCTTGTATCTGGATTCTGAGCATTATACGAAAAATACTGATAATCGCGTATAGAATCATTTTTTCGTACAGGAGCATCTACATCAAAAGCATCATCTATCTCATGTTTAAACATTTTATTATATAGTCGTTGATCTAAATTATAATCGTTTTAGACCGGAACCAGCAATTAATCTCAATCGCTGTTTTGCTATTTCATTAATTGCGTTACCTACCTTAGGTGGCATTTGATTCGTAGATTGTAATTTTACTGGTTTTTCCCCCTTGCCAACAACATAAGCTTCTCTTTTGCGGAATCAAACGCGTCAATAGCAAGATTACTAGCCCTGCTACCAACTTCTGTATCAATCTTATCACCGAGAACCCCATCATATCATCGTTATCAATCTTCGCTAGAGCCTCCTCGGTAAATCTATCTCGGAGATCTTGAACTTTATTGGTTTTTTAGGAGGTTCTTCCTCTGGTTTTACCTCTTCAGTTGCCGTAGTTATCGGCTTAAATAATTGTTCAGTATCAGCAGTAAAATCTAACTTCGCTTGTTGTCGAGCTTGCAAATTATCTCTGAAATAATCTCTCACCGGGAGAAATTTCTTGATCGCAGCCAACCGTTCTCTAGTTAATCTAGTTATTTGTGCTTCTCCGACGTTTGACATTTATATAAAAATTATATTGCTAATTTATCATTGTTAACCCCATAGCAGCAGAGAGGCGCGACAACAACATTGGCGTCGTTTTCGAGGAAGCCTCGGTTTACCAAATGGACGCTTCTATTAAGCATTTACGAGTAAGCCTTGGATTGCCAAATTTACGCCTGTAAAAAGGGTTGTCGGATTCGCCTCTTGCATTTCTTTTTGGTTTTGAGAAACCCCTAATTTGACAAATAGGGCTCTAAAATCGTTATGGCTCCATTTGGCAAAAGGAGGCTTAAAATGTTTTGCTTAAAATCCAACTCAATTAAAGATGTCGGATTCCCCCCTTCTGCTGCTAATAATATTATTATATAGGATGTTTGCGCAGACCAAAAATAGTATTTATTATATTTTTTCTGTTTCTTATAGACTTTTTACGAATTTTACTACTATTTACCCGATCAGAATGAGTAAGTCGTAAGATTTTCGGGAATACTACTACCAATAACCCTATACGAATTTGCAATATGACAATTTGCCTGAATTGTACTAGTACACACCCGACCAGAATGTGTAATTCATTAGGAATAATAATATTATTATATAGAATTTTCACGCTAATCTCTCAGTACTTACTACTTTCAGTGTCTATACTCAGTAGAACTTACTACTTTCATTTTCAAATTTGTAATTAATATCAGAAATAATATTATTAATATTTTCATAATTCATTATATAACACATTTTGATTTAAATTAACAAAATAATACAAAAAACAACACAACCCTATGTGAAATCCTGACATGCATTACGACATCGTAGTAGGCTCAGGGGCACGAAACCAACTCCAATGTGAACCCTTAGCCCGTCAAACAACAGTCTATCAAGCTCACGAGGGTGTGTTTGGTGTACGGCGAGAATGTACACACAAAAATCCTTATGTGAACTTCTAGGGTGTCTTATGAAATCGTATCAAGTCCAGAAGTATACAAAATATCTTAATTAATGAGAGCACAGTATATAAATCTTAATTATGGACAGCACAATTTCATTATTTGAACTCCTAGGGTATCTTATGACATCCTAGAAAGTCCATAAGGATACAAGAACTCTTAAGTAAGGACAGCACAGTACATAAATCGTAATTAAGGACAGCACAGTACATACATCTTAATTAACTTATTTTAAGAAAAACAACAAGCTTACAAACGAAATCCCTCTCAACGTTCAACAGAAAACCACACTCTCCCCCAAAATAAACCCATGTAGAGCGCAAAATGCCTCCCACCATGTGGTATCATAGTGGGATAGTGTGATTTTCTGTTGAATTTTGATAATTTAGGCTGCAGCTGTGATAATAAAACTAGCTATATGCTATAACGGTTAAATAATAATTGATAAATCCCCCGCCCCCCTAAAAAAGATTTGTGATTCGTATTTTTTTATTTACTTAATTATAATTGCTGCCAAAATCTAAATGAAGCAAGACACCTGACAGATGCAGAAATAGAAGGATACTGTTTCTGCAAAAGGGAATCAAAACATTTTTTCACTAATAAATTATATTAAAAAATTTAATATCAGATTTAACAGGGACAAAGTCAAGGACAGAATTACAGAACTCTATAGAAGTATGCGATT
Source organism: Unio pictorum (assembly GCA_030141615.1). Taxonomy (NCBI): domain Eukaryota; kingdom Metazoa; phylum Mollusca; class Bivalvia; order Unionida; family Unionidae; genus Unio; species Unio pictorum. Next base: position 1,536,276 of record JARLTB010000026.1, read on the forward strand.
ATTTCCCTTACAAGATAATACAGATTCCTAATAGAGTTATCTCCCTTAGATAATACTGATTGGGTAAATATCGTTCTACAATTTAATCTTTAGAGAGAAGATTTGATTACATGTACATCTATATTACAAACGGGAATACACATCCTGTAATACAAAAATGAGAATAATCAGCATGACTGTTGTCATTATTACTTCACCAGTTTCTGTATTCAGTCTATATATTCAAACAGAATTTGTTTCTGACATTTTTTAGAACAACTGGATTTATATACACATTCTGCTACAATTTGTACCGAGGGTATTCAAATATCAAAATATTTGCCAGCTTCATTCATTAATTCAAATATTTTTAATTCACCAGGCTCTATTCTTATCGCTTTAATAGGTCTCCTTGTAACTGTTATACAATGAACGGTAAGATCTCGTGCAGTATACTAACTTTGTGTCATAGCTTGACGGTTACTTAAAGAGATGTTTTTAGGATTTGAGTCAATGTGGTCAATTAAAAGACCATCCTTGATTTCTCCAAAATAAGTCTAAAAATTGAATTTATGACAAAAATATATATTTTTTTTCAACTGAACATTTGTGATTTCCATCATTATCGACAGTGACGACTGGCTTTTTCAACCGACACTTTCTGATTACAGCATCAGGAGATGAGTCATAAATCATGGTCGTGTGATGCTTCACAAATTCTTGGATCATTTATATATTATATAATTTGTTTAAATCATTATTTGTCTAAATTATTACTTGATAATCTTGACAAGTGATCGTCTATATTTGTATAGCCTTGTCACTGTCAGAGCTCTCTGTATCTTTTTCCGCCACATTTCAAACAGATACATGTTTTACTCTAACTCCAACACCACATTGTAAATACGGTTTTGGACCTAGACTTCCTCGACGTACACGCTGTAAATGATGTTCGCAAAATTCATTTATACAGGATTTGTTACAAGATGTTGAAAACCGTATCATTAGCCACCTGCACTGATTCTTTGTTGAGTCATTGTATATATAAATATAAAGAGTTATTTAAATACTTGTCATAATTATAAGATGGAGGGGATTAAGAGATTGTCGAAAACCAAGCCTTCGTAATATCGTCTGAAATATTTGTTTAGAGTAAAATTATTGAAAAAACAGAAACAGATAATTGGATTATTCGTATATTTGTATATGATGCTGAAGGGCACAATTGTTGTTTTGGAAAGAATGTTTCATGCGGGCCTATCTCATTCCATCAAATAATAATTCATGTTCTCGAAACAGTAAGATGTAAATGTGGGAACTGCCAAAACATGTTAAATTGTGTGTTTGGAGTGTTTAATAGTGTAGGTGGTGCGTTAGATAGTATACACTTGTATGAGTACATATACTTCTGTTACATCAAACACCTCATGTACTGTGGGATGTTTTAAATACTATACAAGACAAATGTATAGTGTGCAAAAGGAGTTCCGTAGCACTATCGGTGTTTGAGATAGTAATTGCCTGTTATTTAGTTTCTTTTATACATCATACATTTAGTCCCTTTATAGTTGGTATGGAATTTCACACACTACACAATATATGTCATACTTGTTGCATGACATACATTGTTTGACGGAGTACATAATTGTGCGTCGCATAGTATGTTTGTCTGATTCTATCACATCAAACATATTTCAGTTTTATTGTTGGTGAGAGATTTTTGACGGAAAGAACCAAGGTCGAAATACTACGACAATGACATTTTTTTCAAATCAAGTTTTAGAAACTTTAATTAAACCTCGATTCCTTGCAGGATAACAAGGGGACTTGCTTAATATTTCATCCCTTTTCAAGCAAACGTTTTCCGAAAACAGGAATGTAATTCCGTATTAGTCAGCAAAAATTTGTACGAATAATGCAAGTGACGCATGACGGGTTAATCAGTAGGCACTCATTTAAATGCTTTTTTTGCACTTCTTAATAGTTCCTGGATTAATGATTTTAACAGGTGAATGAATCTCAAAGGTTTGGCTCTGAAAGCTGGCTCAAAACATGATGAATTGACATGAGAATGACCGTGCAAAACGACAATATTATGATTTTTTGTCAGGACGTAAAGGTCAAAATATAATTTGTTTGTGGGCAAAACACGTAATGAAATGGAGAAAAAGAAAATAATAATATACAAATATTCGTATCAGCCAAATAATTATAGGAAACTGAAAATGGATTAGAACGTTTATTGTGTTTGTCATAATTGTTTTTTTGCTGATTTAACTATTATCTTAATAACCTTCCGTCTTAGAGAGATGTCTCCAAGTAGGAGTCACCTCAACATGTAGGATTGTGTCCACCAGTTATAATTGTGAAGTAGTTCTCTCTGCCGCTGACTTGGAAGAATCCGTCACTAAGTTCAGCTGTACATTTGCTGCTATACAAGAAACCACCGCCGTCTGTTTCGCCTAAAATAGAGAGTAATGCAATGCCAAACGTTTTGCCTTTACAAAGAGCAAATGTTTGTCTTATTTTGTTTACCTGAACATTTTCAGTTTCCTTAATATATGTATTCGCGTTCTTTTGCACCATCCCTATGTTCTTAGCCTATGCATGTGTTTATCTAAATTCTGTTGCGATGGTCGTAGTATTTACAATCACACACACACACACAGACGCACACACACACCACACATACACACACACTCATATATATATATATATATATATATATATATATATATATATATATAAATGTAATGGTATTAACGAATTGTTGTACGATTATTGTTATCTTCTGCAACTATTTACAGTCAAATAAACTAACGGAATATTGATATACCAATTTATGAGGCACAACAACGTGAAATAATCATTATGTACAATGGTTGAAGTGTTACAGGTCAGCCATATTAAGAATACGTTATTAGCAAACACTTACGAACACTGAAGGGTGGTTTTTGTTTGCAAAACATCAGAGAAGGGATAAACATTAAAATGATAATAGATATAAATATGTAACAATATCTTGACGATACATTTGTGGTTTGTCGAAAGATTACAAAATATTTTCCGAAAGCATGGAGTTAATCTGCGCCACAAGCACTATAACACATTACACTAAATCGTAACACATCCGAAATATAAAACTCCTTTGAGAAAGAACCGTTGATTCGTCTTTAATATCTAGTTTGTCAATAGTGGACAATGTTAGGTTAAGAGAGCAAAATATGACTTAGACATCAACATATAATCATTGACAGCAGTTGGTGTGTATTGCTCAGAATGAGGGTTACTAAATCATGCGATAGCATAAGTGTACCCGATATAGAGAACAAGCACCTCAGAAGGAAAATATAAAACGCTATTTAAATCATGGAATAAAGAGAAACCAAGCATGAATCATTACCCTAAATGAAATGGATTAGCACTTACATTAGAAATCATAAATCCTTTCCAAGAGAAACAATTGTGTCAATTATCATTAGGACTACCGTGTTAAATAATTAAACATCAAACACAATTTACAAACCTTCATCTGTCAGTAAGTAAAGCATTTTTAAGAGTAACCGCTGAAGTTAATGTTAAAGATGAAATTATTTGACATGATATCCGGGATATTTTTCATGTACTGATCGTCAAGAATCCGAGTCTATGGCCTTGCATCCGTGCATTGTGGTTCCTCCAAAGTGGGAACTGTTATGAGACAAATATATGGTTACAAAAAGTGTCTTCGTTTCTAGGCTGCCCAATTCATATACATTTTCATTAGTTCATACGAAATATTTATGTAACACTTGAGTTTTTAAACGTAAATATCTATCATACTGTATAAGCATCACAGTCTTACCATATATCAGATAAAGGGCTTTATCTTCGGTATAAACTAGGCTGCAGCCTTCTGGAGAAATCATCTTAATTGTTTCATCTGGAAACCAGGTTAAATTGGTAGACCCTTCCTGAAAAATTAAAAGCGCAAAATAGCATCACATAAAATAGATATACATTTTCTGTCCCGGAAACTAAATGTACCGATGCTAATTTCAGTACATTTGGATGCAACTTAATCTGTATTCTCTCAGCAAATTTAAAGATCTTGGTGTAATATACTGATTTAATGATTCATTGATCGTGGTTGTTTAGTCGCTGGAAACACTATAATGGAACGTATCACTACAAAAGAAAATACAATTTTCTAAGGATTTATTACTATCAAGCGTACCAAAAGTATCTGAATATAATACAAAATCAATATAGGGTGAATATTTGTGAATATTGCCGATCAAGCGGTTTTAGAAATTGTGTTGTGTGTGGAGGTTCATAAAACATAATCACATAAAACCTGCGTAATTGGCACTACATTTTGTGTCGTTTTGCAAAGGTATTCCAGGGACTTAGGATTGAACTCAAGCTGTACGTTATACTATTCGTTCAATTTCGTCAACAGTTTAAAATGCAAGTTAAACGTACCGTTTCCAAAGTTCGTATATGTGCTTAACATTACAGTAACACCTGTGTGTACGTTGGAGAAGAACAATCTAGCATAGAAAACTTCACGATGAAATGTTCATTGCAAGAATGACTACTCGTGTAGGTATTTTCCCTATTTAAAAATCAGAGTACGTTTGACTAATTAAAAGTTCTGCAATGACTATATCGTCACATACGGGTGTGATTTGTGAAAGTACATTTGATCGCTTGTACCTTTTTTAATGGCCATGTCATTCGACGATGACTGAAAAATACTACATAGGGACGTTTTATATGCGGCTTGAAATCAATCTATAATATTGAATAATGTTATGGTCGTTGGAAGTGAGCTATTATAACTCGTTCAACCTTTTATTGTATTTAAATAACGACATAAGTATGTAACCAATATAATATAATAAATATAATAAATGAATAAAAAATAATCTGATAGGTGCACAGGTCGGATTGTTTACTCCACTCCCTCGCCTTCATCAGGCAACGTGGACGCATCAAACCTAATAAGCAATCACGTACCCGCATAGGATAATGGAATAAACTATGTTTGAACACTTGCTGTATTTTCGTTTCTATTTGTTCAATTAATAATACATTTGGATTTTATTACAAATCATCAAGGTAGGTTAATACTAATCAACTCTGACAAAGTTAACACGTGATTGAATCAATGAGTCATTTCGGTATTTGGTTTATACTGATACGCTTCTAATACGTCTCATTTGCGGCTTATGACCTAATGAATCACCAAAAGTCTACCGCCAACACAGAATAATTGGAATATGCTGGAGGTAACATGATCAAGCATGATCTCAGAACAAATAGCGCATTTGATATGAAGTCCCCTTTTAGGCATATTCATTCGGCCAACATTTCCTTTGCCATTGTACATAACTTAAACTGGTTTAAATTTCAAATAATGAAATAAATGATAAACCTAACTGAGAACTGTTTTGGTCATTTTAGGAACAAGCCCCATAACAAAGCGTTCTTTAATTATCTTTTCCAGACTTGAGATTCTATTTTAATTTGCATTTTAACATAATCGATATAGTAAGTAGGTATCTTATGAATTAAATATAAACTCAAACTAAAATTGTGCACCTTATAAAACGAACTGACTCCTTGTTAAACAAGTATTATTATGCAAATGCAGCATTGGTATGGTTAACAAGGTCGTCATAATGAATAAATGTATTCGTTACAATATTAATAAAAGCCGTTTAAGAAAGCATCATAAATTAACAATCCTAACAACTTCAATAAGCGATAATCGTTTGCAGAATAAAATTGTGTTATGCGTCATAAATGTAAGTAGAGGTTGGTCACTGTATCTGTAAAATGTTTAAACACATATTTGACATGAAAAGGAAGATTCTTGCACTACAACAAAACAACAACAACAAATAAACAAAACAAAAAAAAACAAGAAAAACAACGTTTAGCACAATAAAATAATCACAGATCGCAGCCTACTAATATGGCCCTTGTGAACAAGATATTAGTAAATATCAACTACAAATAATCATAAAGTAAATTAATTTAAAACAGATAAAACATAACAAATGTTTACGCAACTCTCTCAAGATAGTACTAACCAGTACTGTCTATAATTATATAATATGACTCGGCAATTGTCACAACATAAAGGTACAAACTGAAAAAAAATAATAAACTAATGACTATGTTGCTATCGTATAAATGAATTGGATGACACCGTTGATCTGGTGAAAAAGACTACGTTGACAATGTTGTAATTGTAGAATAGATTTCGTTGATACTGTTAATAAGTTATAAATGACTGCAATGACACTGTTGATAAGCATTTCTTTCCCTTACCGTTTCTTCTTCTGCTAACTATACGTGTTATTACGTTTATCTTCAATGTACAGGGGCCCCGAGTGTCTCAGTTACGCACCATTACCATCACACCACTGTCTGCGTGGGTTCGAGTCTAAGATTCGGCCAATGTTGGTATGTGAGAAAGCTTGCTTGTGTAGCATATGGTGTACTGAAAATTTGCTTTACAACAACAACATCTTCAATCTAGACGTTTTAGATCGTACATAACAATGATTTGTCATTTCTTTAATACTTCTCTGTCTGAAGTTTTTCTAAACTATTGAAATGTTGAACATATAAGTGGAAGTTTCAAGATAGGCCTGATAATATTCGATGATAAGTAGACTTTGTAACTTACTTTAAATATCTTGGACAGTTTCACATGGTGTAATACTGAAATTTCTGAATTCCATGTAGAGCCGACACGAGACTCACTTGTCAAACGTCCCCAAATCACTGAAACAAAGAAAAAAATTGTATTTGGGTAATCTTGAAATTCAATATGGATCCATACAATTTACTTGAGTACTTTGATTTTCCCTTCATTATGTGTTTATTTACAATGTTCTCAAGGAACACTTACAATTGGACACAAAGTCGAGAAGATTAATGTATGTATATTCGTTTAAAAGATTTTCTGTTTTAACAACTTGTATGGTCCAAAGACCAAAAGCCAATGATTCCTGGAATAATTACCTAACATCATATTTCGGACTGACTATTTAAGTCTTGAGGGTGGTTATTGAACATTTATTTACTTTAACAAATTGTATCGGGCTTTCGATTGGCTTCAACAATCTTCTTTTTGATCACCTATAATGATAGAATCCCCCTAATAGTCAATGTATTGGTTGAAACTATAAATTACCTGGAGCTAAACATAACCAATCAGGCCTACCCCGTATTTGTTAACTTCCATGAGGAGTCTATTATGTGCTTCATGAGCATTATTTTAATGATCTCTTTATAATCTTAAATAAGAGTCTGATATGTTCCACTTCCATATGTCAGCTTTTCGTGCTGTTTAGCAAATTCTCCAATCTGCCCATGATGTGAATTATAAGTAGTTAGTCTGACACTTACAATTTGCGAACGATACTTGTCTTTTACCCTGGTATTTATGAGTGTTTCATACTGACTGCACGCGTGGAAGTTGCAAAGAAAACCAGTTTGTTGTGTAAAACTTAATAAACAATTTATTTATTAAAGTTAGAAGTTAAAGTGGTAGAAGAGCTTACATTTAAAAAAAGAATCTTCTGTAATTCTTAAGGTTTTTGAAGTAAACCTTATTTATAGATATCAAACGTGGCAATATACTTGTTCTCCACAGTATGCGACGTTGTCAAGATGGCATTATTCAGAATTCCTTTGAAACATTTACAACAAATCTAAGATAATATTATTCCCCAAATAATGGAAACATTCTCATTTCACAGAATCGTCCAAACAAATGTTGTATTTCTTCCCGCGAGTAATGTCTAAACACCATATTCAACAATATCGCTGCCGTACAAATGTAACATTATAAATGTGAATGACTCCAAAATGGAATTGAAAAAAATTGCTATATTTTTTCTTTGATATAGGATGATCTCACGGTAGAGTATTCACTTAACGTAAGCAAAGGAATGGGATGTTCTTAATCCTTGAGCCAAATAAATGTATTAACAAGAACACATATTTTCTTAAATAAAGATACTTATTAATATCGCGAGAATGAAGACAGAGTAAATCGCGAAAGCCAAACACCATTTTGCAAATTTCATGTTACAACTTGTTTCTTAGCTATTCGTAAGATGAATTACTTGCTTAATGTTTCATATATTTGTAAAATATATCTTATAACAATGACTACCATAACATTGATATATAATTCTTGCATGCTCAAGATTCGCTGCTCAAAGAGAACTCTCGACTGTTTAGCTTAATTTAATGGATGTGGGATACTACGTTATCCATTTGCAGTAAACAGTCAGCTGTATGGATACTAAATTAATATAATTTTAGTAGCAGTCATATAAGGTAGACAACTGGCTGTCAGCTTGATATTATATTTTGATGTCGAATGCTATATAGGAGCAACGACTTAGTTGTAGTGGTTATAGTACTAAAAGAAACAGAGGAGTGTAAGAAATATTACACTCCTTTAATTCCATCGAACGATTACGACCCAGAACGTTATATTTATCTTCAAAACTCTTCTCATGATTTAGATTTTGTGACTTTCATAATTGCGAATATCTCAAACGTTCACTACTTATTTGACCAATCTGTTTTACTATCACTTTGGCACATGCTTTCTCCCAATCGACGAGTCCAACAATACACAGCAGTTAGATGGATGAACGACGATAACCAATGATACTATGCTCAGCATCGCTAAAGAAAAAATTCCAATCCTATTGCCATTTGTAATTTGAGAAAAATGTGAATTCTATATTGCTTACTTAAAAGTTAACAAACCTGCTTTGTCTTCTGCAGGGCACATAGCGCGCAGCCAGTCTGCTTCTTGACACTCACAGGCAAATGTCACTTGAATATCCATCAACAGTACCAGCAGAGATAGGATGAACATTACTGGCCTGTCTGTTAAATATCAACCATAAAAAACAAATTATCCGATAATTACTCTAAGGATGTAACAAAATGCTAAAGTTCAAACATGGCACACATATTTATGTTCTAAACCATCGTAGAAATACAGCTCTGATACATTATACAAGTCGCATTCTCATAAGAGTTGTCAACGTAAAATTGTTAACAAATAAAATTTTGAAAAAGTCTTGATTACAAGTTGTAATATGTTATGTTATTTGTATTATTCATGTATCCTGTTTATGTAGAAAACTGAAAAAAGATGCAAATAATTGTAATTACATTTTCCAAGCGAGTTACAATTGTAATATTCTCGTGTTCATCCCATTAAATGAATGATTCAAAATGTTCTTAATTTCTAGCCTGCTAGCACCTTTAGAAAACATATTGATTAATAAATATTGTGCATTTACACGCAATTAGTTATCACTATGCTTGAAAGGACGAAAATGCTGCATTATTGCATAAGTAAAATGAAGTTTACCTTTCCACAGCTGACGAGTGCAACGACTTTCTGTTTGCACCATTCTTTAAACTAGGATAGATCTGTTTAAATCGATATTTTGTGCTGAAATTCTGGCGTTTATAAAGCCCAAATAATATGTACAGGAACTCATTACATAACGATCAAATGATGTTCAGTATTTATCAAACCCGATATGACCAGTGATCCCAATCCACATCCTATTGTTGTCATACATAAATAAAAGGTGAACTGTGTGGTAAGTTATCATTTGGTCTCAGTGCAATGAAAAGATTAAGAGTTCAAAAAGATATACAAACATTCTTGGTCGTATTGTTTGTTTATCTAGGGTTGGGATTATCTGGACCAATCACATTCACATGTCGTTTCTCAATCTACTTTGTCTACACCCGAGAATTCTTTAAATGTTAAATTTCAAAAAATTATTTATAGATATTATAGGACCGAAACATCAAACGTGAAATGCATACATAAATACATACATACGTGGATGCATACATACATACATACATACATACATACATACATACATACATACATACATACATACATACATACATACATACATACATACATACATACGTACGCACAATGAATCCTCAGCAAAATATATAAGCATTATGATGACTGCAAGAACAAAACAAAACTCGGAAAAATTACGTAATTATATTCGTCATTGATGAGAACTATTAGCAGTTACATTATGCGAAGAAAACTCTTACTTTAGTTCTCGTTGCAATTGTATAATAAAATTAACAGATAATAACACTATTGGGTTGGGGTATCCGGTGGTAACAGCAGCATATGTGGTAGTTGTGGTAGTAGAAATCATTTTAGTGTAGTACATATTATACATCTTTCTAAAAATTATTACCACAATGTTTACAATCACAATCATAAATAAAAACTCTTCTCGATTCTTTGGCATTTTTTATAGTGTAAAAGTGTTAATCTAATTGTCTGGCTGCTTATTTATACAAGTCCATTTAGCTAAATTATCCCACTACAGTACTAAGATCACAGAGAGTTCCAGCTGCAAAGAGCTCTTCGAGATAACAAACAAACTAATGTCAAGGAACAAATGTACACCAATTCCTGACCAATTTGCAAATTTCTTCCGTGACAAAGTACAAACCATTACAGATTAGCTTGACAGCACAATTTCAATTGATTCGTCACCATACAGTTATGATGCAGAATTTCAGCGACAACTATTAGGAGCATTTGAACCCATTTCTATTGATTTAGTATGGACAATCGAGATGAATAATGCATCAAAGTCTTGTAAACTTGATCCAATTCCGACATCAATGCTGCTTGAGTGCTTAGACCCAATATTGCATTCACTAACTGATGGTATTAATATCTCCCTCTCCTCGGGGGATTTCCCATCTTTTTCTAAACTGCCATCGTAAAGCCACTGCTGAAGAAACCAACACTTGACGATAACGATTTAAAGAACTACCGCCCAGTTTCTGATCTCCCATTCATATCAAAAAGGTTGTTCTAACCCAACTTGTATATCTTTTTAATTCAAACAGTCTTTTTAGCAGTTTACAGTCTGCATATCGCCCTTGGCATAGTACGGAAACTACTCTTCTGAAAGTGTTTAATGACATTCTCTAAGTGTTGGATAGTGGAAAGATTACAGTCGTTACTCTGGTAGATTTATCTGCAGCATTTGACACAATAGACCATGATATATTAATTCACCGTCTCCAGCATGTATTTGACATTCAGAATATTGCCTTACAGTGCCTCAAGACCTACTTAGTCAACAGGACACAAAGTATATCTGCAAATGGAATACATTCCAGCCCAGTTGACGTATGTTGTGGTGTTCTACATGGATCTATTCTTGGAACAAAAGTGATGACAAACTCGGATTAAATTTTAAATGATTTTCTTCTTTATTTCTCTACATAAAATTAAAGTAATCGTGACCTAAACATTTACTAACGATTGCTCTCTTTGTGCCTTTACTATTATTAGATAAACACAGTGAGTTCTACTAATAATAATTATGAATTAGTTTGCCTTTTCTCATGTCACAGCATATGTACGCCAAACTTGCACGGCTAGAACAGAAGACAATCTACTGACACAAAGAGTATAGTTTATTCAATTTATGGTGCTTAAATCAAATAACCATTTACGAGTAACCAATTTGTCATTTTAACCTTGCATACGGCGTAGTATGCTTGCTAATTAAAATTAAGGTCAAAAGTATCCATCTTTACAGCGAATTACGCATTTGCTCACACATATGGCGAATAATTTTATACACTATGTTTAGAATGACGACATGGGTAATTAAAATAATCGCATTAAAGGTATTTCACTGTGAGCAAATACAGGTACCATTATTAAAGAAATAGGTTAATTGTTACAGACATTCATATATAGAGACCATATATTAATCATATTCTTCAAAAGGCAATACTCACAGCAAAATGTACACTAGTGAAAACTATTAATCATTTCCAAATAGAATATAAAAATACAAAACTTTATGTAGGCCGTATACTATATGTTAGATTCTACCAGTGTCGCTAAAGAACAAGCTTCTTGGCTTCAAATACGTTGCTTTGAAAATGTATTATGAAATGAAACGTCGCTTTGACGAATCATGCAGACACACTTATACGGTTCATATAAGTCGAACTGAGACGTTGTTTTGTTACTTAAGATCATGAGAGCAAAATATTACAGCCTGAAGCCAATAAAATTTAGGAAGGCATAGTAAACTTGCAACATTCCTTCTACATAATATTTTGGACTAGCAAGATAATAATGGAATAAGTACACAGTCGTTTTAAGAATGTAAGGAGACTCGATGCATTTGTTTATTGTCAACTAATTGTCCCTAGCCTATCTTGTGTTGAAATAATGGCGTTAAACTCTACAACACACACACACACGCGCTGTTGATGTGTTCATAGATATAGGAATAAATTTGATAAGAACAACACTATGCATTAGAGAAATCATTTTTAGGTGTAATTGTGGACATTGTTTGGTAATTCCCACAACAAGGGAATATGTATTTTGTTGTGATATAGAGATTGTCAAAAGTGTCTGCAATGAATACCAGGGATACAATGTATAACACACCATCCATTGTTCATTCCAGTTTGTCTCGACATCCATGCTTTAAAAGTTGCATACTACCAGTATAGACAACAATTTGGAGAATGTCCAGAACACGGAAAAAAGTAAGTAAAATGTCTGAGTAATTTTACATGTTCTTTTGTTTTTATGATCTATGCGTTACATCATAGTATTGGGGTTACTAATACAGCAAATAAATAAAGCACTTCTCTAGTCATTTTTATACCATTTTCATTGATTGAATCATCCCTGCACAGATAATATTGGAATCATATAACTTTACTGATATAAAAAATAACTAAAAATCACACTGGGCCAATATCACTGTCTACTAAAACGTTTGATTTCCTAATTTGATCTAATGCACAAAACATAATTTATTTCAACTTAATTTTCAAATTATTGTTTCAGAAGACATCAGTATACATCATATAGACAATCTGTTAGGTGGTGTATACACTTCTTGAGCAAGTAAGTGAAGGTCATCATTTGCTGTTCAGAGGATCCGCAAATGCCTTTCCTGATCAAAACCTGAACTACACTAGCTTTCATGAGTTGACAGCGATTAAACCTTGTAAGATGATTTTGAGTAGCAATATACTTATCAGGCTTCTCATACAGACTACACTATGGTGGTGGTACATCAACCCGAAGTTTGACTGCTTCATTATTCATCATTCACCTCTCCAATTTTGAATGCTGTTTTCATCAGACATTCAACATGATCTGTAAGTTAAAGTAAATTTCATTTGCATTGTATTGTACAAGCCAAAACCTGTAACATTTTGTTGATGTTAATACATGAATAAAAAGTATTTGTCTTTACAGTTGTTTGCATATTTTATTGTTTTACCATAAGGCGAAATCATGATCTTTAAAATTAAAGTATTGTCAACTTGAACAAGAATGTTGCCTTTACTGTTTGAATTTAATATATATATATATATATATATATATATATATATATATATATATATATATATATATATATATATATATATATATATATATATATATATATATAGGTACTTACACTTGATACAACAGTATTTATATCTCTAAGTGATATATTCTTTTATGTTCATGAATTACTAATGTATATTCTTACCATAGGTTGAGTTAACTAGGATTTTGCTGACAGTGTATTCTCCGTTCTTGTACTTTGGATACGCTATTTTATATCTGGTCCTGCTATTATTAGTGCTCACATGCTCTCTTTGGCTGTTTGCATTAAAATGCAATGGAGCTAGCCGAAGCCTATTTCAAAGTAAATAAAGATGCAAAATACAATACATAATTCTATCAAAAACCAAATACTTTATTTGTAAACATTCCAAAGCATTAAAATATGTTATACAATGTTACATTGCAGGATATCAACAAATATGATATTGATATATATGATTTAATTTGAAGATGAATATATTGGACTATATATAAAACACTGCAAAACCTCATACAGTATTTTTGTGTGTGCAATAATATAAGATTTACGTTGAAAGCATTCAATGCTAAGAGAAACCAATCATCATTGGTAAAAATGATTGATCACAGAGTGGTACCCTTCAAATGCTGAAGTTTGCTGTCCAGATGACAGCATTGGCACATATTTTCTCATTTGCCTGCTAGTCACAAACACTTCAAGCTTTCAAATACTTTAGATCCTATAAGTTATAAAATATATTCATCTAAGCATGGTTTTATACATTCTTACATAAAAATTAAAACGTGCATTAACAAAAATATAACTAAATTCAATAAATTTCTAGACCAATAAAGTTAGTGAGTCAACTGCCTATATGACATGTACTCCATAAGGCCACAAGATGCTTTTGCATACCAAATATCATGTTTTGTTAAAAAAAGTACTATCATCTACATTGGGAGTTTAAATATTGTGTTTCCATTACAAAGATAATTTTGAATGATTCAACTTAACTACCAATGTACTGGTGTACTACAAAGTAAAAGCACCAATCACATGTCATTAAAATTCTTAAAATAGTGCTTGTTTAACAACAAAGCATACATTGAATTGTATATATGTACTTACATGATGCTATTTCTAAATGGCTTTGATTTCCTGTTTTCAACTATTGTGATTATCATCTTACTGCAGGTTGGATCGTTGATTTAGGTGACTTAGTTTAAAGTCTGGCATTTCTTAGACCGATGTTTTATCTTTTTGTTGACTTAGCAACCAATGGATGCAGGCATTGGCTTCACATTATCAGTTTCATATTCATCTACCTGAAAAGGTAAGTTGCATCAGTTTTGTTACTTTGGATACTGTACTTTGTTTGGGCAAATTATTTCAGTAATTAGATATTTTAAGAAGATGAATATTTTTGGGATAAAGATCCCAGATTTCATATGATGAATTCAAATAACAAAAAAAAAGATTCTAATCCTTGATCCTGTGTTGATTCAGTGTTTGTTTATTATGAACATTGTTACTCATGTGCAGCAATAATCTGAAGAAAAAACATACTTTATTTGAGAATATTTATGAATTACTTATACTGATGGCTATTCAATGTCTTCCCAAAACTAATTAGTCATTATATGACTGAAAAATTGTTGAACATGGCAACATCACCACCACTGAAAGAATCGTAACACAATATTGTAAAACGTCTACTCCATTAGGTTGTTATTGTTCTAGGGTTTAACTTCATTTTTCAGCACAAGATAGGCTATACATGGCCGACATTATAACTGGTGGAGGAAGAACCCTGAAAAATCCAGGGAAGAACCACCGACATTCCATTTTGTTTCGTAGATTTTTATTAATTGGTGATGGGAATAAACCTCATCATGTTTGATAGTATCTATATTTAATCTGATGCATACATTAGTCCAACAATGAAATATATATGTAGGCCATCTAAATCTACCAGCAGAAAGATTTCTATATTCAAATGGTCTAACAAAGTTGTAGCCAACATGAAACTTGTGACAATATTTATCAAACGTTTATATTTATTAAATGTTTATATCTCAGTTCTTGATTGATTAGATATTTACTGCATTATTTTGAAACTATGAAAACGTTCTACAGGATACACATGGAAATGATGTGGTGACTAATTTGTTGCATATATATAATAATATGGTAGTTGTCATTAAACATTCACCATTGCGGCTTTGCTCTTTAAATAAACCCTTCTTATTTCTTGTGATGGCGACAACATTTCAAGTCTACACATCTGATGCTTTGGTGTTGAAGGTTATGATACCTTTGTAGTTACCTTGGTTTGCATGTCAGTTTCCTCCACAGAGTGGATACACTGAATATCATCATCATTGAGTTTGATTTTCTTTGGTGCCCTACACATATGCTCAGCTTCAAATCTATACCTAAATGGGAAGCGTTCTGGTGTGAAATGAAACGATCAGAGGGCAGAAAACTCAGTCGGACCATCCCAGTTTGCTCTTTTGACTTTTACAAAATCTGTCCACCTACGACGAAGTGATTGGTCCTTCGTGAAGGAATGCATGGAAAACCCATCAGCATTTGTATTCCCACAATTTGCTGCAACACACCTGACCCCGCTACCCTTGCTTGTACCCGAATGATGTGCTTTTGACATGATTGTGATGATAAATTAACTAATATGGAACGGAAAACATGCTTTGTTTATGTTTCGATAGGATCGGAAGTAAGGCGTGTGTTCATAATATGACGTCAGGCGATCAATACACCCCGAAAATTACCGAATGATAAAATCTGTTCGATGTGTAATATTTTCGAAAACACACCTGAGTATATTTCTCACTTATTATGGATGATTTTTATATCGTGTTTGTTTTTACTGCTTCCAGACTTTATTTTCTATTCAAATAATACTGAATTTTATTTTCCTTTTCAAGGCTGGTATAGCACTTTAAACTATGAGCAAACAAGTAAGGAGATATGAGCTACTTCATATATTCAATTTACAGGGTTTTATGACACATATGTGGCTATATGTTTTACAGTCTCCTTACTTTCTTAAAATTAGTTTGTATTTATTCCATTATTATATTGCTAGGAATAAACATTATGTAGAAGGTATGTTGGCAAGTTTACTATGCGTTCATAAACTTGTTGGTTTAGGGATGTTAGATTTTGCTCTCATGACCCTAAGAAACAAAACAACGTCTAGGATAACATTCACCCTTAAGCAATTGACAGGATCTCAGTTCGACTTATATGATATATGTCTGCATGATTCTTCAAACCCACGTGTTATTTCATAATACATTTTCAAAGCAATGTATTTGAAGCCAAGAAGCGTGTTCTTTAGTGAAACGGCGAGAATCTAATATATATTATACGACCTACATAAAGTTTTGTATTTTGATATTTTATTGGGAAATGATTAATAGTTTCCAATATTGTACATTTTTCTGTGTGTATTGACTTTTGAGGAATATAATTAATATATGGTCTCTATATATGGATGTCTGTAGGTAAATATGCATAAAGGCATGTCTCTTTGTCACTATGTATGCATATGTATGAGTGTATGTATGCATGTATGTATTTATGTATGTATGCATGTATGCATCCTGATGGGTATTTTCCGGGTTTTTTCACCACCAATAATACTGGCCGGCATGTAAAGCCTATCGTGTGCTGAAATAATGGCGTTAAACACGACAACAACATACATACAAACATACGTACATACGTACATACATACATGCATGCATGCATGCTTGCATGCATGCATGCATGCATGCATGCATGCATACATACATACATACATACATACATACATACATACATACATACATACATACATACATACATACATACATACATACATACATACATACATACATATATACATACATACATACAAACATGAGTTATTCTAACTTGTTAATTGTTAAATAACTTTCTGATTTATTGATAATTAATCTAAGTTATCATATCATGTTGTGTTAATGTATCTGTCATGTTTCTCGCAGGTGATGAGCGTTATTCGTATAATATTGTATAAGCCCCACTTGTCAAAGGGTAAGTGTTACGTCCCACTTTGTCAAGGGGTATTGTGCAACATATAGTACTAATCTCTTTTTGCCATAGCTCCGGTAACTGTACAAGAACGAAATAATCAGAAATTTCATTTGCAATATAATCAACTTTTGTTTTAAAACAATGTTTACAAATGGTTTAAACATAGCCTTATATCCATATAAGTCATTGAGTGAAAACCCTCAATAGGTAAGGAGTAACATTGCTCAGATAGTCAAAGGTCCTCAGATTTGTTCTGATGTCAGATCAACACACCTAAGACAAAAATATCCATATCAAATGTTGTTGTTCTCAGTTTCTGTTAAACCTTTGTCGATATGACTTAGGTACAGTGTATAATGATACATTCCTTAACTACATCACAATACGATTTTTTTTTACTTGTAGACTTGTCCATCTTTGCCAATATGTACACTTTGTAATAACAACTTTCACTGCTCTATTGACCATTTCAAGTTTTCAGCAATGCTCTCAATTGAATGAATTTATTAAAATATAAATAACTCTCTCTCTCTTTCTCTCTCTCTCTCTCTCTCTCTCTCTCTCTCTCTCTCTCTCTCTCTCTCTCTCTCTCTCGTTGCATTTAGAGTTTCATCATTGTCTTCTGAAGTTTCTGAGATCTATTTTCATCTGCTTTATAAATGTAATTCTTGTAATGTCATATCAAAACAGGATATAGAGTTGAGAGAGATTATTATGCCCGGCAAGCCTAAGCAACTTATCCTTTTTCAAAGACTCTAGAGCTGGATTTAAAACAAAACTTTTAACTTTAGATGACATTGTACATATTTGCTGGTTTCGTTACAGCTTTCACCAATTTGTGAAATCAAATATCTCAAAGCGGTAAATTAAACTTTCCAAACAAAATAAATTTTAATTTTCAAAATACATTTTTAATATCTCCGAAATGGCCTTCAATTTTATGTTATGCAATTGGTCTTTTTCAAATTCATGTGGGTTTTTCCAGTCCAAAAATGTATTCCATCTGGATATAAGGGGCCGTTCATGATCTTTGTGAAATACAATGGACTAAAATACACGTATTCCCAATTGCAAACACAGCTGCAGATTTCGTACGTGTGTCGCGGAATTAAATAAATCTATATTTTTATTAAATACATGTACTCGGGTTTCGTTATTTTGTGTACAACGTTACCAGAGGGTGATTTTTGCATATCGTATATTTATTCGAATCAGTGAGTTCCGTTCAACCTATGCTACACGAACGAAGTGCTTGCGTTGGGAAAACCGATTTTCATCAAGCGTATAGGCGATGTAGGTCTATATAGTTTGTGTATAAATTACCTCACCGTATAGCAAACTGGCACAGGGCGAGACGTCTCGTCAATGGCCTGTCTACGTTAACGACTCGCGATCTCCAGCTGTAGAAGTGTGTGAATTATATATTAGTTCTAGAAAAATACTTTGAAACATTAAAGTTTATGCCTTCAAAAAAAAACACTTTATATACAGAGTATATGCATTTCATAAAAGAATGACACTTTGCATACTATAATTAATATCCGTTAAATTATCCATATAATATTGTGTGGTTCGTACGTGGTCACTCTAAAATCTATCCCGCAAGGCTCTTTCATTACTCCAAAGTTCACTACTCGACTAGCGGAAATGTGGGAACACGAGTACCACCAGCGTTTGAAATACCGATCCAGAGTTTAAACGCATCGTGGAAGGATTTACTTTGATGGACCCAGTGAACTCACAAGATAAGTTATACGGAGGACTGACAAATGTCATCTCTTTCCTGTATCAAGCCGACGAGGAGGAAGAAATCAAATACTTTTACGTGTGTTCGCTGTATCCTTACGTGTGCAAATATCATCACTTTCCGGTAGTTCACCTGATAACGGAACACTCTGACCTGGGCAACATTCAACAGTACGAAGGATTGATTAAGTGCAAAGTCTTGCCTCCCACGGACTTATACTATCCCGTTTTACTTCACGTTTGCCAAGGAAAACTAATGGTTCCTTTGTGTCGTACGTGTGGCCAAGACCAGCCTTGTCAGCACACGCAGGAAGAACGCGCCTTGACAGGAACATGAGTCAGCGTGGAACTGTTTAAAGCTCTGGACTTAGGATACCAACCATTAGAGAAGTGTGCGAAATATACCACTCTCCCAAGACACAACAATACCACCAAAGAGCCGAGACACAGAAAGGCATCTTTGCAGACTACATGGATACCTTTTTTTAAACTGAAACAAGAATTCAGCGGTGTTCCTGGAGCCACACTCCCGAATACAAAACGAAATCTTAAGAAAAAAATGGGAACAGGAAGGCATCACTTTAGACAACTTGGAGACAAGCGAAGGAAGGCGATAGTTTGCTAAAACGTTGCTAAATTGTTTGTGGGGTAAAATGGACCAACGACCGTGTTTACCCAAGATGGAGTATTTGACAGAACCTTCCTGCTACTTCCAGATGATTCACGACACAACCAAATACATAAAGAAACGTGGACGTCCATCGTCAGAAATTGATCTTAATCTTCTACGAATAAGAACTGGACTTTGTAGAAGCCAACGAATTTTAAAATGCCGTCATTGCGGCTTACTTGACATGCTTGCTTAAAATTGTACAAAGCTTTAGAAATTAGGAGTTCGCGTCCTGTACTTTGACAGATGCATCTATATCGATTGCCTGGGTCAACGTCACCCAGGTATCGACGGAGACCGTTTAGGAGCCTAGTGGGACGAACACCTCGACGACAAGATTCTAAGTTTGCTAGTGGTGGTCCTAAAATGTACGGCTATGAATACCGTGATTATTATGAAGTGCACAGCGAGTGTAAAGTGAAAGGACTGACTCTCAAATATCGTTCCAGTCGAGTAGTGTGTGTGTGTGTGTGTGTGTGTCTGTGTGTGTGTTAGTATATTTTGTGTACTGTTGCCACAACTCGTTCTCTATTCGTATGTTTTACATAAATAATACAATTCGCTAACCGTACGAACTTTTTTGCATAAACGACATAGCGTTATGCCATTTTTATTGGTCTCAAGGGCTTGAAGGCAGCAACATGTAAAAATACATGAAACAATACGTGTTTTGAGTGGCTTGTTTTATTTTCTTCATCTAAAGATAAATGACAAATAGCATACTGAGTCAATGCAATGCATCGTCCATGAAGCACCTTTGAGTAGCATCCACAGTTCTAGGAACAATTAGTAGACAATAAACAAAATGCCTCGGGTCTATATTTAGAATCTTTATAAGAGTTACTGTATATAGATTTATTAAACTTAAACTATGTGCAAACAAGTAAGCAGATACGAGTTACTTCATATATTCAATTTACAGGGTTTTATGATATATATCAGAGCATATATATTTGAGTCTCCTTACTTTCTTAAAACAAGTGTGTATTTATTCCATTATTATCTTCCTAGGCTAAAACATCATGTAGAATGAATATTGCAAGTTTACTATGCCTTCCTAAATCTTATTGGCTTAAGGCTGTTAGATTTTGTGCTCGTGACCCCAAGAAACAAAACAGCGAAGGACACGTCTAGAATAACATTTACCCTTAATCAATTGACAGCATCTCAGTTGCGACTTTTATTAACCGTATAATATTATGTATAGCACTTCTTACACTAAAATAATTATTACTACCAGAACTACTGAATATGCTTTTATTACCAGAGCACACACCAACACAATACTGTAATTATCTGCTAATTGTATAATGCCAGTAAGTTTTACTTCTACAAATATAAAAGTGTTGAATGGATAATAGTATTTGTTAATATTTATGAATAATGGTTTTGCCAAATATTTTCTATTTCAAAGGCGATTACATGTAGGTAATTTGCTCTGAGTTTTACTTGAAACAGCGAACTCAATGCGTTTAAAAACTCAAGTACGCTTCTGTTGCATTTCCTCGCATGAAATAATGCTCACGATAGTAATTACTTAACCGAAAATATTAAGGCTTCGTCTAGATATGGCGAAAATGAATCAGCAAGCACTTAGTAGTGGTTTATCTAACTGCTGTTCTAAGGTAAATGTTGGCACGCTGAGTTCGAAGAGAAGCCAACATAAAATATAGCATTTCTAAACATGATACATAGATTCATCAACACAACATGATATGATAAGTAAGATTAATCACTAGTAAATCAGAAAACGATTTAACAATATCATGCTAGAATAACTAATGTATATATGTATGTATGTATGTATGTATGTATGTATGTATGTATGTATGTATGTATGTATGTATGTATGTATGTATGTATGTATGTATGTATGTATGTATGTATGTATGTATGTATGTATGTCTGTCTGTCTGTCTGTCTGTATGTATGTATGTATGTATGTATGTCAGGTGTATATAGATAGTAACAGTGATTCCAATGTTACAGTTTAATGTATAAATAAGTACATATACTGGTGTTAATAATGTAAAAATGTAAATACAATAATAGAAAATGGATCCACTGAAACATTTAGAGTAACCCCGATCAGTTGTCGTTATGCATCAGTCTAACTGACTTGGCATGTAGAATTTTTTATTTATTTAAACACACAATATAATGAACGTACAATAATTTTATTACAATCAAGTGCGTCAATTACAGAAAAAAAAATTACTCATTGATGTATACATGGTAACAAATAAAAGAAAAATATCACATGCGTGTTGTCATAGTTGATATAATTATGTATTCGGTTCTAGCTGTTATTTTGGAACTGGTGTATTGCTATCAATGGTAACATTAACATCACAATTTGTGTTTCTTATTGAACAACAATCGCTGATCTAAATATAATTGCAAAAATATATATCTATGCAGTCAGAATAAATATATATAGTGTAGAATTCAGCGTAAACTTTCAAACTGTCAATCTCGAGAATACTACAGTTGCCCTAAAATTTGGTCAAAATCATTCGGGGGTCAACAATAAAAAATTCACTGTTTTTTGCAAAGAAGAATAAAACAGATTATTTTTGGAACATCAAAAAGGTTTAATGATATCAAAGATATCAATGATGCATTCCAGAGTAGAATTAAATCCATTACAGGAAATGAATAAAAAAAATAACAATTTATAAACCAGCTTTGTCAGCCATTAACTCAAGCAATACTCTATCAGAATTATGACATAGGTACCAATCATCGCCCTAAACAACAATGTTTAGATGCATTTTTTGATGACAGAACCTGTGCCGAAATTTAAATATTGCGGGTATAATCCAGACATACTAAAGAAATCTACCAATGATATTATCGATGAATTATTTCCTCGAATAATTGCCGAGAGGAGAAAACATTTCCAGTAGCAAGTATTCTCAGATAAAAAAAAATGATCCGTTTGGTGGTGGTAGACATAAAATATTTTTTTCTGTTTCTGTTAGGATCTTAGTGTTTTTACTAGTAAACTCCCTATTAGAATTTGCAAATTTTACGATTTCAGTGAATGCTACTATTATTTACCCCATCAGAATGTGTAATTTGTGAGAAATAATATTATTATATAGGATGTTTGCTCAGACCAAAAATAGTTTTTATATATATTTTTTCTGTTTCTAATAGGATTTTTACGATTTTTACTACTATTTACCCCATCAGAATGTGTAAGTCGGAAGATTTTCGGGAATATTACTACTATTTACCCTATACGAATTTGCAATTCGGACAATTTGCCTGAATTGTACTAGTAAACACCCGATCAGAATGTGTAATTCATGAGGAATAATAATATTATTATATATAATTTTCACGCTAACCTCTCAGTACTTACTACATTCACTTTCTCTACTCAGTAGAACTTACTACTTTCATTTTCATATTTGTAATATCAGAAATAATATTATTAATATTTTCATCATTCATTATATAACACATTTTGATTTGAATTAACAAAATAATATAAAAAGCAACACAACCCCATGTGAAATCCTGAGTTGCCTTACGACATCGTAGTAGGCTCAGGGGCACGAAACCAACTCCTATGTGCACACTTAGCCTGTCAAGCAACAGTCTATCAAGCTCACGAGGGTGTGTTTGGTGTATGGCGACAAAGTTGTTATGAATATTTGATAGAAGCCATTTATATTTATTTTTAATGTCTGTTTGTTAGATTACAATTTGGCATTTTAAGTTTTAAGACTCGTTCATTGAAGGGGTTGACCTTTACTTTACAAGTAAAGAACATATGTTAACCTCATTGTCTGACCTTGCTTCTGAGTGTTAACAAGCTTCTAAAATGATTGGTTGATTCCAAGGACATTAGAGCTTTATTTTAAAAATGATTGGTTGATTCCAAGGACAAAATGGAGTAAAGTATAAGCATTTTCTAATTTAGTTGGGTCATATGATGTTTGAGTGATTTCTTGAAAGTGAGATTGTTCTGAGAGATTCTGGAAGGTCGTGACCCCTTTCCTGTTTACGTAAAACCAGGTATACAAGTGATGTTTTGGAGCGAGATATTTAGTAGACGTTGGGCTATTATGATATTAAGTTGTGTCTTCTTTTTGAGTTATTTTTTATTACCGTGTACTGGAAATTGTGTCAATTCGTTTGGAGCAAGAGGAATTATTTTATTATTAATCTGGAAAAGAATATGTGCTCATAGATTTTCATTTGGATTATTATAAAATTAAAACCGACTTCATCACTTGACATCGTCGTCCATATTGGATTACATCGTCAAGATTCGAACCGGGAACTATTAGGAAATTTTATTATCAGGACTCTTGCAATTCCACTACTGGATTATATTGTAAATTCTCTTTTGGATTAATTTTTGGATTTGATTCTCTAAAGCCGTAAGTTTATTTAATTTCTTTAATGAAAATATTTGTACTTAATAAATTGTTTGTTAAATTTTACAAGCTTGTTATTTTCACTTCCTTCTATGTTGCTGGTTATTCGAGCCTAAGCGCGTAACACAGTACATACAAATTCCTTATGTGAACGTCTAGGGTGTCTTATGAATCGTAGCAAGTCCAGAAGTATAAAAACAAATCTTAATTAAAGAGACCACAGTACATAAATCTTAATTAAGGACAGCACAATTTCATTATTTGAACTCCTAGGGTGTCTTATGTCTCCTAGAAAGTCCTGAAAGATACAATAACTCTTAAGTAAGGACAGCACAGTACAAAAATCTTAAATTAAGGACAGCACAGTGCATAAATCTTAATTAACATATTTTAAGGAAAAACTACATACAAACGAAGGCCCTCTCAACCTTCAACAGAAAACCACACTCTCCCTCAAAATAAACCCATGGAGAGCGCAAAATATCTCCCACCATGTGGTGTCATAGTGGGAGACTGTGATTTTCTGTTTAATTTTGATGATTTAGGCCGTAGCCGTGATAGTAAAACTAGCCATATGCTATAACGGTTAACTAATACTTGATAAGCACCCCCCGCCCCACCCTCCTTAAAAAAAGAGTTGTGGTTCGTATTTTTTTCTTTACTTAATTATTATTGCTGACAAAATCTAAATTAAGCAAGACACCTGACAGATGCAGAAATAGAAGAATACTGTTTCTGAAAAAGGGAATCAAAACATTTTTTCACTAATAAAATATATTTAAAAAATTTAATATCAGATTTAACAGGGACAAAGTCAAGGACGGAATTATAGAACTCTATAGAAGTAAGCGATTATTTCCCTTACAAGATAATACAGATTCCTAAAAGAGTTATCTCCCGTAGATAATACTGTTTGTTTAAATATCGTTCTTTAATTTAATCTTTACAGAGAAGATTTGATTACATTTACATCCATATTACAAACAGGAATACACATCATGTAATAAAAAACATGGGAATCATCAGCATGACTGTCGTCATTATTACTTCACAAGTTTCTGTATTCAGTCTATATATTTAATCAGGATTTCTTTCTGACATTTTTTCGAACAACCGGATTTATATAAATATTCTGCTACAATTTGTACCGAGGGTATGCAAATATCAAAATACTTTCCAGCTTCATTCATTAATTTAAATATTTTTACTTCACCAGGCTCTATACTTATCGATTTAATAGGTCTCCTTGTAACTGTTATACAATGATCTGTAAGACATCGTGCAGTATTCTCACTTTGTGTGATAGCTTGACGGTTACTTAAAGAGATGTTTTTAGGATTTGAGTCAATGTGGACAGTTAAAAGACCATCCTTGATTTCTCCAAACAATAAGTCTAAAAATTGAATTTGTGGCAAAGATATTTTTTTTCAACTAAACATTTGTGATTCCCATCATTATCGACAGTG
This sequence comes from Unio pictorum, assembly GCA_030141615.1. NCBI lineage: Eukaryota > Metazoa > Mollusca > Bivalvia > Unionida > Unionidae > Unio > Unio pictorum. The sequence goes on from JARLTB010000026.1 coordinate 1,562,053, forward strand.
CCGACTGGCTTTTTCAACCGACACTTTCTAATTACAGCATCAGGAGATGGGACATAAATCATGGTCGTGTGATGCTTTACAAACTCTGGACTCATTTATATAATTATATAATTTGTTTAAATCATTATTTGTCTAAATTATTACTTGAGAATACTTTGTTTAAATCATTATTTGTCTAAATTATTACTTGAGAATCTTGACAAGTGATCGTCTACATTTGTATAGACTTGTCACTGTCTGAGCTCTCTGTATCTCTCTGTATCTTTTTCCGCCACATTTCAAACAGATATATGTTTTACTCTAACTCCAACACCACATTGTAAACACGATTTCGGACGTATACTACCTCGCCGAACACGCTGTAAATGATGTTCGCAAAATTCATTTACACAAGATTTGTTACAAGATGTTGAAAACCGTATCATTAGCCACCTACACTGATTCTTTGTTGAGTCATTGTATATATAAATAAAAAGAGTTATTTAAATACTTGTCATAATTATAAGATGGAGGGATTTAAGAGATTGTCGAAAATCAAGCCTTCGAAACATCGTCGGAAGTATTTGTTTATAATAAAATGTATTGTACTAACAGAAACAGATAGATGGTTTGTTCGTATTTTTGTATATGATGTTGATGGGCACAATTGTTGATTTGGATCGAATGTTTCATGCGGGTCTATCTCATTCCATTAAATCAAAATCCATGTTCTCGAAACAGTATAATTCAAATGTGGGAACTGCCAAAACATGTTAAATTTTGTGTCTGGGGTGTTTAATAGTGTAGGTGGTGCGTTGGATAGTATGCTTGTATGAGTTCATATACTTCTGCTACATCAAACACCTCATGTTGTGTGTGCTATTTTAAATATTATACCAGACAAATTTATAGTGTGTAAAGGGAGTTCCGTAGCAATATCGGTGTATGGGATAGTAATTGCCTGTTATTTAGTTTATTTTATATATTATACATTTAGTCCCTTTATAGTTGGTATGGAATTTCACACACTACACAATATATGTCATACGTGTTTCTGGATTTTACATAGTACCAAAGCGGTATGCATGGCATGCATTGTTTGACGGAGTACATAATTGTGTGTCGCATACTATGTTTGTCTGATTCTATCACATCAAACATGTTTAAGTTTTATTGTTGGTGAGAGATTTTTGACGGAAAGAACCAAGGTCGAAATTCTACGACAATGACATTTTTTTCAAATCAAGTTTAAGAAACTTTAATAAAACCACGATTCTTTGCTGGATAACAAAGGGAATTGCTTAATATTTCATTACTTTTCAAGCAAACGTTTTCCGAAAACAGGAATGTAATTCCGTATTTGTCAGCAAAAATTAGTATTAATACTGCAAGTGACGAATGATGGGTTAATCAATAGGCATTCATTTAAACACTTTGTTTGCACTTTTAATAGTTCCTAGATTAATGATTTTAACAGGTGAATGAATCTCAAAGGTTTGGCTCTGAAAGCTGGCTCAAAACATGATGAATTGACACGAGTATGCCCGTGTAAAACGACAATATTATGATTTTTCTTCAGGACGTAAACGTCAAACTATACCATGTTTATGGGCAAAACATATAATGAAATGGAGAAAGAGAAAACAATAACATACAAACATTAGTATGAACCAAATAATTATAACAAACTCAAAATGGATTAGTACGTTTATTATGTTTGTCATAATTCTTAGTTTCCTCATTTAACTACTATGTTAAAAACCTTTTATTCTTAGAGACATGTATCCAACTAGGAGTCACCTCAACATGTAGGATTGTGTCCACCAGTCAGAATTGTGCAGTAGTTCTCTCTGCCGCTGACTTGGAAGAATCCTTCACTAAGTTCAGCTGTACATTTACTGCTATGAAAAACACCACCTGTGTCTGTTTCACCTAAAATAGAGAATGATGCAATGCCAAACGTTTTGCCTTTATTAAGAACAAATGTTTGTCTTTATTTTGTTTACCTGAACATTTTCAGTTTCCTTAATATATGTATTCGTGTTCCTATGCACCATCCCTATGTTCTTAGCCTATGCATGTGTCTATCTAAATTCTGTTCCGATGGTCCTAAAATTTACAATTACACACACACGCGCACACCCACACACACAAACACGCAGACATATATATATATATATAATAAATATAATGGTATTAATGAATTGTTGAACGAATATTGTTATCTTCTGCAACTATTTACAGTCAAATAAACTAATGGAATATTAATATACCAATTTCTGAGGCACAACCACAAGGTGTCGCATAGTATAATAATCATTATGTTTACAAGATTACAAATTAACTTTCGAAAGCATGGAGTTAATGCGGGCCACAAACACTATAACAATCGTAACACATCCAAAATACAAAACTCCTTTGAGAAAGAACTATTGATTCGTCTTTAGTATCTAGTTTGTCAATAGTGGACAATGTTAGATAAAGAGAGCAAAATATGACTTAGACATCAACATATAATCATTGACAGCAGTTGGTGAGTATTGCTTAGAATGAGGGTTACTAAATCATGTGATAGCATAAGTGTACCCGATATAGAGAACAAGAATCTCAGGAGGAAAATATAAAACGCTATTTAAATCATGGAATAAAGCGAAACCAAGCATGAATCACTACTCTAAAAGGTATGGATTAGCACTTACATTAGGAATCATAAATCCTTTCCAAGAGAAACAAATGTGTCAATTATCATTAGGACTACCGTGTTAAACCATTAAACATTAAACACAATTTACAAATTTTCATCTATAAGTAAATAACGCATTTCTTCAGAGTAACCGGTGAAGTTAATGTTAAAGAGGAAATTATTTGACATGATATCCGGGATATTTTTCATGTACTAATCGTCAAGAATCCGAGTCTATTGCCTTACATCCGTGCATTGTGCTTCCTCTAAAGTGGGAACTGTTATGAGACCAATCTATGGTTACAAAAGGTGTCTTCGTTTCTAGGCTGCCCAAGCCACAGCAATTTCCATCAGTTCATACGAGATATTTATGTAGCACTTGAGTTTTTAAAAGTAGATATCTATCATATTGTATATGCATCATAATCTTACCATATATCAGATAAAGGGCATCATCCCTGGTATAAACGAGGCTGCAGCCTTCTGGAGAAAGCATCTGAATTGTGACATCTGGAAACCTGGTTAAATTGTTAGACCCTTCCTGAAAAATTAAAAGCGAAAAATAGCATCAAATAAAGCAGATACACATTTTCTGTCCCGGAAACGAAACCTACCGACGCTAGTTTCAGCACAGTTTGATGCAACGTAATCTGTATTCTCTCAGCACATTTAAAGATCTTGGTGTAATATACTGATTTAATCATTCGTTGATCGTGGATGTTTAGTCGCAAGAAACACTTTAATGGAATGTATCACCACAAACCAAAATACAATTTTCCAAGGATTTATTACTATCAAGCGTACCAAAAGTATCTGATGAATATAATACAAAACCAAGATAAGGTGAATATTTGTGAATATTGCCGATCAAGCGGATTTAGAAATTGTGTGTGTGTGTGTGGAGGTTCATAAAACATAATCACATAAAACCTGCGGCCTTGGCAATACATGTTGTGACGTTTGGCAAAGGTATTCCAGGGACTTAGGATTGAACTCAAGCTGTATGTTATACTATTCGTTCAATTTCGTCAAAAGTTTAAAATGCAAGTTACACGTTCCGTATCCAAAGTTCGTATATATGCTTAACATTACAGTAACACATGTGTGTAGGTTGGAGAAGACACAATCTAGCATAAAAAACTTCACGATGAAATGTTCATTGCAAGAATAACTACTCATGTAGGTATTTTCCCTTTTTAAAATCAGACTACGTACGACTAATTCAAAGTTCTGCAATGACTATATCGTCACATACGGATGTTTCTGTTGGATGGTGATTTGTGAAGGTACATTTGATCGCTTGTACCTTTTTTAATGGCCATGTCATTCGACGATGCCTGAAAAATACTACATAGGGACGTTTTATATGCGGCTTGAAATCAATAGATGATATGTAATAATGTTATGGTCGTAGGGAGTGAGCTATTATAACTAGTTCAACCTTTTATTGTACTTAAATAAAGACATAAGTATGTAACCAATATAATATAATAAATATAATAAAATAATGTCAGAGGTGCACAGGTCGGATTGTTTTACTCCACTCCCTCGCCTACGTCAGGCAACGTGGACACATCCAAGCTAATAAGCAATCACGCATAGGATAATGGAATAAAATATGTTTGAACATTTGCTGTATTTTCTTTTCTATTTTGTCAATTAATAATACATTTGAATTTTATTACAAATCATCATGGTAGGTTAATACTAATCAAATCTTTCAAAGTTAACACGTGATTGAATCAATGAGTCATTTCGGTATTTGGTTTATGCTGATACGCTTCTAATACGTCTTATTTGCGGCTTATGACCTAATGAATCTCAAAAGTCTACCGCCAACACAGAATAATTGGAATGTGCTGCAGGTAAAATGATCAAACATGATCTCAGAACAAATAGCTCATTGAAATGAATAACCAATCTTTCAAGGGCATTGGAAATAAAGTCCCATTTTAAGGATATTCTTTCGGTCAACATTTCCTTTGCCATTGTACATAACTTAAACTGATTTAAATTTCAAATAATGAAATAAAAGATAAACCTAACTGAGAACTGTTTTGGTCATTTTAGGAACAAGCCCCATAACAAAGCGTTCTCTAATTATCTTTTCCAGACTTGAGATTCTATTTTAATTTGCATTTTAATATAATCGATATAATAAGAATTTATCTTATAAATTAAAATTAAACCCAAACTAAAATTGTGCACCTTATAAAACCGAACTGACTCTTCGTTAAACAAGTATTATGATGCAAATGAAGCATTGGATTGGTTAACAAGGTCGTCATAGTGAATAAATGTATTCGTTACAATATTAATAAAAGCCGTTTAAGAAAGCGGCATAAATTAACAATCCTAACAACTTCAGTACGCGATAATCTTTTGCAGAATAAAATTGTGCTCTGCGTCATAAATGTATGTAGGAGTTGGTCACTGTATCTGTAAAATGTTTAAACACATATTTGAGATGAAAAGGAAGATTCTTGCACTACACAAAAACAGCAACAAAAAACAAAAACAAAAAAACAACGTTTAGCACAATAAAATAATCACATATCACAGCCTACTAATATGGCCCTTGTGAACAAGATATTAGTAAATATCAAAAACAAATAATCATAAATTATATTAATTTAAAACAAAAAACATATCAAATGTTTACGCAACTCTCTCAAGATAGTACTAACCAGTGCTGGTTATTATTATATAATATGACTCGGCAATTGTCACAACTTAAAGGTACAAACTGAAAAAAATAATAAACTAATCACTATGTTGCTATCGTATAAATGACTTGGTTGACACCGTTGATCTGGTGAAAAAGACTACGTTGACAATGTTGTAATTGTGGAATAGACTTCGTTGATACTGTTAATAACTTATACATGACTGCAATGACACTGTTGATAAGCATTTCTTTCCCTTACCGTTTCTTCTTCAGCAGCAGAGAGGGTGAATCCTACAACGTTTTTAGACAAATTTTGATTGAAATCCTAAAACGAGCCGTCCTATAATCTCATTTTAACCAAAAAAAAAATATCTCAGGGGCAAACCCTACAACGTTTTCAGACAAAAAATTGATTGAAATCTTAACGAGCCTTCCCTACGAAATCTCATTTTAACTAAAAAAATGAAAACGGAGATTTTACGATTTTTTAATCAATTTTGGTCGCAACGATGTGGTCATCCACCCTCTCTGCTGCTATGGGTTAACAAAAAATAAGAAATGATTTTAACCAAATATTTGATCAAGTCCGATACGATATCGTGTCCGAGGATCATGTAGATTTATTGTTGCGAATCCGTGCGGAGTCGACTGAGCATGACTAAAGAAATCTCGAAATTGATTGAAGTCCATATCAGAGCACCATGTCTGCCAAATATTTCTAAGAGTATGAGTATCAACTCCGTTGAATACAGCAAGAATATTGCAGTTATCTCTGATGACTTTTGGAACCTGAGTGTAGCGTTGAGTGACATATATCACGTCAGTGTTTTTGTGACGCCCCCGGGAAAAGATCCTAGCAGGATTTTTTTGTTTATCCAACATTATATCGTCGTATACGACTAAATTGTTAATATCTCCATCAATATCATCAATACTCGGTGCTTCATCGATATCGGTTATAAATTCAATGGCGTTCTCACCCTTAATTTCTGAAGCGTTTTCATTAAAATCTTTTAGCACTTCATAACATCGTTGATCATCTACGCTAGGGGCAATTAAATACAACTTATCCCACTTCATCCATCTCATTATTAAATTGAGTAACAATTGCGTTTTACCGGATCCAGATGGCCCGATTATAATCATCCGGATAGAGTTTGGTAGCGCTGCATGATGCTTAACTGGTTCTCTTGTTTTAGTCGCTGAAAAATCAATTATATCCATATTTCTATACATAAATTATGGATCTATATTGTGTGAAGTGTAAAACGCGTACTGGCACAGATGACTTGACGACGATTACAACTAAAAATAACCGATCAGCGCTTTCTGGTAAATGCGTGCAATGTGGTACAAAGAAATTTAGATTTGTGTCTATGAGATCTGATTTTAAAAAAAAACGAGGAGGTGATATCGCAGCCAAATTGGCAAAGCTCCCTGGAACCCCATGGGCAAAGTACCCCGGAGAAAAGCACCTTCCGGGATATAGCTACTGTGGACCGGGAACCAGACTTGATATCAGACTCAATAATCAAAATCAGTCCCGACCCGGTGAAGAACCAATAAACGCCATTGATAAGGCCTGTCACCTTCATGATGTTGCTTATAAAAGCAGCAATCTGCAAAACAGGCATCTCGCGGATGTGAAATTAATTCATGCGTTAAAAGCTATTCCTGATAAATCCTTCAAAGAAAAATTGGCTTCATTTTTAATAAAATCGGCTATGAAAAGTAAATTGATGTTAGGTGCCGGTAATTAATAATATGGAATCAATTTATTATTCCCCAAGAGGATACTGGAGGGGTAAATCAGCAGTCCATAAACTCGCTAGCGCTGCAAAAGTGAAAAAAACCACTGCGGCTAATTGGTTATCCAAACAGGCACTATGGCAAATTTATCTACCACCGCCTAAACAAATTCAATTCTCGCATTTTGATATGACCGCTCCTAATGAAGTTCATCAGGCTGATATATTATTTCTGCCACATGATCGTGGTTACAAATACGCTTTAACCGTAGTTGATATTGCAAGTCGATACAAAGAAGCAGAACCGTTAAAAACAAAATCAGCCACTGAAGTCGCTTCTGCATTTGAAAGGATTTATCGACGAGGTCCTCTGCACTGGCCAAATCTATTGCAGGTTGATCCTGGCAAGGAATTTCAGGGTGCAGTGTTATCTACAATGAAACATCATAATGTCACCATACGACGAGGGCATACTGCGCTACATCGCGATCAGGCCATTGTAGAACGATTTAATCAGACGATTGCTGAGCGGTTATTTGGATATCAATACGCAAAAGAATTCATCCAAGAAAAAAGATCCCGTGAATGGGTCAAAAGATTACCATCTGTGATTACTGCACTGAATAACGAGATTACTAGAACAATCAACATGAAACCTATCAACGCGATTAAAAACAAGTCAATACCCGTACAACCACAAAAAGATTTCAAAGAACCAATTCTTCATAGTAATGTCACTGTTAGGTATTTATATGAACCAGGAGAGCTTGAAGGGGGTAGAAAAAGGGCTACTGATCCTATTTGGAGTGTTACTGCACACAAGATATCTACTATAACACGATCAACTGGTAGACCAGCAATCTATAAACTGGATTCAACTGCCCCTCAACGAGGATTTACTAGACAACAACTACAGGTAATTCCCGAGGATACTCAATTGCCACCGCATGGTCTTAACTAGCACCGTTGCGTCTATTGCACTCAAGACAAGTCAACATCACATTGTTTCTGACATGACCGAGATTGTTATTTTTTCTGTCTACGGTAAATTGGCGAGGATCTTTATCCGAATACTGCCAACGCATTATACAATTGCAACTCGCGCAGTGATTATTCTGTTGTTTCTTCAGCGTAATTATTAATTCAGCATCAATATCAAATTCTCGTTGTTTTTTTTTATCCTGTTGTTTGTAACCGGAGAGTTTTTTATCAATAATTTTAACATCAATATCATTTATTGTGGTGTCATTATCATCGAAAACAATTCTTCGAAGTTGATTTATTTTTCGTACTCTGGATACTGCGAGATAGACTAAATTCGACCATTCGATGTGATTATCCACCATCCAAACAATTGTATCCGATATAGTCAATCCCTGTGAAGAGTGTATTGTTGCTGCGTATCCTAGCGTCCACGGGGATTTATTAGCACGCAATGCATCTTCAACGACATTGATATCAACCAGCACAATATCATTTAATACGAGAATTTGTTTTTCACTCTGTCCTGGAATATCAACTTCAATATTCTGTTTTCGTGTATCCGATGGCCTATAACAAAGGGGTACTGGAAGCGTTGCAAATTTTTCTTTATGTAATTCAAATAACTTCATCTGAAGTGTGTCCCTGACTATTTTTCTACTTGCAATTATCAAATCATTTGGTCTCCATGTTTCCCAGAAATCATTCATTGGAGTTTCTGAAATCACTTCACGCGCTATTTCGCATTGGATTCTATCCGGTTGTAATCTAATTAGCGCTTTGAATTCTCGTAATCGTTCATCAAGTGATCTATAATCAGTGGTAATTTCTTCATAATAGTCTGCAAAACCCCTTAGCCATTCATGTGGAGATGCACCGACAAATGGTGGTGGTTGGCCGTGATCACCGCACATGACGACTTTTGTGTTTTTGTTTAACAACCACTCAAGAAATATTTGTAATACATCTAATGGCACTGTGCATATTTCATCCTAAATGATGATTTCAGGAATGAATTTATCACCCATACGCTCAGGAGTCCATTTGTCACCCTTCCATCGAAAGAAACAATGGTAAGTACAGGCATTTACCCCTCGCTGTATCATCTCTCTGGCGAGTCTGTGAGTCGGTGTTAGCACAATCATGGTTGACCGACGAAATAATTCAATTGCACGAGTTGTCTTTCCTGACCCACCACAACCGTTTAAATAAACTGTCTTGTATCTACATACTGGATCAGATACCGGTGGTGCATTAGAAAATTCTGATTGATTTTCAATACGGTTACAACAAAGATATTTATCATCCATGGCAACGTCTGCGGATTCACAATACTCATGTAGCATCTCCTTTTTAAATCGCCAACGCCCCCAATTTTCTTCGGGATCTGTGAATTTAGCTACAGCTGATTTGTACTTATTGTGTATATACATCGAATCAGTGGCCACTCTAACCGCGGTATTAGGAAATCTATTTATCATCGAAAATAGATTAATAGAAGCATAAGCTAGCATTGAACTTCTCAAATGTGTGTACTGGGAATTATATCCATCACAGTAGGTAACAACCGTACCCATTTTCTCACCATTGGATAGAAAAGCATCCTTATGGGATACAAGTTTTCCCTGTTTCATTAAATCCGCTACAATAAAATCGTATTCAGCGACGTCTATGATCAACCGCGAAGAATATTTTGCGTTGTCGTACCGTCCACCTTGAGAGAATTTACCGATTATTCTTCGTCCAAAATCTTTTGCTTGTTCTTTTTTAATTTCAAATAACTTCATAGACAAATTCATGATTTGTTCTTCATTGAAATCAGGGAATTGTTTTCGCTGTTCGCTGATTATACGATCTAGATCGGGTTGTGGTAGCCAAACTTCTTTCTGAGCTCGATAGCATATAATCGCTTCACCGATGATCAACGATATTAGCATACCACAATCAATCATATATCTCAATAGCACTATTGGCATCCAGGCCTTTTCAGATAGATGTCTACCGAGCCAAACATAACTACACGGATGTAACCCTGTAGCTAATTCAAATGATATCACACGAGCGAATCCGGTTAAATCAAAATCAGGCAATGGTCCATTAATCGCAACACGAGTCATTTCATGCGTGGGGTGTCCAAATCGTTTGAAGTACTCAGCACATTCCCCATATCCGAGAAAACTTCCGGGATAACACGCGGCTATATCAATTGAAATCATACCATCAAGTGAGTATTTCGTATTCCACAGTCCTCCATGACCAAATTCGACGCAACTCAATTTAACATCTTCGAGAAAATCACTTCGTGTTGGACGCCATGAGTTTTTTTCTCTTGCGAAGTGAGCTACCACTGATGGAATAGTAAAACTATCCGTGAGTAGTTTTTCATGGGAATTCTCCGGTGAAAAATCACTAGCGATTTTTCTCATTCTGTTATCTAATTCTTCAACGCGATATAATTCACCATTTGGTTTTACAAATTGATCGAATCCTATTTCGGGATCTTCATCACTTCTAAGTAACCACACTGACACAGGATCATCCTTACACAACGCATGAATAGCATCAAATAATCTCTCTTCATAGAAAACATCCCCGACGAACTCCTTAGGGATATATTTCACGGTTCGTTCTCGTGGAAATACTGTTACCGCAGGTGTCCACGCGTGTTTATTATGATCAATAATCTGTATTGGTGCTCCATTTTTGTTATATTTCGGTTCGTATAAAACCTCTCCGGTTATCGTCATAACTGTTATTGGAAATCTTAATGATGTTTCTAATTTAGCTATATCAGAAATCTTTGCACCATGCTGTTTCACTGTCAGTTCCCATTCGGTTATTTTCCTACGTCGCAGATCAGTTAGTTTATTTCCTCGGGATGCATTTGTGAAGTGTTCTATTATTCGTTCTGCTACACAATTAAGCCCTGACGAATATTTCATAGGAGCTAGTTTTGCGATATCGGGTTTATCATTTAACGGATATATCCCATAAACCATTGCTGTTACGGGATAAGATCTTTCGTAGTATGGTTTGTCAATGCCGGTTAGAATTCCTGGTTTGGAATCTCTACTCACAATGACAGCTTTTTTATTCTTGAGAATTGGTTCAAATTTATCCCTAATAATCCATTTGCCATCGACTTCGATAATGAATTTGATTCGGAAAAAATACCGTTTTTCCCCAACACGTGAAATTATCACTGCTGCTTTTTCATCAGTCATGGTAGCGTCAACAACACCATCAATTCGAAATGTTGACCAACAATAAGATGCTCCATCACGTTTGAATTCAGTAAAACAATCTCTGATTTTACTAATCATGGCTTTATCAAGAATTGTATTCTTTGGTGTATTAGAAACTATATCGAGATTGAATTGAGCATCTTTCCAGGGTAATTTCTTGTTACGTTTTTTTGGTTTATCGAGATTAAATTTAGGATTGATTTTCAATAATCTCTTAAACTCTTTCATGTTTCCGTCTATTGGACGTTTTTTGGGTTTATCGAGATTAAATCTAGGATTGATTTTCAATAATCTCTTGTTACGTTTTTTGGGTCTATCGATATTAAATTTAGGATTGATTTTTAATAATCTCTTAAACTCTTTCATGTTTCCGTCTATTGGACGTTTTTTGGGTTTATCGAGATTAAATCTAGGATTGATTTTCAATAATCTCTTAAACTCTTTCATATTTCCGTCTCTTGGACGTTTGTTACGTTTTTTTGGTCTATCGAGATTAAATTTAGGACTAATTTTTAATAATCTCTTAAACTCTTTCATGTTTCCGTCTCTTGGACGTTTTTTGGGTCTATCGATATTAAATTTAGGACTAATTTTTAATAATCTCTTAAACTCCTTATCAGCATTGAATTCAGCATTTTTCGAAGGCGTTCTCCTTAATTCCCTCATGCTATAATTAAAACAAGCATTTAAATGAAAGATTTTTATATAATGAATCACTGCAAGTGGCTTATGATTGGATCAGTAACCCCGTGTAACAAATCATGCAGAAATGAGTTCTGTGGGTATCATATGCAAAGCTTTCGACGTGGAAGCCTTGGTCCGTTACCCTGTATTCTATGTGGAGTTGGGGTCAGGGGAAAATCTCAGTTGTGTCTAAATTGCGGTGGTAAGCGATACAGGGAGTTGAAGCGTTATTATGATAAAAGAATCAAAAATGGACAATCAATCAGAAATTTTGACCCTGAAAAGGTCCTTGACCCTGAAAACATCAAGGATAAAATCATAAGAACTCCTCAAGACTACATTGAAAGATTCATTATTGAACCAAACAATGAATTAGACAAATAGTATTTAGTATACGAATGAACCAAGAATTCAGACAACACCCTGTGATCACAAATTATGAAGCATCTAGTGATGGTGTTGTAAGAAACCGCAGACTGAAGAAACCAGTTTGTGTTGTGAATAATCAAGGGTACTTGATATTTACTGTTAGGGAGGGGGGAGAAACGAAAACTTATCTCAATCATCGTTTCGCATTTGAGTGTTTTTATGGATTGATCGAGGATGATTCTGTCATTGATCATATCGATTCTAATCCAAAGAATAATTCTTTATCAAATCTGCAGGCTATCACACAAAGTGAAAATTCCAAACGAGGGAAGACTGGAAAATGCAAAACGGTTGGGAAGAGACCGGTGAAATCTTTGAAAACGATAACTAACGAAGAAAAAATATTTCAATCAATAACCAGCGCCGGTAGGCACTTCGATATTTGTGGACCCTCAGTACGAAGAGTTGCAGAGGGGATTTGTCGATCGGCTATTTCAAAAGGGACGGGACAGAAAATTCAATTTAGTTACATCTAATGCGTCATATTTTTCATTTAGAAATATATCATTATTATAGAATAATGAATTCTGAAAACATGAATAGCATTTTATCCGAGATTTCAAAATTGAAAAGTTGGGATATTGAACTATCAGATGGGTTAAATCCTGATCAAATCATGTCTGATTTTCAGGATATAGAATACGGAGTTAGCACTAACAAGTATATGCTACCAAAGAAGTATGCGCTCATCAAGAGAATTCAGAATTCTATTCGGGACTCTCTCGCATTTTCCAGTGACGTAAGTGTGTTCGCTCCGTTGTATACCATCGTAGAACGAATACGAAAAGAATTGGGGTACGAATACGAATTGAAAAAGGAGGTTAATTCTAAAGTTAGAAACCTACGGGCGTTAATTCAAGAAAATGAACAATTTTGATTGACCATTTATCATTATTTGATTGTGACCGACCATTTATCATTATTTGATTGCCCGACCATTATCATTTTTTTTAGCCGACCCTCAATGGATGTCAAAAATCGATGGACGATATGTCGGATTGATCAAAAATAGAATGGCGAAACTATCAGTATTATTTATTTATATATACAATTTTGATAGTTTCGCCATCGATGAACGAAGCTGTCTCACGATGAAATAACACTTCCATGACCATACGATGGTGTTAGGTCGGGATTGAAAAATTGTTTTACAATTGAAAAATTGTTTCTGATTTCAAATAATGGTCAATGAAGCATTAACAACCCGATTGGCTCGTGAACGATTAGATGCAATTAAGAGATTTGTACCAATTCGTGACTCTGTACGGAATAAACTACAACAACGACAGAGTCTTCAGACTGATTTTGCTGCGGGATCTGAAGAATTGTTTAAACCAGTAACAACAGCAACGAAGGGGATAGAGCGTGCTATACTGGGAGATGATCCTGACGGTAAAAGAAAAGAAGAGGGTCTTATTCCTGTGTTAGAAAAAATAGCAAAAAGAACTAAACAAACAAAAAAATCCTTGCAATCACTTCCTCAGGATATATCAACCGCTTCAGAACGAAAATTTAAAGGATTTCAGGAAGAACTAGTTAGTGGACTACCTAAATCAATTATATTTACCGAGAGCGATAAACAACAAATTCTCAACGAGGATATAGACAATTTAGGTGAATTCGCTGCTAACAGCTATGATTCACAAGAGAAGTTTTTCACGGACAATTATTCGAATTATAGAATGTCACATAATGAATGGGCTGATATAGTGTATGAAATAAATACTGGGAGTTTAGATAGAAGGATGAAAGAATACAGAGACTTCAAGAGAAAATTTCAACTCCAAATAAGACAGCCATACGATGAGAAGAAATTTCTGGGGAGTGGTCTAGTTGGAAACGCTAGCGTTTCATGTCCTGGTAGTGTTCTCAGTGATATATCACGATTAGAAGTTCTCATCGGAGGAAAACGAGCCGGAAATAACTCACCGGAAATAATTAATGAAGCAGCTGATATCTGTAGACGATTATTTCAGGGTGGTATCATGGATATCAGCACATATCGAGATTTCATTGGCGAGTTAGTGGAAAGTGGGTATCATAGTGACTGAATTGAAAGTCATTCGATTAGATAAATAACAATTGAAAAATTGTTTCTGATTTCAAATAATGATCATACACTACAATCATGATAAACCAACACCCGTCTATGTAGTTAATTCACGGTTTCCGGTTTATAGAGCATACTACGGAGATGGTTTAGGTAATACCATTGCAGGGTTATTTGCGAGAATGGCTCCAAAAGTGATGCCGTTGGCTAAACAATTAGGAATGAAAGCAATTGATGTTATTCGTGATAAGGGTATTGGTGCTGTTGGAGATCTTGCTGGAAAAGCGTTTTCAACTGCGAAGAATAAATTAACATCATTAGTGAAATCACGGATGAAATCCAAAGGATTTTCAAAACCGTTACCGTCTACAGCGGAAATGCCTGCAAGTGTTAGTAGAATTATAAATAACGCAGTAGATGAAAAATTAGCGTCGATGGTTTTAACCCCCGACCAAAGCAATATTGCAAACATGATAGCAGGAAGTGGCTTTAAAAAAACACGATGATGAAATGGGAAATCGCGATTTAGACTCTGATAAATAGAATAAAATGTTCAAACAGTCACGTGATCCAGCATTTGATATAGACGCCCCAGTTGGCAAGGATGATTCTGTACGCGATTATCAATATTACGCCTATCATGCAATAGACTCAAATAGTCGAGCAAGAATTGATCTTCAAGTCCATGATACCAGTAAATACTTTCTACCCTGTGAAGCGTTTATTGAAGTAGAAGGAGAACTTGTAACAGCTGCTGATACTCCTGCTGTACCAGCACCGTATCCAGCTGGTACTCAAGTCGGTTTTGTCAATAATGGTATCATGGCGCTATTTGAGAGTGCTAGATATCTCATTGATGGAAAAGAAATCGAGTCGATAGATCGCGATGTTGATGTGGCTACAACAATAATCGGGTTAGCGAGATATTCCGATGATTATACAAGATCAGCAGGACCTTCTATGATGTTTGCAAAAGATGCTACAAATACCGCTGGAGGAAAACAATTTGTTGTAAGACGACCAAAGAATAATGCTGGCACCGCTAATATTGATGCCGAAGATATGATTATAAACAACGATGTTAATTTCAATCTAGGAGCTGCAACACGTATTTCAATGTTGCAAGGAGCGCGTAAATCATTTTCATGCGCGATTCCACTGCATCATATTTTTGGATTCTGTAGAAACGTCAGAAAAGTTATCTACGGGGCGAAGCATACAGTATCGCTTGTACGAAAGAGTGATGATAGTGACGCAATCTGGAGGATTCCAGCAGACAATGCAAATCCAAATGCTGATGCCGGTAAAGTCAATTTAACAAAAATATCATTGTGGATGCCAGTGTTGACTCCAGCAATTACCGCAGAAGAACGATTACTATCATTTATGGACCAAGGAGGAAAATCATTACTAAGTTGGCTAACCGTGAGTACAGATGTTAAACAATCAAATATCAACGGGTTATTCACTTGGAACCTAGCATCAAAACAAGGTGTTGCTGCGCCACGTCATATATTTATTGCGTTACAAGATAACGCACGAGTTGGCGATCAACGTTTCAGTCATATGATATTTGATCAATTAGGTGTGAAAGACGTCTCACTGAGAATAAACGGCCAACAGGAACCATCCGAGGATATACAACTTAATTACACAGAAAATCATATTGCACGAGTTTATCATCGTCTGTTGTCATTTATGGCACGCGATCAAAATGTGGATACTGGTTTGCAAATATCACAATATGATTTTAAAAATCTGTATCCGATCTATTACTTCTCACTGGAACATCTCGATTTGATGAGACAATCTGTTGTTGATATACATTTTAGAGCTAATGTGACTCGTGGTGCTATTGCTGATTATAGAGCTGTTGCTGTCATTCTCAGCGACAAATCAATGTTACTTGAAGGTGTTGGAGGAAGAATGAGAGTGGTAGATGCACCAGTGGAAAACATGTAATTGAAATTGTAAACGATTTAGAATCAATCAATTATGTATAATGTCATATAGTGTTATTAGTGTTGCGTTAACTCCCGGTCAATTAAAAAAATTGCAATCGGAATCAGCTAAAAAATGTGGAACCACAATCACGTTGAAACCCAACCAAATGACTGGTGGTGCAAATAAACTATCGCTGACAACTCGTCAGGTGAAACATTTCAATGATGCACTAGTAGCAAAAAAGGGTGTTCAGATTACTCTCTCTGCGGCTGCTATCAAAAATATGATTAAAACAGGCGGTATATTCCCGTTGTTAGCTGTGATACCAGCGTTGATTGCAGAGGCTGCCCCAGCGGTGGCTAAAGCGGCAGCGTTAGGAGCCGTTGGTACTGCAGCAGGAATGGCACTAAAGAAGGCAACTGGGAAAGGATATAAAAAAAAGGGAAAGGGTCTAAGACTACCAGGAACCCCGTATTCATGGTACAGCGGAAAGGGTCTAAGACTAGGACCGGTTTATTAATTCAGAAATCTTCGATTTCCAACCCAATTGTTGAGGAGTCTATGACTCGGGAATCAAAGATTCCTATGTCCAATTTTGATTTACTCGATGCTGCTAAAAAACTCGCGATTAAAAACTTCAGAGGTGTTTTTATGAAGGATCAATTACCACATCAACCAAATAGCGTTGAAACCGGAATCATTAATTTAGATAACAGCACTGGACCTGGAACTCACTGGGTTGCATACGCTATTGATCCACGTGGGATTGTCTATTTTGATTCATATGGATTAGCCCCACCAAAAGAGTTTTTGCGTTATATAAAAACCCTTCCAATGAAGACTTGGTATTCTACGCTACCAACACAAACGATGAATGACCCACCAATATGTGGCAGCGAAGTATTAAATGTCCTTAACGCTATTTCTAACTCCTTGAGTAACCCAAGCGGAAAACCACCACATGTTGTCGTGAATGAATACACTAGTAATCGCTGGAGAAAATCGAAGATTTTTCAACGAAGTCGTCAAAAACGATTTTAGAGAGAGAAAGAGTTTTACAATAACATGATTGATATTTGGGGGAGATCTTTGAAACCCAAACCCGATGGCACTGCACCCCCTGATTCTGTCAAGGATATAAAAAAATTAATTAAAGATGAAATCGCTGAGACGTTAAATTTAGTAAATGTTGACCCGAACGAAATAGTTGTATTTCAGGACAAACAGGGTAAATTGAAATCCAGTGATGTGTCATTGAATGACATTTTGATACGGCAGCGCGACGCCGCTGAAAACTCTATTGCGCTATATTCCAACGACGGACGACTTAAACCAGGCGCACTTGTGTCTACGATCACCGACGCGATTGCCGCCCACGACAACAAGATTGCCGCCCAAGACAGCATGATTACCACCCAAGACAACAAGATTACCGCCCACGGCCGTGAGCTGGATGATTATATACGAGGTTATAGCACTTTTCGCAAAAATGTCGTGCATAAATTCTTTGGAACACCGCTTGTGGTTGGCATGACTCTCGCTGAAATTAAAGACTTGTTGAATTCATTCTTCGCTAACAAGGAAGCTGGAAGGATGATGACTGCTTCAGAAATCAAGGCAAATTATCTCGAGATTTCTAAACTAATAGAAGATCAAAAACCCACTAGCGACGTAATTGTTAGGTTTTTTGGAACCCCGCTTGTGGCAGGAATGACTCTCGCTGAAATCAGTGAGTTTATCGGCAAGCACACTCACAATGCCTACATCGCTAATAGTTTCTTTGGTGTCCCGGCTACATCTACGATGACTCTCAAAGATATTAACATGTTTATGGTGAGACAAACAACACTTAATACCATCGTTGATAGATTTTTGGGGAGAACACCTGTGTCTGAAACCACATCGTTGACAGGCATGACTCTCGCGGAAATTAAAAGCGCTATTGACAAACAAAAGCACACCAGCGATATTGTTAATAAGTTCTTTGAGGGCAGTAGCCTCCAAGATATCACGACGAAATTTTCTAACATCGACAACCATATTAAAACCCAAGCACGGATTAGAATCAACGAACTTCTGGTTTCATTCTTTTCTAACAAGGAGGAGAGTGGAAAAACAATAGATCCTACCAAAATCAGGGTAAATTATCTCGATATTTCCGACGATCTTCTTAAACTAAAAGAAAACTTTGAAAGGATAAAGATTCCGCATCTAGACACTGAAGTTAAAAATATCGTGTATACGGTCGAGCATGGAACCATGGATTGGACAAGAGACGTTTATACTACGCTGTCTATCGGTCCCTTGGGCGGATCAATTTTCGATGATATCGCCTTGATGACGTGGATCGATGGTATCTACAGGCTAACGTGGATCTCTAACGAACAATTTAATATGATCGCGGACGGTAAAACCTACTCTGGTGGCACCGCGACGTTTATTTTTAATGGTCGCAAACTAGATTTTAATGTCGTCGCGGTTAATAGCTCCACCATTAGAACAAAAATAATTTGGTGTTTAGAACTTGTACATGATTTTTCCGGCTGAAGTACTAGCAATTCCCGCTAACGATGACAAATAATTGAAAACGCTAGCGTTTTTAAAATAACAATGATTTCATCAACTCAATGTCGCTATGATCAAGTCAGAGAATTTCAGACTAGACTCAAAACCCTCACTGAGGAGTATCAAATAAAAATAAAAAAAATACCGACGAAGAATCACCGCAATTGATATTACTATGTACTCGGTGTCAAGCGTTCTCGCTGGCGCCGGAATAATACTTGCATCGGTTACAATGATTGCCCCGGTCGTAGTTCCAATTTGCATTTCTGCGGTGGCTACAATCGGGGGTATATCAACCGGGATAGCAAAAAAGATATCATCATGCAGCCAGAGTAAACTGCAGAATTACTTAATTCAATTTCATATTGCATCAACCGCATATTCGCAGTTATCCCTGATGATATCGTCGTCACTCGATAATACAATTATATCAGATAGTGAATTCTCAGCGGTGGTCAGTATTTTTGATTCAGCGATATCAAAATTAGAGCAACAACATGAATATAATAACAATGACAACACCGATGGAATCAGAAAACACGAACCCAAAAACAAACCCAAAAACCAAAATGATCTCAATAATCTCAACCATACCAGATTGTGAGTTCTCAGTGATGGTCAGTATTTATGATTCCGCGGTGTCAAAATTAGAAATACAACATGAGTATAATAACAATGACGACACCGATGGAATTACTTCAACGAGTAGTGGAGAACACGAACCCAGTACAAACAAGCATGATATCAATAACATCAACGGAACCCGAGTTTAGTGTGAATTTCCCTAGCCCAGTCCCCGTGAAGGAGATAGCGCTAGCAAAACTACGAGTGTATCACAGTTGGCCTAATATCAGATCAAAATCATTTGGTGGTCAACAACCCAATAATTCTTTAGTGTTTGCAAATAAGAATAAACCCGACGGAACCCCAGACTGGAACGTCGTTTCGATACCAACAGGGTCATACCAAATCGAACAAATCAATAATGAATTCGCGCGTAGAATAAAATCGATTACTGGAGTAGAGTCAAAAATCGTTATAACAGTTCATGAACCGACGCTATCATCCGCAATTGAGATAAACACAGAAGGATACGTCGTAAATATCTATCAGAGTTCTATTAGAACCGTATTAGGATGGCCTGAAAAACCACCGGAAAAATCCACCACCGACTTAACCACGGATGTACAATCATATCATGAAATCAATCCCAGTTATCGAGATAATTTATCTGATATAAGAAAAGGAAAAATCGCCGATAGATTTATATTCACCAACAAAGACACATTGCAATGGGATTTTATCATTAAAAGAACAACCGACTCATCTGTTACTATTTCATTTACGCTAACTGACGTCCGTGGTTATTTTAATGAGATTAAACAATTATATGACACACAACTAGAACAACTACGGAAAACAAGATCGCAAAAACACGTTGAAATAATAAATCAGCTTATATCGGACATGGAATATATCTATGAACTAATTATTCAAACAATAATTAATGACAACAGCGACAATAAACAAAGATTCCTAACCGACTACAATATCACAGAAGACAATCTGCGTAATTTCAAGTTTCCGAAATACAACGCTGATGAACTAGCAAAAATTGTTAAAACCGATATCAAGGCGCTACAAAAATCAGATTCAACTGTCCTCCTCAAACATAATAATGATCCAGATGGTGGCGGTAGGCATATCGCTCCGTTCAACGTGAATATTTCATCGGTGATTGCGCTCAATTTAGTATGTGATGTTATCGAGGGAAGTTATCAAATTAATCTAGAACAATCAAATCAAGCTCAGCAGGGATATATTCTTTATTCATTTGCACCAACAGCTCCTCCAGGATTCCTAATTATTGAAAACCCAATTAATCCTGTCAACATGCGATGCCATAATAATTCGTTAACGAGAATTAATTTCAAACTCACTGACCAGTCCAATAATCTGATTGATTTACAAGAAGAGGTGTTAGCGATTAGTTTGTTTGTAAAGTCCTAAAGACTGGATCAAATCATTTCTTATTTTTTGTTAACCCATAGCAGCAGAGAGGGTGGATGACCACATCGTTGCGACCAAAATTGATTAAAAAATCGTAAAATCTCCGTTTTCATTTTTTTAGTTAAAATGAGATTTCGTAGGGAAGGCTCGTTAAGATTTCAATCAATTTTTTGTCTGAAAACGTTGTAGGGTTTGCCCCTGAGATATTTTTTTTTGGTTAAAATGAGATTATAGGACGGCTCGTTTTAGGATTTCAATCAAAATTTGTCTAAAAACGTTGTAGGATTCACCCTCTCTGCTGCTTCTTCTGCTAACTATACGTTTTCTTACGTTTATCTTCAATGTACAGGGGCCCCGAGTGTCTCTCCGTTACGCATCATTACCATCACACCACTGTCTGCGTGGGTTCGAGTCTAAGATTAAGCCAATGTTTTTATGTGAGAAAGCTTGCTTGTGTAGCATATGGTGTACTGAAAAATAGCTTTGCAACAACAACAACATCTTCAATGTAGACGTTTTAGATCGTACATAAACATGATTTGTCATTTCTTTAATACTTCTCTGTCTGAAGTTTTTCTAAACTATTGAAATATTGAACATATAAGTGGAAGTTTCAGGATATCCCTGATATTATTCTATGATAATTCGACTTTGTAACTTACTTTAAGTGTCTTGTACAGTTGCACATAGTGTAATACTGAAATATCTGAATGCCTTGCAGAGGCGACACGAGACTCTCTTATCAACCTTCCCAAAATCACTGAAACACAGAAAAAATTGTATTGGGTAATCTTAAAACTCAATATAGATCCATACAATTTACTTGAGTACTTTGATGTTTCCTTCATTATGTGTTTATTTACAATGTTCGCAACTAACACTTACAATTGGGCACAAAGTCGAGAAGATTAATGTATGTATTTTCGTTTAAAAGATTTTCTGTTTTAACAACTTGTATGGTCCAAAGACCAAAAACCAATGCTTCCTAGAATAATTACCTAACATCATATTTCGGGCTGACTATTTAAGTCTTGAACATTTATTTACTTTAACAAATTGTATCGGGCTTTCGATTGACTTCAACGATCTTCTTCTTGATCATCTATAATGATAGAATCCCCCAAATAGACAATGTTTTTGTTGAAACTATAAATTACCTAGAGATAAACATAACCAATCATACCTACCCCGTATTTGTTCACTTCCATGAGGAATCTATTATGTGCTTCATGAGCATTATTTTAATGATCTCTTTATAATCTTAAATAAGAGTTTGATATGTTCCACTTCTATATATCAGCTTTTCGTGCTGTTTTGCAAATTCTCCATCTGCCCATGATGTGAATTATAAGTAGTTAGTCTGACACTTACAATTTGCGAACGATGCTTGTCTGTTACCCTGGCATTTATGATTGTTTCATACTGACTGCACGCATGGAAGTTGCAAATAAAACCAGCAAGTTTTGTAAAACTTAATAAACAATTTAATTATTAAAGTTAGAATTTAAAGTGATAGACGAGCTTACATTTAAAAAAAAATGAATCTTCTGTAATTCTTAAGTTTTGTGAAGTAAACGTTCCTTATAGATATCAAACTCTTCAATGTACTTGTTCTCCAAGGTATGTGACGTTGTCAAGATGGCATTATTCAGAATTCCTTTGAAATATTTACATCAAATCTAAGATAATATTATTGCCCAAATAATGGACACATTCTCATTTCACAGAATCGTCCGAAAAAATGTTGTATTTCTTCCATCGAGTAATGTCTAAACCCTATATTCAACAGAATTGCTGGCGTACAAATGTAACATTATAAATGTGAATGACTCCAAAAAGGAAATGACAAAAAGTTTCTATCTTTCTTCTTTGATATATGATGAGATCACGGTATAGTATTCACTTCCTATTTTGCGTCAACCCTGACTATTCACTTAACTTAAGCAAAGGAATGGGATGTTCTTAATCCTTAAGCGAAATAAATGTATTAACAAGAACACATATTTTCTTAAATATAGATACTTAGTAATATCGCGAGATTGAAGACTGAGTAAATGGTGAAAGCACAAACACCATTTTGCAAATTTCATGTTACAACTTGTTTCACAGCTATTAATAAGATGAATTACTTGCTTAATGTTTCATATATTTGTAAAATATATTTTATAACAATGACTACCATAACATTGATATTTAATTCTTGCATGCTCAAGATTCGCTGCTAAGATAACCATTTTCAGCAAACAGTCAACTGTATGGATACGAAATTAGTATAATTTTAGTAGTAATCATATAAGGTAGACAACTGGCTGTCAGCTTGATATTATATTTTGATATAGAATGCTATATAGCAGCAACGACTTAGTTGTAGTGGTTATAGTACTAAGATACAGAGAGGAGTGTAAGAAATATTAAACTCCTTTGATTCCATCAAACGATTACAACCCAGAACGTTATATTTATCTTCAAAACTCTTCTCATGATTTTGATTTTGTGACTTTCATAATTGAGAATATCTCAAACGTTGACTACTTATTTGACCAACCTGTTTTACTATCATTATGGCACATGCTTTCTCCTAATCGACGAGTCCAACAATACACAGCAGTTACATGGATGAACGACGATAACCAATGATACTATGCTCAGCATCGCTAAAGAAAAATTTACATTCCTATTGCCATTTGGAAATTGAGAAAAATGTGAATCTTATATTGCTTACTTAAAATTTAACAAACCTGCTTTGTTTTCTTCAGGGCACATAGCTCGCAGCCAATCTGCCTCTTGACACTCACAGGCAAATGTCACTTGAATATCCATCAACAGTACCAGTAGAGATAGGATGAGCATTACTAGCCTGTCTGTTAAATATCAACCATAAAAAAACAAATTATCCGATAATTACTCTAAGGATGTAACAAAATGCTAAAATAGACACATGGCTCACATATTTATGTTCTAAGCCATCGTAGAAATACAGCTCTGATACATTATACAAGTTGCATTGTACTAAGAGTTGTCAACACAAAATTGTTAACAAATAAAATTGTGAAACATGTCTCCATTATAAGCTGTAATATGTTATGTGATTTCTGTTATTTATGTATCCTGTTCAAGTAGAAAACTGAAAAGAGAAACAAATAATTGTAATTACATTTTCCAAGCAAGTTACAATTGTAATATCCTGGTGTTCAAATTAAATGATTGATTCAAAATGTTCTTAATTTCTAGCCTGCTAGCACCTTTAGAAAAAATATTGATTAATAAATATTGTGTATTTACACGCCATTAGTTATCATTATGCTTGAAAGGACGAAAATGCTGCATTATTGCAAAAGTGAAATGAAGTGTACCTTTCCACAGCTGAAGAGTTCTACGACATTCTGTTTGCACCATTCTTTAAACAAGGACAGATCTGTTTAAATCGACATTTTGTGCTGACATGCTGGCGTTTATAAAGCCCAAATAATATGTACAGGAACTCATAACATAAAGGTCAAATGACGTACAGTATTTATCAAACCCGATATGACGATTTACCCCAATCTACATTCTATTGTCGGACATAAATAACTATGTGCTAAGTTATCATTTGGTCTCAGTGCAATGAAAAGAGTAAGAGTTCAAAAAGATATACAAACATTCTTGGCCGTATTGTTTGTTTATCTAGGGTGGGGATTATCTGGACCAATCACATTCACATGACGTTTCTCAATGTACTTTGTCTGTACCTGAGAATTCCTTAAATCTTCAATTTCAGAAAACTATTTATAGATATCATAGGACCGAGACATCAAACGTGAAATACATACATACATACATACATACATACATACATACATACATACATACATACATACGTACGTACGTGGATGCATGCATACATACATACATACATACATACATACATACATACATACATACATACATACATACATACATACATACATACATACATACATACATACATACATACATACATACATACATACATACATACATACGTGGATGCATGCATACATACAAACATACATACATACATACATACATACATACATACATACATACATACATACATACATACATACATACATACATACATACATACATACATACATACATACATACATACATACATACATACATACATGCATACATAAATACGTACAATAATTCCTCAGCAAAATATATAAGCATTATGATGACTGTAAGAACGAACAAAACGCGGAAAACGTATGCAATTATATTCGTTATTGATGCGAATTATTGGCAATTACATTATGCGATCAAAACTGTTATAGTTGTTCTCTTTGTAATTGTATAATACAATTAACATATAATAACAATATTGGGTTGGTGTATGCGATGGTAACAGCAGCATATGTAGTAGTTGTGGTAGTAGAAATCATTTTAGTGTAGTACATATTATACATATTTCTAAAAACTATTACCCCAATGTTTACAATCACAATCATAAATAAAAATTTCTTCTCGATTCTTTGACATTTTTTATAGTGTAAACGTGTTAATCTAATTGTCTGGCTGCTTATTTATACAAATCCATTTAGCCAAATTATCCCGCTTCAGTACTAACATCACGGAGAGTTACAGCTGCAAAGAGCTTTCCGATATAACTAACAAACTAATGTCAAGGAACAAATGTACACCAATTCCGGACCAATTTGCAAATTCCTTCCGTAACAAAGTAAAGACCATTAGAGATTCACTTGACAGCACAATTTCAACTGATGCGGCACTATACAGTTATGATGCAGAATTTCAGCGACAACCATTAGGAGCATTGGAACCCGTTTCTATTGATTTAGTATCGACAATCAAGATGAAGAATGCATCAAAGTCTTGTGAACTTGATCCAACTCCGACATCACTGCTGCTTGAGTGCTAAGACCCAATATTGCATTCACTAACTAATGGTACTAATATCTTTCTCTCTTCGGGGGATTTCCCATCATTTTTCTAAACTGCCATCGTAAAGCCTCTGCTGAAGAAACCAACACTTGACGATAACAGTTTAAAGAACTACCGCCCAGTTTCGAATCTCCCATTCATATAAAAAAATCTTAGAAAAGGTTTTTTAACCCAGATTGTATCTCTTTTGAATTCAAACAGTCTTTTAGCAACTTACATTCTGCATATCGCCTTGGTGTAATACGGAAACTACTCTTCTGAAAGTATATAATGACATTCTCTCTGCTTTTGATAGTGGAAAGATTACAGTCCTCACCCTTCTAGATTTATCTGCAGCATTTGACACACTAGACCATAATATATTAATTCACCGTCTCCAGCATGTATTTGACATTCAGAATATTACCTTGCAGTGGTTCAAGTCTTACTTAGTCAACAGGACACAAATTATATATGCAAATTGAATACATTCCAGCCCAGTTGACGTATGTTGTGGTATTCTACATGGATCTGTTATTGGACCTGTTCTCGTAATTCGATACACTCTGCCGCCCTTATGTGTGATAGATCATCGCCCAGAGTCGCACCAATTGTACGCTGATGACACCCAAATATACAAGTCTAGCCACTCAACTGAAGTTGATGCTACCATCCATGGAGTAGAGACGTGCATTTCTGATGTGAAATCATGGATGACATTAACAATCTGCAGATGAATGATGATAAAACTGAGGCTATTCTGATACAACACAAAGACTCTCATTCACATCCTTTACCTCAGACAATAAATATCAGCAACACTAAGATTAAATTCTCACAGTCATTACGAAACCTTTGTGTTACTCTAGACAGTATTCTCACAATGCACCAACATATCATGAACATATGCAAGGCTGCAAAGCTTGAACTGTGACGCATCAGTTCCATTCGTAAATATGTTTCAGTTGATGCCACTAACACACTTGTGTGTTCAGTAGTACTTTCAAGACTGAACTATTGTTACTGGACTAACTCAATTCTGTCTGGTTCGTCAGAATATTTACTCCAGAAACTTCAAAAAGTTCAGCAGCAGAGAGAGTGGACAGACCAACTTTATAGAAGCGTCCATTTGGCAAACCAAGGCTTCCTCCAAAATCGAAAAAAGTTTCCTTTTGAGAAGCAAAGTCGTTGTCGCGCTCTTTATGCTGATATGGGGGTAAGCTTAACTGGTTCTCGTGTTTTTGTCGCCGAAAAATCAATTAAATTCATGATATTATAAATAAATTATGGATCCATATTGTGTGAAATGTAAGAAGCGTACTTGACAACGATTACAACTAAAAATAACAGATCAGCACTTGCTGGTAAGTGTGTAGAATGTGGTAGAATAAAAGTTTAGATTTGTTTCTATGAAATCTGCAGATGTTTTAAAAAAAACGAGGAAGTGATATTGCAGCCAAGTTAGTAAAACTCCCAGGATCACCATGGTCAAAATATCCAGGAGAAAAACACCTTCCAGGATATAGTTATTGTGGACCCAGCACCAGACTTGATATCCGACTCGATGATCAAAACCAACCTAGACCCGGTGAAAACCCAATAAACGCCATTGATAAGGCGTGTCATGCTCTTGGTGTTGCTTATAAAAGCAGTAATCTGCAAAACAGACATCGCATATGTGAAATTAATTCATGAGTTGAATTCTATCACTGATAAATCCTTTAAAGACATACTGGCTTCATGGTTGATAAAATAGTCGATAAAAAGTAAATTGATGTTGGGTGCTGGTAATTAATAAGAATATGGAATCTATATATTATTCTCCAAGAGTAAACTGGAGGGGTAAATCAGCAATCAGTAAACGCCATAGCGCCGCAAAGGTGAAAAATACCACTGCAACGGATTTGTTATCCAAACAGGCTATATAGCATATGAATCAACCACAACCTAAACAAATTAACTTGCATGATGGTGTTTACAAGTATGCGCTAACCGTAGTTGATGTTGCGAGTCGATACAAACAGGCAGAACCGCTAACGACGAAGTCATCAACTGAAGTGGCTTCTGCGTTTGAAAGGTCCTCTGCATTGGCATAATCTATTACAAGTTGATTCTGGCAAGGAATTTTAGGGTGTAGTATTATCAACAATGAAGCATCATAATGTCACCATCAGGGGAGGACATACTGCATTACATCGCAATCAGGCAATTATTGAACGATTTAATCGCACACTTGCTGAGCGGTTATCTGGATATCAATACGCGAAGGAATTTATTCAAGATAAACGATCTCGTGAATGGGTCAAGAGATTACCAGGCGTAATTACCGCGCTGAATAATGAGATTACTCGAACAATTAATATGAAACCTAACAACGCGATGAAAAAAAATATATACCCGTAAAACACATAATGATTTTTCAAAAGAACCAATACTCGGCAATGTCACTGTTAGATATTTATAAGAACCAGGAGAGCTCGAAGGTGGCAAAAGCAACTGATCCTATATGGAGTGTCACAGCACATAAAATGTCTAGTATAACGAGATCTACGGGTAGACCGCCAGTCTATAGATTGGATTCAACTGCTCCACAGCGCGGATTTACTCGTAAACAACTACAACTGATACCCGAGGATACTCAATTACCGCAGCGTGGTCTTAACTAACACCGCTGCGTCTGTTGCACTCAAGTCAAGTCAGCATCACATTATCTCTGGTATGACCAGTACTGCTACTTTTTCTGTCTATTGTAAATTGGCGAGGATGTTTATCCGACCAACACCAACGCATTATACAATTGCAACTCGCTCAGTGATTATTCTGTTGTTGTTTCAGTGTGATTATAAATTCAGCATCAATATCAAATTTTGTTACTTTTTTTCCTGTTGTTTATAACCAGAGAGTTTTTTTCTGATTATATTATCGCTGACAATATCACAAATTGTAGTGTCATTATAGTCTAAAACAACTCTTCGAAGTTGATTTATTCTTCATACTCTGGACACCGTAAGATAAACTAAATTCGACCACTCGATGCGATTATCTATGATCCAAACAATTGTATCGGATATAGTCGACCCCTGCGAAGAATGTATCGTCGCTGCGTATCCTAGCTTCCATTGGGATGTATCAGCGTGCAATGCATCTTCGACAACACTGATATCAACTAACACAATATCATTTAACAGGAGACAT
The DNA here is from genome assembly GCA_030141615.1 of Unio pictorum. Lineage (NCBI taxonomy): Eukaryota > Metazoa > Mollusca > Bivalvia > Unionida > Unionidae > Unio > Unio pictorum. The sequence continues at coordinate 1,591,142 of JARLTB010000026.1, forward strand.
CTGCTTCTCCGTCAGGCCTGGAATATCAACGTCGATATTTTGTCTTCGTGTATCCTTGGGTCTATAACACAATGGCACTGGAAGTGTTGCAAATTTTTCTTTGTGTGTGTTAAATAACTTTATCTGAAGTATATCTCTGACTATCTTTCTACTTGCCACTATCAAATCGTTTGGTCTCCACGCTTCCCAGAAATTACTTAATGGGGTTTCTGAAATTATTCCACGCGCTATTTCACATTGGATTCTATCCGGTTGTAATCTGATTAGTTTTTTGAACTCGCGTAATTGTTCATCAAGTGATCTATGATCAGTATTAATTTCTTCATAATAGTCTACAAAATTCTTCAGCCAATCATGTGGGGATAAGCCGACAAATAGTGGTGGTTGACAATGGTTATTCGCTGGTAATAATCAATCGAGAAACCTTTGTAATACATCTAACGACACTGTGCATATCTCATCCCAAATAATGATTTCTGGAATATATTTCTCGCCCATTCGATCAGGAATCCATTCGTCGCCTTTCCATCGAAAAAAAACTGTGATAAATGCAAGCAATAATTCCTCGCTGTTTCATCTCTCTTGCAAGTCTGTGTGTTTGTGTTAGCACAATTATGTGTGATTTCCCTCGAAATAATTCAATCGCACGAGTCGTCTTCCCTGACCCACCACAGCCGTTTAAGTAACTGGTTTTATATCTACATATTGGATCGGAACACAACGGTGCATCAGTTTGTTCTGATATCTGATCATTTTTCAAGTAATTGTTTTCAATTGTAACATCTACTGATTTGGAGTAATCACGCAGTATTTGTTTTAATTCTCCATGATCCACAATTTTCGTTTGAATTAGTGAATTCTTCTACTGCTTCGCTATGTTTTACGTTTATATAAAATGAATCAGTGTCTACTCTAACTGCGGTGTCAGGAAATCTATTTATCATCGAAAGTAAATTAATAGAAGCATAAGCCAGCATACACGACCTTAAGTACGTATATTGAGGATTTTATCCATCTGTGTAAGTAACAATTGTACCCAATTTGGTTCCATCGGATAAGAAAGCGTCTTTACGATCGACGTATATACCCCTAGATGTTACATCTGGGATTATAAAATCATATTCAGCATCATCTATAATCAACCGCGAAGAATATCGTTTGTAGTCGTATTTCCCACTCTGAGGGAACTTACCAATTATTCTTCTACCCAAATCTTTTGCGTGTTTATTTCTAACTTCAACGATTTCATTTGACCATTTCACGATATATTCTTCGTCGAGATCGGGGAATTGTTTTTTTGTTTTCGCTGATTATACTATCTAGACTATCGTGTCGAGGTAACCAGACTTCAGTTTTTTTTCGATAGGATATAATTGCTTCACTGATAATCAGCGATAACAGCATTTTAGAAGCAATCATATACCATAATAACGCTATTGGTATCCAGTGTTTTTCAGAGATGTGTCTACAAAACCAAACATAACAGCAACGATGAAGTGCTTTAGCCAACTCAAATGATACCACACGAGCGAATCCGGTTAAATCAAAATCAGGCAGTGGTACATTAATCGCAACATGGGTCATCTCATGTGTGTGATGTCCAAATCTTTTGAAGTACTCAGAACACTCTCCATACTCAAGAACACTCCCAGGATAACACTCAATCATATCAACCGAAATAATACTTTTAGGGTCGTATTTTGTATTCCATAATCCACTATGGCCATATGCCACGCAGCTTGATTCGATATCTGAGAGAAATTTTGCGCGTGTTGGTTTCCATAGATTTCTCATTCTCGTGAAATGAGCTGCAACTGACGGTATTGTAAAACAGTTCGTTAATAATTGTTCGTCGTAATCCGTTGAAAAACCACTAGCTAGTTTTTTCATCTCATTGTGGAAGGCTTCAGTACGGTATAATTCGCCACATACATATTGATCGAATTTACCCTCTTCGTCTTCAAAACTGTGAAGAAACCACACTGACACAGGATCGTTTTTACTTAACTCGTAAATAAAATCAGATAAATTTCCCGTGTATTTTATTTTTCTATCCCGACGAAATATTGTTACCACGGAAGTCCATGCATGTTCGTTATGGTCAATAATTTTGATTGGAGATCCTCTTGATTTATATTTCGCTTCATATAATATCTCGCCTGTTACCATCTCTACGGATATTGGGAATTTTAGTATCCCCTCTAACGCGGCCACATTTTTTGAATTGTTACTCCGCTCTCCTTCACTGTTAATTCCCATTCATTTATTTTTTGGCGTCTTAGATCCGTCAATTTGTTATCACGCAATGCATTTGTAAAATGCTCTATTATTCGTTCTGCTACACAATTCAACGACGAATTTTTCATGGGTTTTAAATTTTCAATACTCGGTTTATTATTTATCCGATAGATCCCGTAAACAACCGCGGTTACAGGATAGGATCTCTCGTAATACGGTTTGTCAATCTCAGTCAGAATTCTTGGTTTGAAATCCTGAATCACAGTGACAGTTTTATTATTTTTCAGGATGGGTTCAAATTTGTCGCGTATATTACAATTCCCCGTTTCTGAGCGGATAATGAATTTCACTCTAAAAAAATACTTTTTCTTGTCAAGATATAAGATTATCAATGCTGTTCTTTCGTCGTTCATGGTAGCATCAACACTACCATCAATTCGAAATGTTGACCAACAATGAGATGCTCTATCGAGCTTGAATTCATTAAAACTATCACGAATTTTACCCATCATTCTTTTATCACTTATTAGACTGTTTGGTACATCAGTGGAGACTCTATCGAGATTGAACTCAATATTTGTCCAAGGTGTAACTTTCGATAATCTCTCGAACTCCTCCATAATATAATTAAAACAAGTATTTAAATAAAGAATTATTATATAATGAACCATTGCAAATGGCTTATGATAGGATCAGTAACCGCTTGTAACAAATCATGCATAAATGAATTCTATGGATATCATTTACAAAGCGGACGTCGTGGAAGCTTAGGGCCCTATGTGGAGTAGGTGTGAGTCGCAGTTATGTCACAATTGATGTGATAAGCGATACAGAGAACTGAAGCGCTATTATGATAAACGAGTTAAAGTTTCCGTCAATGACTCTGTCCCTGACAAAATCATAAGAACTCCTCAAGACTACATTGATAGATTCCCAAGTAATAATGAAACCAAATAATAAATTCGACAAATAGTATTATAGTATATAAATGAACTTAGAATTTCAACCACATCCCGTGATGACCAATTAACAAGCATCTCCTGACAGTATTGTCAGAAACCGCAGACTGAAGAACCCAGTTGGTGCTGTGAATAATCATGGATATCTCATGTTTGGCGCTGGAGGGAAAAAATATTATTGTCATTGATTTGCGTTGGAATGTTACAATGGATTGATCAAGGATGGTCTTGTTAGTGATAACATCAATGGTATAAAAACTGATAATTCTTTAGATAATTTACGACCTATTTCACAAAGTGAAGACACCAAACAAGGAGGGACTGGAAAACACTCGAAAATGAGAAGCCGATTTATTTCAGATAATAACGAAAAAAGAGTATTTAAATAAATGAATGAAGCTGGATAATATGGCGATATTTGCAAACCCTCAGTACGAAAAGTAGCAGAACAGGTATGTCGATCGGCTTTTTCTGAAAGAACCGGACATAGAATTCAATTTACAATAACTATTTTGTTGTAGTCACATGTCTCAATGGGATAATGGCTTTTTGTTTTTGCTTGACTAGAAAGTTTATAATTTTGTCTACGATTTTTAACTACAATGAAATCTACGATTTCCGTCTACGATTTTTCATCTAGGATTCATTAAACCCTTCACATGATACACATATATCGTATTCAAAATTATAGATTTGTAGATTACGATCATTGGTGTATACAATACACAGATGGAATCATGTCTTGAGGCCCATCGTTTGAATTTCGTGCCAGGCATTATTGTCGACGGTACCGATTTGGAGGTTTTTCTATATAATTGGGGCGCCAGCCCAAAAATGGTACTTCGTGTACACCTTCCGTGACGTCAAATACGTGACGGTTTGATTTTACACCAAGGGAAATTAATTCTTGGGGGGAGGTGTACAACAACAATAAGCGCTCCCAAAATAAACAATAGCATGGATGCAAAAAGCTCTGTCACACTAGGATAACCCCAAGGGATGGTTCAAAATGAACTATCGGCTAAAAGAAACGGTGATATGGTCAAAGAGATAGAGAAATCTCAAAGGGAAAAAAATGTTAAAGAAAAAAAGAAGAGAGAAATCTCAAAGAGAAAAAATCTCAGAGAAAAAGAACCCTATGAAAGACACAAAAGCCAATAAGGGACCCAGTTAATGATAACCGCTCATCATAGCTATTGTTTATTTTTGTTTTTTATTTCATATTAAATACGTAATATTTCATATATGAATTTCGGAAATATGAATGTCATTATTAACGAGATTTCAAGTTTGAAAAATCAAGGAATTTAACTGTCAGATAAATTAAATTGTAATCAAATTCTTTCTGAATTTCAAGATATTGATGATAGTTCTCGGAATAACAGGTATGTTTTATCGAAATCCTATTCTTTTATAAAGAAAATTCAACACGCTATTTATGACTCCCTTACATTCTGTAACGACATCACTAAGTTCGTCTCGTTATTCGCTGTGAAGGTTAGAAGTGAATTGGGGAACAATATGAAATCAAACGCACAATTAACTCAAACATCAAAACAATAAAACAATAAAACAGACTATCCGCCAAAATGAAAATTTTCCCTTGATTGCCTCAACACAGTAAACACGCCATACATACAGGTACGGAAATTCTATAGACAGGTATGCGCTTACTCATCTAGAACAAAATTCTAGTTCAATGGTGATTTAATCAATGGTGATTTATCACTACGCGGAAGTATATAACACACAAAAGAGTTTTAGGGGTGAGTTTTTTCACTTACCTTTTAAATAGTATATTAATTTATAATGATAAATGAAGCACTAACAACTAAATTAGCACGTGAACGATTAGCTTCCATTAAGAAATTTATTCTAGTTCGTAATTCCGTTCGAAATATGCTCCTAACGAGACAACACTTTCAAAGGGATTTTGCAGCAGACACTGAACAGCTACTCAAACCAGTAACTACTGCAACGGGAAAAATCGTATCAACCACTGAAAATGCCATATGGGGAGATATTCATGAGGAACAACGAGAGCAAGAAAAACCAGCCCTTCTTCCTGTACTTGAAAAAATATCAAAGAAATCCAAGCAAACAAAGAAATCTTTAAAAACACTTCCTGGTGATAAAGTAAGACATAAAAGACCACTGATGGGTGACTTATGATAAGAGTACAAAGCAGATTTATTCATTTCCAACACAAACATACCAAATACTGATGAATGTTCCTTGTAACCAATGATTTTACTAGATACCCGCAGTCTGGAGAGTAGTTAAGGTGTTCCAATAATACGTCATCGTCTGAGCCCCAGTGCATCAGGGCTACTCCACAAACGGGGAATGTGACCGTGTCTCCTACACCTGGAAATAGTTGATAAGACGTGGAGAAACGTCGAAGCCTTCAAACCGAAAAGTGCTGATACGCCATACCAAACGATGCATTTTATGTGCCTCGCAACGGCAGCACAGATGTGATTATTTATTCATTAAGTACAAATGTTTAAGCTTTCAGAAATCTTATGTGTTTAAAATGTAATGAAATATGCATGTTGATTTATAAAAGTTCCTTATGATTTATCGGATGATGTATTGGTTATTGAAAACAGCACATTAGTTCTAATATGGATATGAGATAATGAAATATAAATTGAACGTGCGTACAGAGGCTTGTCCAATCACATAATCTCTATTTGCCTTAAACTGACATGAATGCTCACGCTATATAATTCAGTCAGTCCGCTAATTTCTACTCCATTTACAACGCGTTATGACGAAAACGGAAAGGAAAATCCTGCATGTTGTTAATTGATCAATATGTATAAAGATCAAACATACTGACAAACAGGCCTTATCTTGTAGTACAATTAGATTTTTACTGCATCAAATAGTCCTATAATTAAGGGAGATATAGCAAAATTAGTTTTGGTTTCTCAAGAGCACATCGATCAGAATGAGCACCCTGTGGAACACCAGTACTACACACTTTCCAACAGGTGTTACATGTATTGCTTGCAAGGAAATTCAAAAGGACTTCATGTATAAAATTCAGATAGGTGTGTCACGCAAATATTCAAGTTTTACTTAAATTTACCCCAAAAAGATAGGCCTGTCAAGAATCACATTACAATCATTATTTCCATTTCAGTACCCACGAATGTAGTTCTAGTCTATTTTTAGAACATTTTTTCCTCTCTCATTTTGGTGGTGATAGAAGAGTTATACTGATGCACGTTTGGTAGGGATTTAAAGGTAATTGTTTATTCTTGAGAATATGAGCTGATAGAGTGGATGTCTGTGTGTATGTTGGCGACAGTGCACATGGAGTAATAAGGCCTTGGTGATGATCTGGTAGTGAAATATGTGGTCTGTTTACATGCTGTTCTGTTTACAGTGCAGCCGTTGAAAAAAATGACAATCAACCCCTGACAAAATCTTCACCGTTAATTCATCTTTGGATGTATTTTAGATTAACATATGATTTGTATCGATTGTCACAAAGTTGAAAGGTCAGTACTGAGAAATATATGTAGAGAACATATAGTAAAATTAATTGTGGTGTATGTCCATATATACAATGACCGGCGCGTAGGCAAATTATTCCCTCAAATATTTAGCGCATTAATCCCATTGTCGGTCGGTAGTGTGCAAAACTTGATTTAATTTCAAGAGGTCATTTCATATATATTTTTTTTTATTTCATTCAGATAAGCAAAATAGTGATAGTGGTTCTCTTCTTTAAATATATGTTTTCAATTTAGTCAAATGAACGGTGTCATGGCAAGGTTATACCTTTATGAATTTAATCATATTAAGCTCTGTTCGAAATGGACATACATCACAATTTAATTTTACTATATGTTCTCTACATATATTTCTCTGTACTAAATTTTCCAGTGAATGACAATCAATAGAAATCATATGTTAATCTAATATACCTCCAAAGATGATTTCACTGTGAAGTTCTTGTGAAAGGTTCACCGGCACTTTTTGAGAGGCTGCACTGTTCTAAATAGAACAGCATGTAAACAGAACACAGATTTCAGTTCCAGATCATCACCAAGGTCTTATAACTCAATGTGCACTGTCCCCGAAATACACTCAGACAACCACTATCTGAGGTAATATTCTCGAGAACAAACAATTATCTTTAAATCCCTACCAAAAATGCATAAATTAAACTCTTCTATCACCACCAAAATGAGAGGAAAACTGTTCTAAAATGGGCACTGAGCTGGAAATACTAATGTTGGTCATAGGAAAGGGCACACTGAGTTATCTCCCCTTATTATGACCACCTTTACAGATATTCTTCATTTCTGAAGTTTAGTATTTATTATGCATGGCTATATTCTCTTGGAATAATTGATACAAACATGAAACAGTTGTAATGAAGGTCCAACAGTTGTGCTAGATTTCATGAAATAATTATGGTGTCCGTTAAAGGGTACACATATTCCTCAGCAGGCTGACGAGACACGTGACTTTGTATAGCTTTCATTGCTTGTCCTAATTAAAGTAAAAGCTATAAATACGTTTTCAGGCACTATCAAGAGTTGTAGACTTTGTTAATTTTCATGAAATTAAGTGGGACCATGTTTTCTGAAAATTCACAAAAATGCATTTTAAGAATTGACTACCCTCCACTCATATCATGTCTTGAAAACACGCCAATCTGCATCACATAGACAGTTTAGACTTAATTATGATAATTATTGGATGCATCTCCATTACAAAATAGCATGATTTACTTGCAAAAGCTTGTATTTTAATTTTCATGTCCTAGATCTACTTAAATATGATAAGATTCATAAAAGGACAATTGTCGGTAACCTTTTAAGTTATCATTATTTTAAGTTTATGTACATAAATATAGAATAAAATCGTAGCTTTTTTACATCGAATTTATCATCAATTTTAATTCAGTTTCAATTGAAACGTCAGAAGAAACAACTGAAGATCACATTTGGTTTCATCATATTATATTCTAATAGTTTACCTTTGTTGTCTTTTCCTATGTGATGTCTATTTTTCGGATTGGACTTCAACATTGTATTGCAGTGTTTTAAGTAGGTGTTTGTCAAGTATACTTTTAAGTATGATTAATCTCAATACATTGGGGATTTTTATTTTGTACTTTTAGGTTCAGATATGAAGGACAGGCAAGTAATGATATATCAATCTCATGCTTTCAATATTCATCGCTATGCACGTAATCTCTGACACAAAAAGCCAAATCATTTCAGCCAAGGTGTTCACATGACGTAGCCCTGGAAAGCATGATGGATAAACATACATCCAAACAATAAGATTCACCCTTTTAGACTAATATAAATGAAAAAGAAACGAGATATACATATATATATATATATATATATATATATATATATATATATATATATATATATATATATATATTAACAAATACTATTATGCACCCAAAACTGTTATATTTGTCCAAGTAAAACGTTCTGGTATTATACAATTAAACAGATAATATCAGTTTTGTGTTGGTGTGTGCTCTGATAAAATAAGCACATGTAGTAGTTGTAGTAGTAGTAATTGTGCAAGAAAATATAACTATTAGAATAGTATATGATACAACTAAATGTGATCTTTAGTTGTTTCTCCTGACGTTTCAGTTCAAACTCTATTATAATAAATACGATGAGATTTTCTTCAGCATTTATGTATATAAAGTTAAAGTAATCGTAATTTAAAGGTTTACTAACAAATGTTCTCTTAGCAACCTAATCATATTTAAGAAATATGAGTTGAAAACGGAGAGTTTTTCAAATGATAAATAAGAATTAGTTTGCCTTTTCTCATGTCACAGCATGTTTACTCCTGGCTTTCACGGTCAGCACAGACAACAAACTTTGGACACAAAGGGTGTTTGTTATTCAAGATGTTCTTGTTTAATTCAAATGACCACTGAACCTAAACCGCTTTGTTTTGATGTTTATATTGATAGGGCATGCTATGCCAGCAGAGTGTAAAAGGTTAAAACGTATTCAGCTTTAAAAACAGTCAATTACGCATGAATTGATGCATATAGAGAATAACTGTCTATATTTTGTTTTGAATAATGTCAGGTTAACTAAATTATGTGCATGGCATAAAAGTTATTTCACTTGTGAGTTATTATGATAACGGTATTACGGAATGACTTAATTTTTTATACCTAAAAATGGACAAATATTTCGTAACAACTCATTCATAAAATATACGCATAGGCAAAAATTCATTGACTTGGTGGGACAGAAAAAGGCAAAAGAAAATATGAACTTTGAATATAAGATGACAAAACCCGATTGTGATTCGTCCCTTTGCTCCAACATCACTAACCTAATCCAAAATATTGTGCTAGTGCCTAACGCCCTGCTATGTTATTATATATTGCAAATACTGCAACACCTAGTACGGATAACATGTATATACCTATAACCTAACCGCGATATGTAATCGATTTATTTTGTGGCGATCAGAATAGTGATCGAGACGCTACAAACTGCACTATCGGCAATCTTTTTTTATGTTATAGAACTTAATATGAACGACTGCATTTATTTCCATGAAATTCATCAATGGTTTTATTTATGTTTCTTCAGAAATGCATAATCAAAATTGTACATAATTAGAATATTCATTTCTAAACGAGGTCATTTCATTATTAACTTAAACCAAAAAGTTCATCTTTGGAATATTTTTAGTATCGATGTATGTCTTGGTTACAGCGTCATTGTCCGATTCTGGTTCTCCAGAATCAGTATGTTTACTATCATACATATTGAGAGAAACATTCATTTTTCACCAGAGTTTTGTACTCGACATTAACTATTATTTGATATCGTTGACATAATAACACTGTGCTACAGTTTTCCATTAGTTGCAAACGCAGCTATGATATCGCAGTTATTACACGCTTCTGAACAACAACCGCAACATCATCCACAACCTCCTCAAACAACCTACTCAAACTTAAAAAAGAACTAAAGTCTTTCACTCAGCCAATGTCTCATCAACAGATTCAGGTACCTCAGCAACAACAACCACACTCGTCTCAATAACCTTCAATAACAACTACTTCATGAGATTAGAATTAAATTTAAAATTAAACGTTTCTGGTCATTCAAGAACAATTGAAGTTGGATTCTGTGACATTAAAGGAAGCTAGAAACGATTTTTAAATCTCATTACTTTATTGCTAAGCAAATTGATAAAGGAACCTGAATTTCTAACATATTTAAAATGTACAAAAATGAACTCGGTGATCATAATGATCCAGAGTATCTTAAATTTACAACAGATGTAAGTAAAAAGTAAGAAAATAAGAACAATTAAACCCACAACAACAAACAATGACCAAAACAAATATCAACAAGTTCGGCCAGAGACATAAAATAATAGAGATTTTTCCCCAAAATGAATCACATAAATATCGATACATGTAGGTCAAGATGATACAAAAAAATTTAAGTATATAAAATATATTTTTCTCAATAGCGTAACACCGAGAAAGTATGGTAAAGCTGTATATCTCCTTTTGAAAGTTAAGAAAGATGCCGACAATGGTATTCTAGATTTTGTTTACTTTATTACAATAATTAAAAACTGAACCAGGTGGTTTTTCTACTTAAGAAAAAGGTCACAATAATCATTCTAACACCATCATAATGATGCTGAAATATTAGAAATCGTGATGGACGGAAAAAGTTCAAGGGCACATTGCGCAAAATTCTTTCTGATGCTGTTGATATTTGTTAAAGATAAGTAACACGAGGTATCATGGACTTTAAAGTAAATCAGTCTCTAATTGATTACCTTCTTGCTGATTAGCATAGTGATTTAAAACAATCATCGCGAATATGATGATTAGACACCAAGGTAAGCGTTGACCAAATATGTTCAAAGTGATAAATTCACGCTTACCTAATTATGAAACATTCTTTGATTTTGAGACAAAAAACAATGCATTAATATATAGAATTGAGAAATTACTTGCATCTTCCTTTATTATTAATTTTGCTATGTTTGTAGGCTCATGTTGAGTAGGTTATAATTATGTTACATGACTTTATATATACTTATGTCTCTTTTCATTCTGAAATTAAATTGAATGTGTATTTGAATCATAATGACCATGCTAAAGAAGAATAATCATTATAATGACAGAGGACAAGTTTAATATTCGTCCATACATTTGATTGGCTTAAGGCGGTTAGATTTCGCTTTCATGAGCTGCTAACAAAAGAACAATGAATGATATATTTAAGATACTACCGGTAATTACCCTTCCTCAGCATCTCAGTTGCGACTTGTATTAATCGCGTACTTTAATCTGTACGATTCTTCAAACCGACGATTAATTTCGTACAACATTTACACTGCAGTGTATTTGAAGTAAAAAAGTGTTTGATCCTTGACTTAATCACATTAGGTTGGATGCGACTGACTTCAATTCACGAACTTTAAAGATTTAAATTTTGCAATAATTAAAGAATATCGTCAAAACAGTGGATATGGACTATATAGTATATACTAATGTTAGTATATACGTGCGATAGGATAGGCAAACTCATTCATAATTATTATTAGTAGAATTCACTGTGTTTATCTAATAATAGCTTGCATATGATAAAGTCGCTAAGGGAGCAATCGTTAGTAAATGACTAGGTTATGACTACTTTAAAGTCATACAACACAAGTAAAAACGAATTAAATTATTTTGTTCTTTTTTCAGTTCGTGATTACTTATTTAGTTGAAAAATTACGATTCAGGCTGTTTCTGAGGCCGAAATTAGGCTAGTATCGGTAATTTTGAGATAAAATACGCAATTTTTATTTATTGTCTGCCAGACAAAAATTCGTTATTTGCCACGCCTATATTCATGTAACCTCTGTGTTGACCTCTCCCGAAGATTAAGAATTTTAGCCATGCGCAAACACATGTTTACAAAAATAATGGCGTGTATGCAACTAGATCGAAAACCAAAACAAATTATGGCAGCACACGCATATGTATTGGTGACCAACATGAACGATGGAATAAAAATAAGTCCACTTTGAACCTGGAAACTAATCCAGAGGTCGTTAAATTCTTGCTGGATACTGGTGAGTCTCAATTTTGCAATGAACAGTCAAGTTTTTATACCGCTGTTTTATTTCTGTATTGTTAACTCTTTATCAAAACTCTTAAAATAACATTTTATATAAACTGACATTATTCCATTTAGCTTGAAATAAAATCTCACAGCCCTGCAACAATATCGCTGAAATCCGAATGTACATGACACTGCAGCTGTTTTTGAGGCTACCAAAGGGACATTAATTATCATCTTCATTATCGCACGCAACCATAAGACTTTATTTAGAAGCAAGCAGTCACTATTTTTTTTAAAAATACAAATTATTTATAATGTAACTGGTGATGGCTGTAAATTAAAGTAATGCAATACAGTTAAGTATATTTTATGCATGACCAAATTAAATAGCACACTATGTGTGCATAAACGCCCGTGGGGATGTGGCACCATTCCTAACCACACGGGAAAAATTAAATAACTTTCTTTTGAAAGATAAAACAGTGAATAATGACCCGTCGTGGCAGGTTCACTTTAATTTAACATTCATTCATTCACTATTATTTGTAAACTATATATAATTTTTGTGTCTAATGAAACATTTATTTTCCCTTGCTATATTAGTAATGAATTGAATGTCAGTGCAAGGAAAACATCAGAAACAGAGGAATGTCAAAGAAGACATAGCCACAAATTCTACACCTGGGCCAACAATTCATAGGATACAAATTCCTGCTGTGTCTGATATAACCACATCAGAATCAGATATGGCATCTGTGTAAGTATTGCTACATTTTATTAATTTTTATGTATATTTACTAATTTACAAGAAGTTTGGTAGATGCACCTGGAAATGTATCCTATTTTAATATTTTGCAGTTGGTAAAGATTATACATTTTGTTAAATATGGTTTGTTTTATTTAGAATAATATTTTTGTTGTAAATTGTAGGCACACGTCTTTTTTTGCTATTGATATGTTCCTCATCATGCTGTTGTTTGTATTTTAGTTAAAGAGCCTCAAATGAGAATAAGTCTTTGACTAAATGAGTCATCCCTTTAAATAAATTATTGTTATTATTATTATTATTATTATTATTATTATTATTATTTCTTCAAGCATTATCTTTCCCATTATAATAAGGAAGATTAATGCTTTCTTTTGATACAAAACTAAAGATTTCCAAGTTCAACATTAGTATTTACACATTTCTAAATTTTATTTTAAGGGATTCAGTCTTGTCTGAAGTTGAAAAACTTAAGGAGAAGGAAAGTGTTATGATGGAAAAGTCTAAAAGTTGTATTAATCCATTTGAGAAAGTATACTAACAAAATAAATTGTGATACATACAAAAAGGAGAATATTCGTGTTAAGTATACTAAAAAAAAACATGTATTGTATTGTATTGGTATTTGTGGATGGTATTTGTGTATAAACCAGAAAGTTGCTCACACAAAAGCTTTCTTTGCTGTGTATGAACATACAAGTTAAAAATGTAATTACATAATTGTAACAAGATAACCGGGACGGATATTTCGGATTGATAACAGAACACGTTTTATGATACAGATATAAAAATTATGGTTTAATGTGGCGATATATATATATAAGCAAAACAATGAAATGCGTGCGTAGTGTAATCCAAATATTGGATTTAATTAAACATAATTACGCACAGACTCGAAGATGCTAACAAATTTTACAATGATACAAATAAATGATACAATGATACAAAACAATGATACAAAAAACCCAGATAAATATACAAAAAAAAATGAATACATTTCACTCACGTAGTAAACAATGCAGGATTACTCATAGTAAAAATGTATACGCTCAAGTAGCGAAACTATATTTGAAAATAATAAAGGGACAGATAACGACTTATCTTTCCAGTCCCAAAAGATATACTGGGTTCCGCAAACCCATATTAGCCCACGGCTAACAAGTTACAAATAAATAGATATAATCGACTATTAGTATACAGCTCCAACGCCGATACAATTAAACTTCACAATTTCTACAGACTCCGGACACTCGGAATACTACGAAACATTAGACCCTCCAGACACTCTAAATATTAGACCCTCCGGATACTCTGGTCATTTAGACAGCTCTACAGCTAGGTCACCCTTGTCACTCTTGACATTAGACACTCCGGACGCTAAACACGAGACACTCCGGCACATTTAACAGCTCTGGACACACCAGTGCATTTAAACACAGCTCCCGACGTTTGACAGCTCCGGACGTTTAACACCCTCGGGTCAATAGCTGAAAATATACCCGACACCGTGTACTAACGTTGATACAGACATAACGTAATGACGTTATACACGGTAAATTATAAAGACTATATTATCATAATTTTAAATTGACAGGTTCTATAGTAAACCTTCCCTGTTCGATAATGCTGATAGTAAACAATTCTATTTTAATAAAATATAGCTTTACATTACCAATCTAAATGCCTTGCAAACAAGAGTAGAAAATGCACGCATTATGCTGTGTAAAAGCTATATCACAAACATGCAAAGGTAAATATAGTAATACAAAAGCTATCACTCAGTACCAAAAATGTACTTACCCCTACAGCTAAAGTTGTGCCAATCCTCCCTCCCTCGGATCAATAGCCCTACAGCTACAGTCCTTTAAACCAGCCTCTTGTTGACAAAACCCTTAGTAATGTGAAGATCATTCACATATAGCAAAGTATTTATACGGGTTCGTTCTCCGTATCGAGAACACTCTGTTCGTGCGGTATAGAGCGAATTGTACTCACGATTCCGAAGTACAACTGCCCATATATAAAAATCACCCTCAGGTATCGTTGCACACGATAAACCAAACTCGAGTACATGTATTTCCTGAATAAAAACTACATCATTCCGTGACAAATATATCTTAAATATAGTATTGATGCATAATTGAAAAAATGAAGATATACTGGTTATCATAGTAAAAAAATGAATACACTGTATTATAAATACAAACCATACTAAGGTCATAGTTATGGTTTGTCCGTTTAGTACACATGGAGAGGGCAAAGGGGGTTTTCCCAAATGTATATGCTTGTGTATGGGGGTGGGTGGTCTGCTGATAATGTATGTACACATATACCTCGATAGTAATTTGTCTAATATGTAACCTGCTTGACTGGGTTCAGTTGGTGTTTGAGTTTTATTGGACAATCGACAAACTTTTTAAAGTTACACAGCTTATTTCTTTGATGCAGCCAGACATTCAACATTGGTGGACTATCTGTTATATTAAATACATAATAATATTAATCCTTGATCTTTTCTGTGTGGATTAAATATAGGCTGTTCTACAGAATGGGGAGGGCAATCGCATGTACGCAGATGGGGTGTGTGTTAAAAAAAAGTATGCATGTGTACAGGGAGGGAGGGGTCAAGCTTTATCCGATTTTTGTGCACATGCCCATTGTTGGAATCAGATTTTGTTTCCGGATTTTTTAATTTTTGCTTGCAATCTAATTCACATCGGTCTGAGCTATACACAGATAGATAAACATTTGCAGAAGTATGATACATTATGGATTGGAAGTAAAAAGTGGCGAGTACCTAGCTACCCTAATTGTAAAAGAAATGCATTAGGAAACATACATGGGGGTGGGCTTAATTTCAATATTTGTTTCACTGCAGTAGTTTGTTTAGTTGAAGTACTAAAGTTTGGCATTGAGTAAATGGTAATCACTTGTGTCAAAAGCATAGAAACCAATCACATGATACTAAAACGTCAATGTAATTTCTATAGAACTGTCTAGTATTTTGGAATGGGATGTCTGCAATCAATCTTTTAGAGTAATGGTACACTAGTTTCTCATATAAAAGTCTCTGGGAGACAAAGAAAAAGGAAAAACGGAGGCAGAATTTAGATGGACTGAATGGAATTGGACTACCAGTCCATAGAAAGATCATACAAATGAGCAGGAACACAGGACAAGAGTCAAATCTATTACAATAAGTCAGATGATAAAATAGGCCATAACTTAGTCGAGTTAAAGACAAGTGAAAGGGTTTTAATTTGAATTTCATTTGAGAGATGACTGTTATTTAATGATATTAAATTCTTGTTTATTTGACTTTTCCATTTTGTGTATTCATTAATTTAACTGTCGGCACCACTGACTGGGGGCTCTGAGCATTGCATCTGTCTATCACTACTTCAATTCCTCTCAAAAACATGCCGGGGGGGGGGGGGTCTTTTGTAATATTTTTTTGATCAAAGAGCTTATAATACCAGACATATCATTCTTTGGAAAAATGAACAATTTTTAATATTTGAATTTCTTCCTTGAAAATAAGGCATTTTTATTTAAAAATATCATAGAAACATTGATTAAATTTCCTTGTTTCCAAAACAAGGTGGGTTTCAAAATCGTGTATTGACCAAACGGTCCAAGTCAGAGATAATATGGTTTCATAAAATAACAATTGTTTTTTCTTAAGCACTATAATTATCGTTGAATCAAATTCGGTGCTTTATCGAATTCCCTATTGCGTGCCTAATATATGCACTTGCTTCCTCTGTATATGCCACTATATGAATGCTTGATATCAAAATTCAATTCAGTTGTCACCTTTCAAATTTGTTGGATTCGTCTGATGAATTATACATTAAAATTTCATTTGTTCTCTTCTCTCAGCAAGTCGTCGGTTGGATTCTGAAAACCATATACTTACAAGTACAAGGAGATGCAAATAATTATGATATTTCTACAATGCTCGCATATAAATATGTATGACATGTATACAAAGGTGAATGCGAGGAATAGTTCATTTGTGGAGTGAAAGCAGAGATGACCCGTTTCGGCAAGTTATGGGTCTCTTACTAGCAATTGACATACTAACCTTTATGAATTCAATACCATCAAACCAGAGACAAGCTACCGAAGATATGGACCGTATAGAATCAGCTGAGGTTTATTATCAAACAAATTACAAACAAGACTCGTGGCAAAAGAGAGAGAGAGAGAGAGAGAGAGAGAGAGAGAGAGAGAGAGAGAGAGAGAGAGAGAGAGAGAGAAGGAGAGAGAGAGACAGAGAGAGAGAGACAGAGAGAGAGAGAGACAGAGAGAGAGAGAAAAGAAATGTGCGTCACGGAGACATTGGGATATGAAATAGTCACGCGATGTATAGGAACAATGTATTCTTTTCTTTGGAGCCTGTTCACTATGACGACCATTTCATTTTGGTCATGCAATTTTGGACTCTGGAGAGGTCCATCTGATTGGAGATGCACAATCAATTAACAGCTGAACGATGGGCAGAATATATAATTATCTGAGGATCCGCGTTAAGCTGTTTGAAGCTGTGAAAGTTGTCTTTTCTCGGGGTGAATTGAAGATTCAACTGAGGTGACCTACTGTGATGAAGCACAGTTAAGAGTTCAGTAGATACTGCGAAATCTGGAAAACCATACTCCACTTACTAATTAATATACAGACTATAATACGGAGAAGTCATGGCTTTTTGGGTGACAGCAGCAACATGGAAATATTGAGATGTTTTCAACATACGCATGTGTCTACGGACGTAATTTTCTCTACCAAAACCTAAACGAATTAACTACTCGCATTTTGATGTGACCGTTCCTAATGAAGTTCATCAAGCTGATCCATTATTTCTACATCATGATGGTTTCTACAAGTATGCGCTAACCGTAGTTGATGTTGCGAGTCGATACAAAGAAGCAGAGCCGCTGAAAACAAAATCATCATCTGTAGTTGCTTCTGCGTTTGAAAGAATTTATCGAAGGGGTCCACTGCGTTGGCCAAATCTATTGCAAGCTGATCCTGGCAAGGGATTTCAGGGTGCGGTTCTATCAATAATGAAGAATCATAATACTGCGTTACGACGAGGACATACTGCACTACATCACGATCAGGCAATTGTTGAACGATTTAATCGGACGCTTGCTGAGCGGTTATTTGGATATCAATACGCTAAAGAATTCATCCAGGATAAACGATCCCGTGAATGGGTCAAGAGATTACCGGGCGTAATTACCGCACTGAATAATGAGATTACTCGAACAATCAACATGAAACCTAACAACGCAATTAAGAAAAAGTATATACCTGTAAAACTGCAAAATGATTTTTCAAAACAACCAATGCTCGGTAATGTCACTGTTAGATATTTATATGAACCAGGAGAGCTCGAAGGTGGTAAAAAAAAGGGCTACTGATCCTATTTGGAGTGTCACCGTAAATAAAATATCTAATATAACACGATCTACGGGTAGACCAGCAATTTATAGATTGGATTCAACTGCCCCTCAGCGTGGGTTTACTCGTGAACAACTGCAAGTGATACCCGAGGACACTCAATTACTGCTGCGTTTTCTTAACTAGCACCTCTTCGTCTGTTGCACTCAAGACAAGTCAGCATCACATTATCTCTGGTATAACCAATACTGCTATTTTTTCTGTCTACGGTAAATTGGCGAGGATCTTTATCCGACCAACACCAACTCATTATGTTTCAACGTGGTTATTAATTCGGCATCAATATCAAATTTTTGTTTATTTTTGTAATGTTGTTTATAACTAGAGAGTTTTTTTCTGATTATATCATCGCTGACAATATCACTTATTTTTGTGTCGTTTTAGTCTAGAACAATTCTTCGAAGTTGATTTATTCTTCGTACTCTGGTTACTGCAAGATAAACTAAATTTGACCACTCGATGTGGTTATCTACCATCCAAACAATTGTATCTGTAGTTAATCCCTGTGAAGAATGCATCGTCGCTGCGTAACCTAGCGTCCATGGCGATTTATCAGCGCGCAATGCATCTTCAACGACGCTGATATCAACCAGCACAATATCATTTAACACTAAAATCTGTTTTTCACTTTGCCCAGGAATATCGACTTCGATATTCTGTCTTCGTGTAACCTTGGGACTATAACACTGCGGCGTTGGAAGTGTTGCAATTTTCTTATGCAATTCAAATAACTTCATTTGCAGTGTGTCTTTGACTATTTTCCTACTTGCTACTATCAAATCGTTTGGTCTCCACGCTTCCAGAAATCATTTAATGGTGTTTCCGAAATTATTTCACGGGCTATTTCACATTGGATTCTATCCGGTTATAATCTGATTAGTTTCTTGAATTCGCGTAATTGTTTATCGAGTGCTCTGTGGTCGGTATGAATCTTCATAATAGTCTACAAAATTCTTTAGCCAATCATGTGGGGATAAACCAACAAATGTTGGCGGTTGGCCATATCGCCGCACATTATTATATTAGTTATGAATTTAATGCCAGTGCAAGGAAAACATCAGAAACAGAGGAATGTCAAAGGAGACATGGCCACAAATTCTACACCTCAGCCAACAATTCATAGGATACAAATCCCTGCTGTGTCTGATATAACCACATCAGAATCAGATATGGCATCTGTGTAAGTATTGCTACATTTTATTAATTTGTATGTATATTTACTTGTTTACAAATATTTTGGTAGATGCACCTGGAAATTTATCATTGTATACTAGATGTATTTTAATATTTTGCAGTTGGTAAAGATGGTACATTTTGTTAAAATATGGTTTGTTTTATTTAGAATAATATTTTTGTTGTAAATTGTAGGCACATGTCTTTTTTGTTATTGATATGTTCCTCATCATGCTGTTTCTATTTTAGTTAAAGAGCCTCAAGTGAGAATAGTCTTTGACTAAATGAGTCATCCCTTTAAATAAATTATTATTATTATTATTATTATTATTATTATTATTATTATTATTATTTCTTCAAGCATTATCTTTACCATTATAATAAGGAACATAAATGATAATGCTTTCTTTTGATACAAAACTAAAGATTTCCAAGTTCAACATTAATATTTACACATTTCTAAATTTTATTTTAAGGGATTCAGTCTTGTCTGAAGTTGAAAACTTGAGAAGGAAAGTATTATGATGGAAAAGTCTAGAAGTTGTATTAATCCATTTGAGAAAGTATACTAACAATAAATTGTGATACATACAAAAAGGAGAATATTTGTGTTAAGTATACTAAAAAATAATCTATATATATATTGTGTTGTATTAGTATTTGTGGATGGTATTTGTGTATAAAGCAGAAAGTTGCTCACACAAGCTTTCTTTGCTGTGTATGAACATACAAGTTAAAAATGTGTAATTACATAATTGTAACAAGGTAACCGGGACGGATATTTCGATTGATAACAGAACACGTTTTATGATACAGATATAAAAATTATGGTTTAATGTGGCGATATATATATATAAGCAAAACAATGAAATGCGTGCGTAGTGTAATCCAAATATTTGATTTAATTAAACATAATTACGCACAGACTCGAAGATGCTAACAAATTATACAATGATACAAATAAATGATACAAAACAATGATACAATGAGCAGCAGAGAGGGTGAATCCTACAACGTTTTGAGACAAAATTTGATTGAAATCCTAAAACGAGCCGTCCTATAATCTTATTTTAACCAAAAGATGGCGAACCCTACAACGTTTTCAGAGAAAAAAAATTGATTGAATCCTTAAAACGATCCGTAGGATTTCGTTGAAATCTCCCTACGAAATCATTTTAACTAAAAAAATGAAAACGATTTTTTAATCAATTTTGGTCGCAACTTGTTGTCATCCACCCTCTCTGCTGCTTAGTGATTTCATCACTGGTTAACAAAAAATAATAAAATGATTTTAACCGAATATTTGATCCAGTCCGATACGATATCGTGTCCGAGGATCATGCAAATTTATTGTTGCGAATCCGTGTGGTTTTGACTGAGCATGACTAAAGAAATCTCGAAATTGATTGAAGTCCATATCAGAACACCATGTCTGCCAAATATTTCGTAGCGTATGTGTATCAACGCCGTTGAATACAGAAAGAATATTGCAGTTATCTCTGATGACTTTTGGAACCTGAGTGTAGCGTTGAGTGACATATATCACGTCAGTGTTTTTGTGACGCCCACGGGAAAATATTCTAGCAGGATTTTTTTGTTTATCCAACATTATATCGTCGTATACGACTAAATTGTTAATATCTCCATCAATATCATCAATGCTCGGTGCTTCATCGATATCGGTTATAAACTCAATAATACCCTCTCCGGATTTTTCTACCGCGCTGTCGTTAAAATCTTTTAGCACTTCATAACATCGTTGATCATCTACGCTAGGGGCAATTAAATACAACTTATCCCATTTCATCCATCTCATTATTAAATTGAGCAACAATTGCGTTTTACCGGATCCAGATGGCCCGATTATAATCATCCGGATAGAGTTTGGTAGCGCTGCATGATGCTTAACCGGTTCTCTTCTTTTAGTCGCTGAAAAATCAATTATATCCATATCTCTATACATAAATTATGGATCTATATTGTGTGAAGTGCAAAACGCGTACTGGCACAGAAGATGTGACGACGGTTACAACTAAAAATAACCGATCAGCGCTTTCTGGTAAATGCATGCAATGTGGTACAAAGAAATTTAGATTTGTGTCTATGAAATCTGATTTAAAAAAAAACGAGGAGGTGATATCGCAGCCAAATTGGCAAAGCTCCCTGGAACCCCATGGGCAAAGTACCCCGGAGAAAAGCACCTTCCCGGATATAGCTACTGTGGACCGGGAACCAGACTTGATATCAGACTCAATAATCAAAATCAACCCAACCCCGGTGAAGAACCAATAAACGCCATTGATAAGGCCTGTCACCTTCATGATGTTGCTTATAAAAGCAGCAATTTGCAACACAGGCATCTAGCAGATGTGAAATTAATTCATGCGTTAAATGCTATTCCTGATAAATCCTTCAAAGAAAAATTGGCTTCCTTTTTAATAAAATCGGCTATGAAAAGCAAATTGATGTTAGGTGCCGGTAATTAATAATATGGAATCAATTTATTATTCCCCAAGAGGATACTGGAGGGGTAAATCAGCAGTTCATAAACTCGCTAGCGCTGCAAAAGTGAAAAAAACCACTGCGGCTAATTGGTTATCCAAACAGGCACTATGGCAAATTTATCTACCACCGCCGAAACAAATTCAATTCTCGCATTTTGATGTGACCGCTCCTAATGAAGTTCATCAGGCTGATATATTATTTCTGCCACATGATCGTGGTTACAAATACGCGCTAACCGTAGTTGATATTGCAAGTCGATACAAAGAAGCAGAACCGTTAAAAGCAAAATCAGCCACTGAAGTCGCTTCTGCATTTGAAAGGATTTATCGACGAGGTCCTCTGCACTGGCCAAATCTATTACAAATTGATCCCGGCAAAGAATTTCAGGGTGCAGTGTTATCTACAATGAAAGATCACAATGTCACCATACGACGAGGGCATACTGCGCTACATCGCGATCAGGCCATTGTAGAACGATTTAATCGGACTCTTGCTGAACGGTTATTTGGATATCAATATGCAAAAGAATTCATTCAAGAAAAGCGATCGCGTGAATGGGTTAAAAGATTACCATCTGTGATTACTGCACTGAATAACGAGATTACTAGAACAATCAACATGAAACCTATCAACGCGATTAAAAAGAAGTCAATACCCGTACAACCACAAAAAGATTTCAAAGAACCAATTCTTCATAGTAATGTCATTGTGAGGTACTTATACGAACCAGGAGAGCTTGAAGGGGGTAGAAAAAGGGCTACTGATCCTATTTGGAGTGTCACTACGCATAAGATATCTACTATAACACGATCTACGGGTAGACCAGCAATCTATAAACTGGATTCAACTGCCCCTCAACGGGGTTTTACTCGAGAACAACTACAGGTAATTCCCGAGGATACTCAATTGCCACCGCATGGTCTTAACTAGCACCGTTGCGTCTATTGCACTCAAGACAAGTCAACATCACATTATTTCTGACATGACCGAGACTGTTATTTTTTCTGTCTACGGTGAATTGGCGAGGATCCTTATCCGAATACTGCCAACGCATTATACAATTGCAACTCGCGCAGTGATTATTCTGTTGTTTCTTCAAAGTGATTATTAATTCAGCATCAATATCAAATTCTCGTTGTTTTTTTTTGTCCTGTTGTTTGTAACCGGAGAGTTTTTTATTAATGATGCTAACATCAATATCATTTATTGTGGTGTCATTATCATCGAAAACAATTCTTCGAAGCTGATTTATTCTTCGTACTCTGGATACTGCGAGATAGACTAAATTCGACCATTCGATGTGATTATCCACCATCCAAACAATTGTATCCGATATAGTCAATCCCTGTGAAGAGTGTATTGTTGCTGCGTATCCTAGAGTCCACGGGGATTTATTAGCACGCAATGCATCTTCAACGACATTGATATCAACCAGCACAATATCATTTAATACCAGAATTTGTTTTTCACTCTGTCCTGGAATATCAACTTCAATATTCTGTTTTCGTGTATCCGATGGCCTATAACAAAGGGGTACTGGAAGCGTTGCAAATTTTTGTTTATGCAATTCAAATAACTTCATCTGAAGTGTATCCCTGACTATTTTTCTACTTGCAATTATCAAATCATTTGGTTTCCATGTTTCCCAGAAATCGTTTATTTGAGTTTCTGAAATCACTTCACGCGCTATTTCGCACTGGATTCTATCCGGTTGTAATCTAATTAGCGCTTTGAACTCGCGTAATCGTTCATCAAGTGATCTATAATCAGTGGTGATTTCTTCATAGTAGTCTACAAATCCCCTTAGCCATTCATGTGGAGATGCACCGACAAATGGTGGTGGTTGGCCGTGATCACCGCACATGACGACTTTTGTGTTTTTGTTTAACAACCACTCGAGAAATATTTGTAATACATCTAATGACACTGTGCATATTTCATCCCAGATTATGATTTCAGGAATGAATTTATCACCCATTCGATCAGGAGTCCATTTGTCACCCTTCCATCGAAAGAAACTATGGTAGGTGCAGGCATTTACCCCTCGTTGTATCATCTCTCTGGCGAGTCTGTGAGTCGGTGTTAGCACAATCATGGTTGACCGACGAAATAATTCAATTGCACGAGTTGTCTTTCCTGACCCACCACAACCGTTTAAATAAACTGTCTTGTATCGACATATTGGATCAGATACCGGTGGTGCATTAGAAAATTCTGATTGATTTTCAGCGCGGTTACAACAAAGATATTTATCATCCATGGCAACGTCTGCGGATTCACAATACTCATGTAGCATCTCCCTTTTAAATCGCCAACGCCCCCACGCTTCCTCGGGATCTGTGAATTTAGCTACAGCTGATTTGTATTTATTGTGTATATACATCGAATCAGTGGCCACTCTAACCGCGGTATTAGGAAATCTATTTATCATCGAAAATAGATTAATAGAAGCATAGGCTAGCATTGAACTTCTCAAATGTGTGTACTGGGAATTATGTCCATCACAGTAGGTAACAACCGTACCTAATTTCTCACCATTGGATAGAAAAGCATCCTTACGGGATACAAGTTTTCCCTGTTTCATTAAATCCGCTACAAGAAAATCGTATTCAGCGACATCTGTGATTAACCGCGAAGAATATTTTGCGTTGTCGTATCGTCCACCTTGAGTGAATTTACCGATTATTCTTCGTCCGAGATCTTTTGCTTGTTCTTTTTTAATTTCAAATAACTTCTTAGACCAATTTATGATTTCTTCTTCATTGAAATCAGGGAATTGTTTTCGTAGTTCGTTGATTATACGATCTAGATCGGGTTGTGGTAGCCAAACTTCTTTCTGAGCTCGATAGCATATAATAGCCTCGGAAACAATCAACGATATTAGCATACCACAATCAATCATATATCGTAGTAACACTATTGGCATCCAGGCCTTTTCAGATAGGTGTCTACCGAGCCAAACATAACTACACGGATGTAACCCTGTAGCTAATTCGAATGATATCACACGAGCGAATCCGGTTAAATCAAAATCAGGTAATGGTCCATTAATCGCAACACGAGTCATTTCATGTGTTGGGTGTCCAAATCGTTTGAAGTACTCAGCGCATTCCCCATACCCGAGAAAACTTCCGGGATAACACGCGGCTATATCAATTGAAATCATACCATCACGTGAGTAATTCGTATTCCACAATCCTCCATGACCAAATTCGACGCAACTCAATTTAACATCCTCGAGAAAATCACTTCGTGTTGGACGCCATGAGTTTTTTTCTCTTGCGAAGTGAGCTACCACTGATGGAATAGTAAAACTATCCGTGAGTAGTTTTTCATGGAAACTCTCCGGTGAAAAATCACTAGCGATTTTTCTCATTCTGTTATCTAATTCTTCAATGCGATATAATTCACCATTTGGTTTTACAAATTGATCAAATCCTATTTCGGGATTTTCATCACTTCTAAGTAACCACACTGACACAGGATCATCCTTACACAATGCTTGAATAGCATCAAATAATCTCTCTTCATAGAAAACATCCCCGATGAACTCCTTAGGGATATATTTCACGGTTCGTTCTCGTGGAAATACTGTTACCGCAGGTGTCCACGCGTGTTTGTTATGATCAATAATCTGTATTGGTGCTCCATTTTTGTTATATTTCGGTTCGTATAAAACCTCTCCGGTTATCGTCATAACTGTTATTGGAAATCTTAATGATGTTTCTAACTTAGCTATATCAGAAATCTTTGCACCGTTCTGTTTCACTGTCAGTTCCCACTCGGTTATTTTCCTACGTCGCAGATCAGTTAGTTTATTTCCTCGAGATGCATTTGTAAAGTGTTCTATAATTCGTTCTGCTACACAATTAAGCCCTGACGAATATTTCATAGGAGCTAGTTTTGCGATATCGGGTTTATCATTTAACGGATATAGCCCATAAACCATTGCTGTTACGGGATAAGATCTTTCGTAGTATGGTTTGTCAATGCCGGTTAGAATCCCTGGTTTGGAATCTCTACTCACAATGACAGCTTTTTTATTCTTGAGGATTGGTTCAAATTTATCCCTAATAATCCATTTGCCATCGACTTCAATAATGAATTTGATTCGGAAAAAATACCGTTTTTCCCCAACATGTGAAATTATCACTGCTGCTTTTTCATCATTCATGGTAGCGTCAACAACACCATCAATTCGAAATGTTGACCAACAATAGGATGCTCCATCACGCTTAAATTCATTGAAACAATCTCTGATTTTACTAATCATGGCTTTATCAAGAATTGTATTCTTGGGTGTATTAGAAACTATATCGAGATTGAATTGAGCATCTTTCCAGGATAATTTCTTGGACGCTTTTGAAATCCGAAGGATTTTGGGTTTATCGAGATTAAATTTGTTACGTTTTTTTGGTCTATCGAGATTAAATCTAGGACTGATTTTCAATAATCTCTTAAACTCTTTCATGTTTCCGTCTCTTGGACGTTTGATACGTTTTTTGGGTCTATCGAGATTAAATCTAGGATTGATTTTTAATAATCTCTTAAACTCTTTCATGTTTCCGTCTCTTGGACGTTTGATACGTTTTTTGGGTCTATCGAGATTAAATTTAGGATTGATTTTTAATAATCTCTTAAACTCTTTCATGTTTCCGTCTCTTGGACGTTTGTTACGTTTTTTGGGTCTATCGAGATTAAATCTAGGATTGATTTTTAATAATCTCTTAAACTCCTTATCAGCATTGAATTCAGCATTTTTCGAAGTCAATCTCTTGAACTCTTTCATGCTATACTAAAAACAAGTCTCTAAATGAAAGATTTATGTATAATGAATCCCCCTGCAATGGATCAGTCATTGAATTAGACAAATAGTATAGTATAAGAATGACCCAAGAATTCAGACAGCACCCTGTGAGTACAAATTATGAAGCATCCAGTGATGGTGTTGTAAGAAACCGTAGACTGAAGAACCCAGTTGGGTGGGATAATGGTATGGGGTATTTGTTTTTTACTGTTGGAAAGAAGAAATATTACAATCATCGTTTCGTGTACGAGTGTTTCCATGGATTGATCAAAGATGGTTTTGTTATTGATCATATTGATTCTAATCCGAAGAACAATTCCTTATCAAATCTTCAAGCAATCACACATAGTGAGAATACCAAACGAGGGGGGACTGGGAAATACTCGAAAAAAGCGAGACCTGTGAAATCTTTGAATACAATAACTAACGAAGAAAAAGTATTTAAATCAATATATGAAGCCGGCAAGTATTTCAATATTTGTAGACCCTCTGTACGATATGTTGCAGAGGGGGTTTGTCGATCGGCTATTTCAAAAGGGACGGGACAAAAAATTCAATTTAGTTACGTCTAATACGTCATATTTTTCATTTAGAAATATGTCATTGCTATAGAATAATGAATTCTGAAAACATGAATAGCATCATATCCGAGATTTCAAAATTGAAAGGTTGGGATATTGAACTATCAGATGGGTTAAATCCTGATCAAATCATGTCTGATTTTCAGGATATAGAATACGGAGTTAACAACAATAAATACATGCTGCCAAAGAAGTATGCGCTCATCAAGAGAATTCAGAATTCTATTAAGGACTCTCTCGCATTTTCCAGTGACGTAAGTGTGTTCGCTCCGTTGTATACCATCGTAGAACGAATACGAAAAGAATTGGGATACGAATACGAATTGAAAAAGGAGGTTAATTCTAAAGTTAGAAACCTACGGGCGTTAATTCAAGAAAATGAACAATTTTGATTGACCAACCATTTATCATTATTTGATTGCCCGACCATTAATCATTATTTGATTGCCCGACCATTAATCATTATTTGATTGTGACCGTCCCTCATAGAGATTTTAATTTTTTTTAGCATTTTTTGATTGATAATGTCAGAAACAGTGAATAAAAAATTGATGGCTGGTTCGGATTGATCAAAAATAGAATGGCGAAACTATCAGTATTATTTTTTTATATATACAATTTTGATAGTTTCGCCATCGATGAACGAAGCTGTCTCACGATGAAATAATACTTCCATGACCATCCGATGGTGTTTAGGTCGGGATTGAAAAATTGTTTTACAATTGAAAAATTGTTTCTGATTTCAAATAATGGTCAATGAAGCATTAACAACCCGATTGGCTCGTGAACGATTAGATGCAATTAAGAGATTTGTACCAATTCGTGACTCTGTACGGAATAAACTACAACAACGACAGAGTTTTCAGACTGATTTTGCTTTGGGATCTGAAGAATTGTTTAAACCAGTAACCACAGCAACGAAACAGATAGTGTCAACAATCTCTGAAGAAGGAAAAAAACAAGAAGAGTCTTTTCTTCCTGTGTTAGAAAAAATAGCAAAAAGAACTAAACAAACAAAAAAATCATTGAAAACACTTCCTCAGGATATATCAACCGCTTCAGAACAACAACGAGAACTTCAAGAAGATATCCCCCTACCCGAATTTCAAGAAAAAGGGGAGGATACTACTAGTGGACGAGTTGCATTCAATGAAAAACTTCTTCCCGGTAAATTAGATGAATTGAGAAATAAAAAATTTGATTCTATGGAAGAATTAGCCGAATTTGTCACTAGGAGTTTTCATCAGAGAAGAAAATATATCCACGGTGATTATAATCTCCCTCCTAAAAAAGATTGGTATAAGGGGTTATATCGGATACTATCAGGTTCCCCTCAAGCAAAAGGAGATGATAAAACTTTTCAGGAATATATGGCAGCAATAAAAAAAACTGAATCATCTATAGGGGAGCAATCGGATACCGGATTTCTTAGACTACCAGAACAATCAAAATTTATTGATATAACACAATCCCCCCAACAGATGAAAATAACGAGAGAAGTTGATCATGAAAAAGGTGCAACCGGTATCACTGATAAAACCAAAGGATTTTCAAAAACAGGCAGTGGTTTAGTTGAAAACTCTTCGAGGGAAAATCCTTGGATTTCATGTCCTGGTAGTGTTATCAATGATATATCACGATTAGAAGTTCTTGTAGGAGGTTTCCGAGCTGGAAATAACTCACCGGAAATAATTAATGAAGCAGCTGATATCTGTAGACGATTATTTCAGGGTGGTATCATGGATATCAGCACATATCGAGATTTCATTGGCGAGTTAGTAGACGGTGAAACCGTCCATGGTTATCATAGTGACTGAATCGATTAGATAAATAACAATTGAAAAATTGTTTCTGATTTCAAATAATGATCATACACTACAATCATGATAAACCAACCCCCGTCTACGTAGTTAATTCACGGTTTCCGGTTTATAGAGCATACTACGGAGATGGTTTAGGCAATACCATTGCAGGGTTATTTGCGAGAATGGCTCCAAAAGTGATGCCGTTAGCTAAACAACTAGGAATGAAAGCCATTGATGTTATTCGTGATAAGGGTATTAGTGCTGTTGGAGATTTCGCTGGAAAAGCGTTTTCAGCCGCAAAGAATAAAATAACATCATTAGTGAAATCACGGATGAAATCCAAAGGATTTTCAAAACCGTTACCCTCTACAGCGGAAATGCCTGCAAGTGTTAGTAGAATTATAAATAACGCAGTAGATGAAAAATTAGCGTCGATGGCTTTAACCCCCGACCAAAGCAATATTGCAAATATGATAGCAGGAAGTGGCTTTAAAAAACTACGACGATGAAATGGAAAATCGCGATTTAGACTCTGATAAATAGAATAAAATGTTCAAACAGTCACCTGATCCAGCGTTTGATATAGATGCCCCAGTTCGCAAGGATGATTCTGTACGCGATTATCAATATTACGCCTATCATGCCATAGACTCAAATAGTCGAGCAAGAATTGATCTTCAAGTCCATGATACCAGTAAATACTTTTTGCCCTGTGAAGCGTTTATTGAAGTAGAAGGAGAAATTGTAACAGCTGCTGATACTACTGCTGTACCAGCACCGTATCCAGCTGGTACTCAAGTTGGTTTTGTCAATAATGGTATTATGGCGTTATTTGAGAGTGCTAGATATCTCATTGATGGAAAAGAAATTGAGTCCATAGATCGTGATGTTGATGTGGCTACAACAATAATAGGACTAGCGAGATATTCTGATGATTATACAAGATCAGCAGGACCCTCTATGATGTTTGCAAAGGATGTTAAAAATACCGCTGGAGGAAATCAATTTGTTGTAAGACGACCAAAGAACAATGCTGGCACCGCTAATATTGATGCCGAGGATATGATTATAAACAACGATGTTAATTTCAATCTAGGAGCTGCAACACGTATTTTAATGTTGCAAGGAGCGCGTAAATCATTTTCATGCGCGATTCCACTGCATCACATATTTGGATTCTGTAGAAACGTCAGAAAAGTTATTTATGGAGCGAAGCATACAGTATCGCTTGTACGAAAGAGTGATGATAATGACGCGATTTGGAGGATTCCAGCAGATGCTGCAAATCCCAATGCTGATGCTGGTAAAGTCAATTTAACAAAAATATCATTGTGGATGCCAGTGTTGACTCCAGCAATCACCGCAGAAGAACGATTACTATCATTTATGGACCAAGGAGGAAAGTCGTTGTTAAGTTGGCTAACCGTAAGTACAGATGTGAAACAATCAAATGTTAATAATGTGTTTACGTGGAATCTAGCATCAAAACAGGGCACTGCTGCACCACGTCATATATTTATTGCGTTACAGGATATCACACGAGTTGGCAATCAACTCTCCAGCCATATGATATTTGATCAGTTAGGTGTTAAAGACGTCTCACTGAGAATAAACGGCCAGCAGGAACCATCCGAGGATATACAACTTAATTACACAGAAAATCATATCGCACGAGTTTATCATCGTCTGTTGTCATTTATGGCACGCGACCAAAATGTGGATACTGGTTTGCAAATATCACAATACGACTTTAAAAATCTGTATCCGATCTATTACTTCTCACTGGAACATCTCGATTTGATGAGACAATCTGTCGTTGATATACACTTTAGAGCTAATGTGCTTCGTGGTGCTATTGCTGATTATAGAGCGGTTGCTGTTATTCTCAGTGATAAATCAATGCTACTCGAAGGTGTTGGAGGAAGAATGAGAGTGGTAGATGCCCCAGTAGAAAATCTTTAAAAGATTTTTCCATTAGAATCAATCTATTATGTATAATGTCATATAGTGTTATTAGTGTTACGTTAACTCCCGGTCAATTAAAAAAATTGCAATCAGAATCGGCTAAGCGATGTGGAACCACAATCACGTTGAAACCCAACCAAATGACTGGTGGTGCAAATAAACTATCGCTGACAACTCGTCAGGTGAAACATTTCAATGATGCACTTGCAGCCAAAAAAGGTGTTCAGATTACTCTCTCTGCGGCTGCTATCAAAAATATGATTAAAACAGGTGGTATATTTCCATTGTTTGCTGCGTTACCAGCGTTGTTTGCGGCAGCGGCCCCAGCAGTTGCAAAAGCAGTCGCATTGGGGGCAGCTGGAGGCTTGGGGGCAAAAGCGGTACAGAGCATTGCTGAATCATATGAACCGAAGAAAGGTCGAGGATATAAAAAAAAGGGACGATCCGTTCACGGATTGGGTCTAAGACTACCAGGAACCCCGTATTCGTGGTACAGCGGAAAGGGTCTAAGACTAGGACCGGTTTATTAATTCAGAAATCTTCGATTTCCGAACCTATGGTTCCCAAATCTTCGATGGTTCCCATGTCCAATTTTGATTTAATGGATGCTGCTAAAAAACTAGCGATTAAAAATTTCAGAGGTGTCTTTATGAAAGATCAATTACCACATCAACCAAACAAAATTGAAACAGGTATTATTAATCTCGATAACAGCACCGGACCTGGAACTCACTGGGTTGCATACGCTATTGATCCACGTGGGATTGTTTATTTCGATTCATATGGATTAGCCCCACCAAAAGAGTTTTTGCGTTATATAAAAACCCTTCCAATGAAGACTTGGTATTCTACGCTACCAACACAAACGATGATTGACCCACCAATATGTGGCAGCGAAGTATTAAATGTCCTTGATGCTATTTCTAACTCCTTGAGTAACCCAAGCGGAAAACCACCACATGTTGTCGTGAATGAATACACTAGTAATCGCTGGAAATCGAAACGATTTTAAAGAGAGAAAGAGTTTTACAATAACATGATTGATATTTGGGGGAGATCTTTGAAACCCAAACCCGATGGCGTAGCAACCCCTGATTCTATCAAGGATATAACAAAAAAAATTAAAGATGAAATCGCTGAGACGTTAAATTTAAAAAGTGTTGACCCGAATGAAATAGTTGTATTTCAGGACAAACAGGGTAAATTGAAAACCAGTAATATTTCTCTGGATGATATTTTAGTTAAACAACAAAACGCAATCGAGAACACCGTTGCGTTATTTTCCGATCAGGGTAAACTCAAACCGGGTGTACTCATTTCGACGATTACAGATCGATTAAAAACTATCAACGATGAGTTAAACAATTCTATAGTTGTAATAAAAACACTTGAATCTAGAATTGAAGATAACGGAAAACAGTTTATATCATTTCGTAGAAATATCATTGATAAATTTATTGGAACCCAGTTGGATAAAATTGAAATAAAACTCCCCGATATTAAAAAATCCATCGATGAGACAAAAACTTTCATCGAAGCCATCAAAGGTGATTTTTCGAGGATGATAACAATCATTGAAAAAACAAAAATTCCTCATGAGAAAACCAATAACGTAGTATATACAATCCAACACGGATCATTTGCGTGGACACCTACAAACAACAAATTAGATATCACTGCAACCGTTAAAGGTATTTATCGATTAACACTAGTAACACCATTAACTCAATTTAATATATCATCGTCGAGTTCATCCGGGGTCAACAATACGATTTCAACGATCATCGACAAGGATACAACTGAAAAGTTCACTATAACAGCTACTGATAAAAATTTGATTGGGGTTTCAGTAACCTGGTATGTTGAATTCGTAGCGGATTTAAGTAAATAACTAAATCGTTCGGATTTCACAATTGAAAACGCTAGCTTTTTTAAAATAACAACAATGACTTTGTCATCGACGCAATGTCGCTATGATCAGGTCAGAGAATTTCAAAATAGACTCAAAACCCTCACTGAGGAGTATCAAATAAAAATAAAAAAATACCGACGAAGAATCACCGCAATTGATATTACTATGTACTCGGTGTCAAGCGTTCTCACTGGCGCCGGAATAATACTTGCATCGGTTACAATGATTGCCCCGGTCGTAGTTCCAATTTGCATTTCTGCGGTGGCTACAATCGGGGGTATATCAACCGGGATAGCAAAAAGGATATCATCATGCAGCCAGAGTAAACTGCAGAATTACTTACTTCAATTTCATATTGCATCAACCGCATATTCGCAGTTATCATTGATGATATCGTCGTCACTCGATAATACGATTATATCAGATTGTGAATTCTCAGAGATGGTCAGTATTTTTAATTCTGCAATATCGAAATTAGAGCAACAACATGAGTATAATAACAATGACAACACAGATGGAATCAGAAAAAACAAACCCAAAAAACAAAATGATCTCAATAATATCAACATTACCAGATTGTGAGTTCTCGGTGATGGTCAGTATTTATGATTCCTCGATACCAAAATTAGAAATACAACATGAATATAATGACGACACCGCAGGAATTACTTCAACGAATAGTGGAGAACACGAACCCAGTACAAACAAGCATGATATCAATAACATCAACGAATCCAGAATTCAGTGTGAATTTCCCCTCTCCGGTTCCGGTGAAGGAGATAGCGCTAGCAAAACTACGAGTGTATCACAGTTGGCCTAATATCAGATCAAAATCATTTGGTGGTCAACAACCCAATAATTCTTTAGTGTTTGCAAATAAGAATAAAGACGACGGAACCCCAGACTGGAACGTCGTTTCGATACCAACAGGGTCATACCAAATCGAACAAATCAATAATGAATTCGCGCGTAGAATAAAATCGATTACTGGAGTAGAGTCAAAAATCGCTATAACAGTTCATGAGCCGACGCTATCATCCGCAATTGAGATAAACTCAGAAGAATACGTCGTAGATATCTATCAGAGTTCTATTAGAACCGTACTAGGATGGCCTGAATTACCACCCCAGAGTAAAACTCTGGAGGAAACCGTTAAATTACCAGAACCACAAAAATCTGATTATATCACCGACAGAATAAAACCTGATAATCCAATAAAGAGTTATAAAGAATACAGGATACCTACAGATTTTTTTTATTTCGGATACTACGCAACTGGAAGAGAGAAGCCAGGGGAGGAGGAGGGATTTCATTTTGTTAACGAACCTGAAATCATTAAAAATTTCACAGCGATGAATAATGATTTTTCATTGTTGTTAATATCTCTAAAATCCGGCTCTCTCACCCGAGATGAATTTATCAGCGTCGTAAAAACATGCAACAAAATCATCAATGACATGGAAACATTTCATTTGCAAATCATTCAAGTGGTATTAGATGACGATATTCCCAAATCGAGAACAAGATTTGCAACAGACTATAATATCCGCGTTGAAGATATCCCGACATTCAAACTACCGGGATACAACGTACCGGAACTAAAAAAACTACTCAGTGATGCCATCGATATTGGTTTTAAAATAATTCATGATGCATGGAAAAAAACAGCATCACCGGAAATAAAAATCCTTAAACATAATAATGATCCAGATGGTGGCGGCAGGCATATCGCTCCGTTCAACGTAAATATATCCTCAGTGATTGCGCTCAATTTAGTGTGTGATGTTATTGAAGGAAGCTATCAAATTAATCTCGAACGATCAAATCAAGCTCAGCAAGGGTATATTCTTTATTCATTTGCACCAACAGCTCCTCCAGGATTTTTAATAATTGAGTCTCCGGTTAATCCAGTCTATATGCGGTGTCATAATGATTCGTTAACGAGAATTAATTTCAAACTCACAGATCAATCCAATAATCTAATTGATCTACAAGAAGAGGTGTTAGCGATTAGTTTGTTTGTGAGATCATAAATGATTTTCATCCTAAGGACTTTCATCATAAAGACTCGATCAAATCATTTTATTATTTTTTGTTAACCAGTGATGAAATCACTAAGCAGCAGAGAGGGTGGATGACAACAAGTTGCGACCAAAATTGATTAAAAAATCGTTTTCATTTTTTTAGTTAAAATGATTTCGTAGGGAGATTTCAACGAAATCCTACGGATCGTTTTAAGGATTCAATCAATTTTTTTTGTCTGAAAACGTTGTAGGGTTCGCCATCTTTTGGTTAAAATAAGATTATAGGACGGCTCGTTTTAGGATTTCAATCAAATTTTGTCTCAAAACGTTGTAGGATTCACCCTCTCTGCTGCTCAATGACACAAAAACCCAGATAAATATACAAAAAAAAATGAATACAGTTTACTCACGCAGTAAACAATGCAGGATTACTCATATAGTAAAAATGTATACGCTCAAGTAGCGAAACTATATTTGAAAATAATAAAGGGACAGATAACGACTTATCTTTCCAGTCCCAAAAGATATACTGGGTTCCGCAAACCCATATTAGCCCACGGCTAACAAGTTACAAATAAATAGATATAATCGACTATTAGTATACAGCTCCAACGCCGATACAATTAAACTTCACAATTTCTACAGACTCCGGACACTCGGAATACTACGAAACATTAGACCCTCCAGACACTCTAAATATTAGACCCTCCGGACACTCTGGTCATTTAGACAGCTCTACAGCTAGGTCACCCTTGTCACTCTTGACATTAGACACTCCGGACGCTAAACACGAGACACTCCGGCACATTTAACAGCTCTGGACACACCAGTGCATTCAAACACAGCTCCCGACGTTTGACAGCTCCGGACGTTTAACACCCTCGGGTCAATAGCTGAAAATATACCCGACACGGTGTACTAACCTTGATACAGACATAACGTAATGCGTTATACACGGTAAATTATAAAGACTATATTATTATCATAATTTTAAATTGACAGGTTCTATAGTAAACCTTCCCTGTTCGATAATGCTGATAGTAAACAATTCTATTTTAATAAAATATAGCTTTACATTACCAATCTAAATGCCTTACAAACAAGAGTAGAAAATGCACGCATTATGCTGTGTAAAAACTATATAACAAGCATGCAAAGGTAAATATAGTAATACAAAAGCTATTACTCAGTACCAAAAATGTACTTACCCCTACAACTAAAGTTGTGCCAATCCTCCCTCCCTCAGATCAATAGCCCTACAGCTACAGTCCTTTTTTTTTTGGGGGGGGGCACCAGACAGATGCCCCCTCCCCCTATTGAAAAAACTAAAAAAGGTTTCATGTATGTGTGTGTTCCCCCCAATATGTAGTTGGGTGTTTTTTTTATGAAATTTCATTTAAAACTAACCTTAATTTTTCCCATCGGGATTATATAATAATAGGAGGATATTTTTTGTCCTTAGTGTTATTCTAAGACATTTTCACCCGAACCCAGAGGTCCATCATGGGTGTCTGTCTTTATTTTAAAGTTAACCCTGGCTAGGGGTTTCCTGCATCCTGTGTATGCTATTTGTGTTGTGCTATATGTGTGTTGCTATATGTATTCATATGAATACTGTGTATTTTTGTAAGGATAGCCATTTTTGTCAAATTCCCCAGTTTTCTAATCATATAAATACCTCTAAACGATATTTATTTAGGATATATATTTTAATTCCATTTAATTAATATAAATTTTGAATTTAGTACAA
Source organism: Unio pictorum (assembly GCA_030141615.1). Taxonomy (NCBI): domain Eukaryota; kingdom Metazoa; phylum Mollusca; class Bivalvia; order Unionida; family Unionidae; genus Unio; species Unio pictorum. The sequence continues at coordinate 1,628,200 of JARLTB010000026.1, forward strand.
AACATGGTGTCTTAAATGAATAAATTGAATGAAACCTATTGTTTTACTGTTTGTTCTATTATGTTCCATGTTTTGTAATTTCCTTATTTATATACTAGATCACTTGGATCGAAATGGGATTCGTACAATTTTATTATTATTATTTGTACTTCACCCTTCTCGATCTTTTTTGTAATCTTTATTTATTTATAGTTAATTCCTTTTTCCATTCCAAAAATTGTTTATAGTCCCCTTTAAAACGGGCTTTCTGTGTAGATTTATAAATCTCCACAGAGTACAAACATTTTTTAACCAGTGATTTTATATGATAGCATGCTTCCCTTAGAAAAAAACAAATCGTAACTATATAACCTATCTAATCCGTGAATTGTTGTAATGTAAATGTCTCTAGGTGAGCTTTGTTCCAAACTCTTTCACGGGCCTTTCCACTTCGCGTAGCGCCATGTGACATAGCCCCGTGCTCTCATTGCTCGTACTTTTCTCTTCCTGAGTTGCCTGTTCCTTCCTATCTAATATCTTCCCCATAATATTTTATTGGTCCGCATGCTATCATATTCTTAATAATAAAAGATGTTATTTCTTGTAATAATAATTCTGTAAATTTTCCATCTAAATATAAAAGTTGTATATTTTCATATAATTGTTTTTTCCTAATATTGGTAATAATTTTGTTTCTATCAAATTGATTTTTAGAACATTCTGTAATTACATGGTTTTTGGTGAACAAAAATTGTTTGCATAGTGGACATTTTGGCGACACTGCGATCATATGCCGTCTCACTGCTATTTCCCCTGTCAACCATGCATCATGCATGTATTTGAACAAGGTACTTTTGATTTTAAAGGATATAATTTTAACCCAGTTCCCCCATGCCCTATCCCATTGAATATTTATGTGTTTTTGTTCTGCCTTGTTTTTTTCCTTATTTATTGTGTTTTGTACTAGCCATTTGTATGTGTATTTTGTATCAGTGTGACGATTTTACCCCAACCCCTTGTATGTAGGTATAAGTTACTATAACTTGTGATTCTGACTGGCCTTGTACATGTATAAATTGGATGTCTGCCTGACCCAGCTGTAATGTTTCAAATTGTTCTAAGTTAGCTAATCCCCTTGCGTAAGATGGTCTTTGTTAGCTCTCGAGGGGAGAGGAGACTGTGTCCATCGCGGACGGGTGACGTAACCACATCAAAGGACAGGACAGCGCTAAATAAGAAGACTGTAACAATTGATAGGCACACAGACAGACATTCGGATGATTGACGGTCGAACGACTGACCAGAGTCGATCGCCCTCCAATCGAAATGCGATGTGGGTGGGACTTTACTCGAAAAGTTTTAGATAAAACCCAATGTTTAGTAGGAATTAGTCAGTTCGCTCCAATAAGAATTGAGAAGAGATAGAACTCCGTACGGCCAGACGAAAATTGGTGGCAGACTCAGATTTTGGAAATCAAGGAAATCTTAAGATAGCTTCAAAGGTCAGTGTGATTTTTGTTTGATTTCTGCTTGATACGTCTGCGGAATGGAAGGATTCTCGTATGTATATTCATTTTACTTGTATTGTAGTATGAATAGTTAATTATGATATTAATATTTTGCATCTTTCGTGATGTTCGTTAGTACCTTTGCTTGCAATTGATTATGATGTAAATTCGTTGCATCTTCTTCATGATATTATATTACCCCTTATTTTGTGAGGTAAAATGTTGCTCTTTTGTTAGTAATATGTGTGCATATTATTTCGTGCATTATTACGTTTACACCCTTTTGAAAGGACGATTTGTATTCGTGAAGAATTGTATTGTTTGCTAGCCGCTATAAGAATTAATATTATAATTCCTTGTGTAGGTATATTATGGTAGACTAGCACTTTGTTTACGTAATGATATATTTTGCCATTGAGTTAACGGATTTCCGTTATTGCAATTTGAATGTGAATATTGTGGATTCGGTACGCTTGTGTAGGACATATATATAAATATATAGATAGTCATATTACTAATAGTAGTAATATTATAATACACTGATATTTGAAATATTTGTATGTATATACTGATAGGGCTCAGTATGTAGATGTTTGAATTCTTTGTGAGATTGTGTTGTGGCGCCATTTTGTAAGCGGCGGAAGCGTATGGGAATTTCGATGTGTGCGCATGCGTGACCAAAAATGTCCCGCCTTAAACTGATGGTTCAATTCAGTGACTTAGTGTGAGGTAATATTCATCACCATATGCTAATGCATTATACCTTTCAACAGGAAGCTTTCGGGTGACGTTGAGGGAAATTTCGGATGACGTTGAGAGAATTCCGGGGAAATTTCGGATGACGTGGAAAGAATTCCGAGTGAATTTGAGAGATACCGAGTGAATTTCGGGGGACCTCAAGAGATACCGTAGAAGAGGAAACGGAAGTAGAGATAGAAGAGGAAACGGAAGTAGAGATAGAAGAGGAAACGGAAGTAGAGGAATCGGAAGGAGAGAAAGACGAAAGGAGACTTATTTAGATGAGTAACACTCAAGGAGGGAAAATATTCCTCACACTGAAATCAAATGATGATCTAGGGATCATTGGGTCAAGAGTGACATTGATTGCTTAATATCTTTAAAATTTTCATTTATTAAATTGTTGTTTAAATTTCATCTTTGTATTTCTTTTAATTTAACTGTCGGCATTGCTGACTGGGGGCTCGTAGCCATATATAATATATTGTCCAGAAGTAAACATTCTGAATGCGGACCAGGGGAACTTCCTCATAATTCTTTAAAGTCTATAGGAAGAACCCCACCCCTACTAAACGACACCTCCACAATCAGTGTCCCAGAATTCTTTTACATCTCTATATTGGAATAATAAATCCTTTATTGATCTTAATTTTCTTGGCACTTCTAAAGTTTTTATTAATTTATTGTTCCTATATATGTCATTTCTCTGCTTCATAGAGAATCCAAAATAATATATATAGAGCCCATGCCAAGCTATTTTTGGCTCCTCTTTAATCTCCTTAAATCTATTTAAAATGTTGGTGCATTTAATTAGGTTGGGGTGGGAGAGACCTAAACCTCCACTTATCCCCTCCCTATACAGAGTATTTTTGTTTGTGTAGTGTATTTTAAAGCCCCATAAATATTTAATAATCTCGTTATCTATATTCTTTAGTATATCATTTTTTATGTCTACTGTTTTTAATTTGTAATTTAAGTGCACATACATGTAATTTTTAGCAACTTGTGCTCGTTCCATTAATCATATTGGTAATAGTGCCCAGATTTTCACATTTTTCTTAATATTTTCTTTTATTTCTTTCAAGTTGTTTTTCATTTCATCCTTTCCAAAATTTATTCCTAATGTTTTTATATTATCTTTAATCAGAAGAGTAGGCAGATCATGTTTCTTACCTCTTCAGTTTCCTATTAATAAGATTTCAGTTTTCTCAGGATTTATCTTGGATCCTGAAACTTTCCCAAATTTGTTAAATTCCTTTATTAGTTCATCATAGGATTTTCTATCTTGGATAAAGTTTGTACAATCATCAGCATGTTGTAGCATCTTAATTTCTTCTTTGATGTTTGGAACTTTGATCCCTACAATATTTGGGTTATTCCTAACTTTGGTACCTAGAATTTCTATTGCTATTACATATAATAGCATAGATAGTGGGCAACCTTGCCTCACTGATCTTTGAATTTCAAATTTTTCCGTTTTTGCTCCATTTACCTGTACAATCGAGTTTATGTCATTGTACAGGATTTTAGTCCAATTTTGGAAATTTTCTCATAATCCAAACTTTTCTAGTGTCTTATATATATAGTTTTGTTCAATTCGATCAAAGGCTTTTTCTTGATCAATTAGTACCATAGCACTATTAGTACCATTTATATTTATATGATCAATTATAGTTTTAATGTTTAAAATGTTTTTTTGTATATCCCTTCCTTTTGGTCCACTTGTTTGGTTTATATTTATAATTGGGTCAAGACACTTTTTGACCCTTTCCGTTAAGATTTTACTAATAATTTTATAATCAACATTAAGGAGTGAGATGGGTCTCCAGTTTTTAATTTCATCCCTACTTCCCTTCCCCTTATATATTATAGTTATCTTACCCTCCCTCATTGTGTTTGACATTTTGCTATTCCTGAGTGCAATATTGTTATATAACCATTCTAAGATTGGCGACAACTCCCTACAGAGTTTTTGATAGAATTCAGCAGAAAGTCCATCTCTCCCTGGTGATTTATTTTTACCTAATTTCCCTATTGTCTCTACTATTTCGTCTTGTGATATAAATTCCTCACATTTGTTTCTATGTTCTGAGGTAGTTTTCTCACAATTTGTCTCTCGTAAGTATGTTTCTATATCTTCGTCCGCTATTCTCTGTGAAGTATATAGGTCCTTGTAATAATTTTGTATGTATTCTAATATTCGAGTTTTGTCTTCTAGTATTTCCAATCCCGTATTTAATTTCTCTAGTGTTTTCCCTCCCACCCCCCACCCCCTTCATAATTCTTCCCTTTTATATAAACGCTCTGCATTTTCATATAGGCTTGTAAATATTCCAGCTTTTATTTCCCTCCCTTTATAATAATCTTTCTTTAAATTTTCTAATCTTAATACTAATGTTTCTTTTGTGTTCTGTATTGTTGTTGTTTTTATTAAATTTTCAATAGCTTCTATTTCTAATTTAAAATTCCTAACCCTTAATTTTGAGTGGTGTATTGCTATTTTTTTAAATTTAACTTTTAATTTGTCCCATTCTTCTATAATATCTGTATTCCCTATATTTTTGAAATCTTCTATTTCCCTTTTTATTTCCTCTACAAATTCCCTTGTATTTAATATTTTGGTATTTAATTTCCATGAACCGCGACCCCATTTACTTCTTTTAGATATCCCTATTTCTAAATAAATTAATTTATGGTCCGAAACTTGAAAATCTAATATCCCTGATTTTATATATTTATTTGTACCAAAACATGTTCCCCAAAATTTATCTATTCTACTTTGCGAATCCCCTCGTATGTAAGTATATTCCACCCTTAGTAAGTTTAAACGTCGATATATGTCAATCAAATCTAATGAGTCCATGATAAGTTTCATAATGTCCCTAATCTGTAAATCGTAACGTATTAATTTTCTTGTCGTTCTGTCAATTTCGTCTTCAACCCAATTAAAATCCCCACCTATTATCAAATTTTCCCCAATATAGTTGTCTAAGTACTTCTTTAATCTTGTTGCAAAAGCATGTTTCATATTATCAGAGGCTGGCATATATATATTTAAAAAATTACAATTCTCTATTTTTAAATGAATTAATCTCCCTTTTAAAAAAAACCCTTCCTCTATTCTTTCCCACTTAATTCCTACTCTATTTTTAACCATAATAGCTACCCCTCCCCATTTATCCCTCCCTCCAGAGTCATTTTTAATGATAATACAGTCCAGCTTTCTTTCAAGTTGTTCTTTAAATACGTCTGTTAGTCCGTTATGTGTCTCCTGAATGAAAAGTAAATCAAAATCCCCTATTTGTAGTAGCTTATTTACTTTTTCTTGGTTAAATCCATTAATATTTAAGGACATTAAACGGAAGTTTTTTTCTTCCATTTTTGGTATATCTCCAGGTGGCCGCAAATTTTTAAATGATTATAATTATTGTCTAGTGTTTATAAATTAGTGCTTAAATCTTCCCCACTTTGAGGGGAACCTGGATCAATGTTTTCTGATTGGGTGTCTGTATCGCTAACAGGAACTTCAAAATCACTGGTTAGATTTGAAGAATATGGGGTATCATGAAATTTCTCAATGTCAGTTTCATTGTCGTTAGTTGTATTGAGGGTGTCCATATTGCCATTTAAGTCGTTTTCCAAGGTGGCATCTAACTGAGAGTCCCCCTTAACCTCTATTTGTGTTTGAGCTTCATTTGTTTCATTTTTTTGAGGGGATTTTTCTGCTTCCTCATGAGAAGTAGAAGGAGGTTCTGTATCAACCTCCCCACTAGAGGGAAGAAATTCCTCAGAGGAGGACAGATTCTCTGCCTTTCTTTTTTTGTTTTTTTTGTTGTTGTTGTTTTTTTTTTTGGTTTTTTTTGGATTTGATTGGTGTGGATGTTAAAATGGAGGTTCGTTTTGCCCTTGGTCCTTTCCCCTTAGGAGAGGAAACTACAATTCCTTCCTGTGGTAACACTTCAAAGGGATTTGTATGTGCAAACGTTGGGAAGTTAATAGGGTTGGCTCTAGAATCTTTCCCATTGACCACTTTAGCCCATGTATTTTGGTTATTATCAGATGGAGCTTCAATAGGTGTTGCATTTTCGAGTAAGGGTCCTTGTCTTACCCCATCCTTCCGACAATCTCATGGCCCATGGCCTTTTTCTCCACATTTAGAACATTTACGATCTTTCTCGCAATCCCGATACCCTGATCTAATTCTAAACCCTAATACATAAAAAAGGTGGTATCTTAGCTTCCTGACCCTTTTCCACCCTTATCATCCTGACTGCCGAAGTTATCCCGTTGTAACCCCAGGATTCTGCTAGCTTTGTCCCTTTACTTAGAACCCCAAACCTTTCCTTTAGTTTCAGTTCTATCTCTGCTGTGTCAATATAAAAGGGCAAGCCGTGAAAATGAATCTCCGTCATTTTCGGCCCTAACTCCCTTTCTATTGGCGGGGCTTCATGAACATACATCCTTATCCCCTTCACCAAAAATGACTCTGTTAAGAATGGGTGTCTCCTTGTCTCTAGGATATAGCATATATCGCTTGGGTCCCGCATTTTGTAAGCACACTATTTTTCTCATGTCTATGGACATGGCTTTCAGAGCAGCTAAGATCTCTAATTGCTTCGGTGTTTCATCATTACTCGAAACCAAAAGCTGGCAGCCCTTAGGGTGGTGTGCTGTAAGCACATTATCCGACACTGTACACGTGTAGTACAGATTTAGTCGCGATCTAACACCTCTAGGCATGCCTGAGCTTCCTTCTTCCTGATGAGACAATTGGTAAAAGTATTACCAAGATAGAAAAAATTGTATAATGAAAAAAGTGATTTAACTTGAAAAAGTGCAGTGAAAAACTAAATTAACAAATGTGAAATAATGAAAAAACGTAACCCTTTTGTAGATAGCGAATAGAAAATAATCCAAATAATCCACAATAATCCTTTTGCACAGCCTACAGTCTTTTTTTTTTTTTTTTTTTTTTTTTTTTTTGGAGGGTCGTCTTTCCTCCGATCTTTTCAGACCATTTAAGGGAAAGGCCCTCCTGTTTTTTTTTAGTGTTTGCTATAGTATATATTTTTTTATTCAAATTGGTTTCTTGTTTTTTGTTTTTCTTTTTTTTTTTATATTTATATATATTTTTTTTTCTTGTATTTTTTATTATTTTTTTTTTATTTATTTATTATTTTTTGAAATATAATAGTTTAACAACATTCTTCTGATATCAAGTCATTTTTTCCTTGTATTTTTGAAATATAATAGTTTAACAACATTCATCTGGTTTCAAATCATTTCGTCTTTTACGTTGTTCTTTTCTATCTAGTCTTCTTTTTCCTGTCCTTCTTTCTTTCCGCTTTGGAAAATTTTCCGAATTCAACATATATTTCCATTTCTCATTTAGATCTTCACTGTTTATATCGTAGAGGCTTTCTTCCATAGAGAGTTCTATTTGGGGATGGTCTAATATTCGTTGTATGTCTTCGTCTATTTGGGGATGTTCTAATGTTCGTTGTATGTCTTCGTCTATTTGGGGATGTTCTAATATTCGTTGTATGTCTTCTGATTGTTGTAGCTGTTTTTTTCTTCTTCTTTGGTTGTTTTATTGGTTTTTGCCCTTCTTGTTGCTGCTGTTGTTCTACTCTTGGGTTTCCTTGAGTATTTATTGTTTCTTGTTTATTTGGTCTCTCCTTTTCTTTAGGTTTTTGGATATTTATTGAATCTTGTTCATTTTGTCTTGCTTGTTCATGTTCAATTTTTACTGGTGTTGATTTCTTTTTCTTTTTCTTTATTTTTTGTTGTTGTTGTGATATTCTTTCCTATTGTTGTTGTTGTTCCATATTTTCTTCTCCTGTCTCCAGAGTTGTATCTTGCAAGAGTTGACATTCTTCCTGTTGATCTATTTGTTGATCTATTACAGCTTGTATTTCTGGTATTCCCATATTTTCTTTTCCGGTCTCTAAAGTTGTAGCTTGCAAGAGTTGACGTTCTTCCTTTTGATCTATTTGTTGATCCATATTTTCTTCTTCTGTCTCTAGAATTGTAGCTTGCAAGAGTTGACGTTTTTCCTGTTGATGTATTTGTTGATCCATATTTTCTTCTCCTGTCTCTAGAGTTGTAGCTTGCAAGAGTTGACGTTCTTCCTGTTGATCTATTTGTTGTTCTATTACAGCTTGTATTTCTGTTATTCCCTGTTCTTCTAATGTCGTCTCATTATTTATTCTGGGTTCTCCTCTTGTGCACTTTTTGGGTATATGCCCAGTTGTCCCACATTTGCTACATTTCCTATCATATATACACCTTTTGTTACCAGGTTGTAATGAGGAAACCGTGTATGAAGCACGCTCTTTTTATAGATTTCATTTTGGATCTTTCTATCTCTAGTATTCTGGTTTCGTTGAAGATTTCAAAGCCGTATATTTTCCCAAGGCGATAACTTTCTACTTTTATACCAAACTTTTCTTCTGCCCATTGTACCACAATTTCTATAGGTATTTCCATGGGTATTCCATCTATATGTAGTTCTCCTGTTTGCTTTCTTATTTTTCTCAGAATTGGTTCGGGCTTTTGTATAATAGCTCTGTTCCCTAGTATGTCAATTTCTCCATATTCTAAAGCAGGTGTATTTCCTCGATACCTAATATTGTATCCATCCTTGGTGTAGTTTATGGAATACATTTTTTGTATTATATCCGGGTGTATTATTTTTAAACACACTATAACTGATGTTGACCCTGTTTTATGTTTGTCCTCTTCTATCTGGGAAAAATATTTGTTGCGTTCCTTCTTTATAACTACATTCAATATAGTCTCCATCTGCCTTTGTTACTCTCCTTGTTCTAAAATACTTTTGTAAATTCGTCATTGTCCTTCTTGATGCCGCCATTTTTTCTCGTTTCCTCCGTGTCGCTTAAGCTCTGAGTTTCACTCTGCATTCTGCTCGACTTTTTCCTTTTAAATTCCCTTTCTTTTTCTTCTTAGTTTCTTTTTCTCTCAATGTCTTGTCATGGTAGTATTCTTGTTATATTTCCTTTTAAATTCCTTTTCTTTTTCTTCTTAAATTCTTTTCCTCTCAATGTCTTGTCATGGTAGTATTCTTGTTACATTTTCCGAACGACAAATGTAAACCAGCCGCTTGTTGACAAAACCCTTAGTAATGTGAAGATCCTTCACATATAGCAAAGTATTTATACGGATTCGTTCTCCGTATCGAGAATACTCTGCACGTGCGGCATAGAGCGAATTGTACTCACGATTCCGAAGTACAACTGCCCATATATAAAAATCACCCTCAGGTATCGTTGCACACGATAAACCAAACTCGAGTACATGTATATCCTGAATAAAAACTATATCATTCCGTGACAAAACCTCCCCTAAAAGAAAAGTGGTATCACTTTTAGAACAATCACGGAATATGAGAAATGAACCATTATAAAATCCTTCAATTTGTAGGCTGAACGAAATGATCTGCCCACTACACCCTACTTAAAAAATCACCCCCTACATTTTCTGAGCCTCGAATCGCCTCGATTCGAAAAATTTACGGCTGCAAAGATAACGCCCAACGCATCAATCTTGCGTTGGCAACCTTCGCTTTATTCAAATATAAGAGTGGCTGATGGTCCGTTTGCAAAGTAAACTCCCTCCCAAAAAGGTACGTGTGGAATTTTCCTATTCCCCATACTAAGCCTAAGCACTCCTTTTCAATCACGGAGTAATTTTTCTCTCTAGGGAGCAATTTCTTATTTGCATAAGCAATGGGCAATTTCACACCCCCTTGTTCCTGTAGCAAAACAGCCCCAAGACCCGTATCGGACGCATCAGTCCTCAGTACAAAAGGTTTATCTAAGTCTAGCAACTTTACAATTGGTGCACTCACCAGTTTATGTTTTAAAGCGTTAAAGGCTTTTTCCTGGTATGCACCCCGTGAAACTATATTCGGTTCCCCCTTTCTAGTCAAATCTGTTAATGTGCTTGCAATAGCTGCAAAGTTGGGGACGAATTTCCTATAAAACCCGACTAGACCTAGGAATGATCTCACTTGTTTTTTTGTCTCTGGTCTAGGTGCATCCCTGATTGCTCCTATTTTATCTGGTTGAGGTTGCAACTGGCCTAGTCTGTCCGTAAACACCTCTGGGTATGTAGAAGAAACCTCCATGATCTGTGTACGCTGACCTTCCGATAAATCAGGGCATATATTTATCTGATCAATACTTTCTTTGCCTACGTCAATAGGGTATTCAAATGGCAATCCTTGACTGGAGACTAATTCCCCTTCATCATTAGACCCATCTTCTATCACCGCTACGCATACTACATTCAAGATCCCTTTATCAATTGTTTGTCCAGGTCTCGCTACGTAGAGTTTAAGCATATTGGCGTGAAACGTCTTGGATTTTCCCTCTACATCAACGATATAATCCATTTCGCCTTTCACCTGTTTGATTTCATATGGCCCCGTCCATTGAACTAGCAGCTTGTTTTTATTCATTGGAAGAAGCACCAACACTTGATTTCCTACGTCAAACATTTTACTCCGCGTTCCTCGGTTGTAATACTTTGCGTATCTACGACTTGATTTCACGAGTTCTTTTTGCGCCATCCGACATGTACTTTCCACTCTTTCGCGCAAATCAACCACATATTGGTAAGTGGTCTTAACCTCTTCGTCCACGACCTCGTCCGACCACAGTTCGCGAAGCATACGCATAGGACCACGAACTGTCCTACCGTACAATAGTTCAAACGGGGAGAAACCTAAGCTTTCCTGAGGAACCTCACGATATTCGAACAGAAGGGCATTCAGATATCTATCCCAATCCTTCGGTCTTTCCGCACACATCCTCCGCAACATTTGCTTCAGTGTCCCATTGAATTTCTCAACCAACCCGTTGCACATAGAATGGTAGGGTGTTCGTAAAGCCTCAGCTGAAGAAACCAACACTTGACGATAACGGTTTAAAGAACTACCGCCCAGTTTCGAATCTCCTATTCATATAAAAAATCTTAGAAAAGATTTTTTAACCCAGCTTGTATCTCTTTTGAATTCAAACAGTCTTTTAGCAACTTACATTCTGCATATCGCCTTGGTGTATTACGGAAACTACTCTTCTGAAAGTATTTAATGACATTCTCTCTGCTTTTGATAGTGGAAAGATTACAGTCCTCACCCTCCTAAATTTATCTGCAGCATTTGACACAATAGACCATAATATATTAATTCACCGTCTCCAGCATGTATTAGACATTCAGAATATTACCTTACAGTGGTTCAAGTCCTACTTAGTCAACAGGACATAACTTATATCTGCAAAGGGAATACATTCCAGCCCAGTTGACGTATGTTGTGGTATTCTACATGGATCTGTTATTGGACCTGTTCTCGTAATTCGATACACTCTGCCGCCCTTATGTGTGATAGATCATCGCCCAGAGTCGCACCAATTGTACGCTGATGACACCCAAATATACAAGTCTAGCCACTCAACTGAAGTTGATGCTACCATCCATGGAGTAGAGACGTGCATTTCTGATGTGAAATCATGGATGACATGTAACAATCTGCAGATGAATGATGATAAAACTGAGGCTATTCTGATCACAACACAAATACTCTCATTCACATCCGTTACCTCAGACAATAAATATCAGCAACACTAAGATTAAATTTTCACAGTCATTACGAAACCTTTGTATTACTCTAGACAGTATTCGCACAATGCACCAACATATCATGAACATATGCAAGGCTGCAAAGCTTGAACTGTGACGCATAAGTTCCATTCGTAAATATGTTTCAGTTGATGCCACTAACACACTTGTGTGTTCAGTACTACTTTCAAGACTGGACTATTGTTACTGGACTAACTCAATTCTGTCTGGTTCGTCAGAATATTTACTCCAGAAACTTCAAAAAGTTCAGCAGCAGAGAGGGTGGACAGATCAACTTTATAGAAGCGTCTATTTGGCAAACCAAGGCTTCCTCCAAAATCGAAAAAAAGTTTCCTTTTGAGAAGCAAAGTCGTTGTCGCGCTCTCTATGCTGATATGGGGATAAACATCTTTTTTACGATGAAAATCCTTTTACACAAAGAGACTAATGGATCAAGTCCGATACTATATCTTGATCTAGGGTCATGCAAATGTATCGTTACAAATCCATGTGGGATTGACTGAGCGCGACTAAAGAATTCTCTAAAGTGACCATGACCCATGTCTCGACTGCACCAGGTCTGATGAATATTTCGTAGCGTATGTGTGTCAACTCCGTAGAATACAGCAAGATTGTTGCAGTTATCTCTGATCACTTTTGGCATTTGAGTGTATCGTTGATTGACATATATCACATCGGTATTTTTATGCCTACCTCTGGAAAGTATCCTAGCGGGATTCTTTTGATTGTCTAACATGACATCATCATATACGACTAAATTGTTAATACTTCCATCAATCTTAGCAATGCTCGGTGCTTCCTCGATAGCGGTTAGAAACTCAATAATATCCTCATCGATTTCCGATTTTGCTTTCTCGTTAAAATCCTTTAACACCTCGTAACATCGCTGATCGTCTGCACTTGGGGCTAAATAAAAACAACTTGTCCCATTTCATCCATCTCATTATTAAATTAAGTAACAACTGCGTCTCGCCACTTCCAGATGGACCGATTATAATCATGCGAACATAATTTGGTAGCGCTGCATGATGCTTAACTGGTTCTCGTGTTTTTGTCGCCGAAAAATTAATTAAATTCATGATATTATAAATAAATTATGGATCTATATTGTGTGAAATGTAAGAAGCGTACTTGATGACGATTACAACTAAAAATAACAGATCAGCACTTGCTGGTAAGTGTGTAGAATGTGGTAGAATAAAATTTTAGATTTGTTTCTATGAAATCTGCAGATGTTTTAAAAAAACCAGGAGGTGATATTGCAGCCAAGTTAGTAAAACTCCCAGGAACACCATGGGCAAAATATCCAGTAGAAAAACACCTTCCAGGATATAGTTATTGTGGACCCGGCACCAGACTCGATATCCGACTCGATGATCAAAACCAACCTAGACCCGGTGAAAACCCAAAAAACGCCATTGATAAGGCGTTTCATGCTCTTGGTGTTGCTTATAAAGCAGTAATCTGCAAAACAGACATCGCATATGTGAAATTAATTCATGAGTTGAATTCTATCACTGATAAATCCTTTAAAGACATACTGGCTTCATGGTTGATAAAATGGTCGATAAAAAGTAAATTGATGTTGGGTGCTGGTAATTAATAAGAATATGGAATCTATTTATTATTCTCCAAGAGTAAACTGGAGGGGTAAATCAGCAACCAGTAAACGCGCTAACGCCGCAAAGGTGAAAAATACCACTGCAGCGGATCTGTTATCCAAACAGGCTATATAGCATATGTATCAACCACAACCTAAACAAATTAACTTCTCGCATGATGGTGTTTACAAGTATGCGCTAACCGTAGTTTATTTTGCGAGTCGATACAAACAGGCAGAACCGCTAACGACGAAGTCATCAACTGAAGTGGCTTCTGCGTTTGAAAGGATTTATCGACGAGGTTCTCTGCATTGGCCTAATCTATTACAAGTTGATTCTGGCAAGGAATTTCAGGGTGTAGTATTATCAACAATGAATCATCATAATGTCACCATCAGGCGAGGACATACTGCATTACATCGCAATCAGGCAATTATTGAACGATTTAATCGCACACTTGCTGAGCGGTTATCTGGATATCAATACGCGAAGGAATTTATTCGAGATAAAGATCTCGTGAATGGGTCAAGAGATTACCAGGTGTAATTACCGCGCTGAATAATGAGATTACTCGAACAATTAATATGAAACCTAACAACGCGATGAAAAAATATATACCCGTAAAACACATAATGATTTTTCAAAAGAACCAATACTCGACAATGTCACTGTTAGATATTTATATGAACCAGGAGAGCTCGAAGGTGGCAAAAGCTACTGATCCTATATGGAGTGTCACAGCACATAAAATGTCTAGTATAACGAGATCTACGGGTAGACCGCCAGTCTATAGATTGGATTCAGCTGCTCCTCAGCACGGATTTACTTGTGAACAACTACAACTGATACCCGAGGATACTCAATTACCGCAGCGTGGTCTTAACTAGCACCGCTGCGTCTGTTGCACTCAAGTCAAGTCAGCATCACATTATCTCTGGTATGACCAGTACTGCTACTTTTTCGGTCTACGGTAAATTGGCGAGGATGTTTATCCGACCAACACCAACGCTTTATACAATTGCAACTCGCGCAGTGATTATTCTGTTGTTGTTTCAGTGTGATTATAAATTCAGCATCAATATCAAATTTTGTAACTTTTTTGTCCTGTCGTTTATAACCCGAGAGTTTTTTTCTGATTATATTATCGCTGACAATATCACAAATTGTAGTGTTATTATAGTCTAAAACAACTCTTCGAAGTTAATTTATTCTTCGCACTCTGGACACCGTAAGATAAATTAAATTCGACCACTCGATGCGATTATCTATGATCCAAACATTTGTATCGGCTATAGTCGACCCCTGCGAAGAATGTATCGTCGCTGCATATCCTCGCTTCCATTGGGATGTATCAGCGCGCAATGCATCTTCGACAACACTGATATCAACTAACACAATATCATTTAACAGGAGACATCTGCTTCTCCGTCAGGTCTGTAATATCAACGTCGATATTTTGTCTTCGTGTATCCTTGGGTCTATAACACAATGGCACTGGAAGTGTTGCAAATTTGTCTTTGTGTGTTTTAAATAACTTTATCTGAAGTATATCTCTGACTATCTTTCTACTTGCCACTATCGAATCGTTTGGTCTCCACGCCTCCCAGAAATCAATTAATGGGGTTTCTTAAATTATTCCACGCGCTATTTCACATTGGATTCTATCCGGTTGTAATCTGATTAGTTTTTTGAACTCGCGCAATTGTTCATCAAGTTATCTATGATCTGTATTAATTTCTTCATAATATTCTACAAAATTCTTCAGCCAATCATGTGGGGATAAGCCGACAAATAGTGGTGGTTGACAATGGTTATTTTCTGGCAATAATCAATCAAGAAACCTTTGTAATACATCTAACGACACTGTGAATATCTCATCCCAAATAATAATTTCTGGAATATATTTCTCGCCCATTCGATCAGGAAACCATTCGTCGCCTTTCCATGGAAAAAAAACTGTGATAAGTGCAAGCAATAATTCCTCGCTGTTTCATCTCTCTTGCAAGTCTGTGTGTTTGTGTTAGCACAATTATGTGTGATTTCCCTCGAAATAATTCAATCGCACGAGTCGTCTTCCCTGACCCACCACAGCCGTTTAAGTAACTGGTTTTATATCTACATATTGGATCGGAACACAACGGTGCATCAGTTAGTTCTGATATCTGATTATTTTTCAAGTAATTGTTTTCAATTGTAACATCTGCTGATTTGGAGTAATCACGCAGTATTTTTTTTAATTCTCCATGATCCACAACTTTCGTTTGAATTAGTGAATTCAGCTACTGCTTCGCTATATTTTACGTCTATATCAAATGAATCAGTGTCTACTCTAACTGCGGTGTCAGGAAATCTATTTATCATCGAAAGTAAATTAATAGAAGCATAAGCCAGCATACACGACCTTAAGTACGTATATTGAGGATTTTATCCATCTGTGTAAGTAACAATTGTACCCAATATGGTTCCATCGGATAAGAAAGCGTCTTTACGATCGACGTATATACCCCTAGATGTTACATCTGGGATTATAAAATCATATTCAGCATCATCTATAATCAACCGCGAAGAATATCGTTTGTAGTCGTATTTCCCACTCTGAGGGAACTTACCAATTATTCTTCTACCCAAATCTTTTGCGTGTTTATTTCTAACTTCAACGATTTCATTTGACCATTTCACGATATATTCTTCGTCGAGATCGGGGAATTGTTTTTTGTTTTCGCTGATTATACTATCTAAACTATCGTGTCGATGTAACCAGACTTCAGTTTTTTTTCGATAGGATATAATTGCTTCACTGATAATCAGCGATAACAGCATTTTAGAAGCAATCATATATCATAATAACGCTATTGGTATCCAGTGTTTTTCAGAGATGTGTCTACAAAACCAAACATAACAGCAACGATGAAGTGCTTTAGCCAACTCAAATGATACCACACGAGCGAATCAGGTTAAATCAAAATCAGGCAGTGGTCCATTCATCGCAACATGGGTCATCTCATGTGTGTGATGTCCAAATCTTTTGAAGTACTCAGAACACTCTCCATACTCAAGAACACTCCCAGGATAACACGCAATCATATCAACCGAAATAATACTTTTAGGGTCGTATTTTGTATTCCATAATCCACTATGGCCATATGCCACGCAGCTTGATTCGATATCTAAGAGAAATTCTGCACGTGTTGGTTTCCATAGATTTCTCATTCTCGTGAAATGAGCTGCAACTGACGGTATTGTAAAACAGTTTGTTAATAATTGTTCGTCGTAATCCGTTGAAAAACCACTCGCTAGTTTTTTCATCTCATTGTGGAAGCCTTCAGTACAGTATAATTCGACACTGGGTTTTACATATTGATCGAATTTACCCTCTTCGTCTTCAAAACTGTGAAGAAACCACACTGACACAGGATCGTTTTTACTTAACTCGTAAATAAAATCAGATAAATTTCCCGTGTAATATTTTATTTTTCTATCCCGACGAAATATTGTTACCGCGGATGTCCATGCATGTTCGTTATGGACAATAATTTTGATTGGAGATCCTCTCGATTTTTATTTCGGTTCATATAATATCTCGCCTGTTACCATCTCTACGGATATTGGGAATTTTAGTATCCCCTCTAACGCGGCCACATTTTAATTGTTACTCCGCTCTCCTTCACTGTTAATCCCCATTCATTTATTTTTTGCGCCTTAGATCCGTCAATTTGCTATCACGCAATGCATTTCTAAAATGATCTATATTATTCCTTCTGCTACACAATTCAACGACGAATTTTTCATGGGTTTTAAATTTTCAATACTCGGTTTATTATTTATCGGACAGATCACATAAACAACCGCGGTTACAAGATAGGATCTCTCGTAATACGGTTTGTCAATCTCAGTCAGAATTCCTGGTTTGGAATCCTGAATCACAGTGACAGTTTCATTATTTTGCAGGATGGGTTCAAATTTTTCGTGTATAATCCCATTCCCCGTTTCTGAGCGGATAATGAATTTCACTCTAAAAAAAATACTTTTTCTTGTCAAGATATAAGATTATCAATGCTATTATTTCGTCGCTCATGGTAGCATCAACACTACCATTAATTCGAAATGTTGACCAACAATGAGATGCTCTATCGAGCTTGAATTCATTAAAACTATCACGGATTTTACCCAACATTCTTCTATCACTTATTAGACTGTTTGGTACATCAGTGGAGACTCTATCGAGATTGAACTCAATATTTGTCCAAGGTGTAATTTTCGATAATCTCTCGAACTCCTCCATATTATAATTAAAACAAGTATTTAAATAAAGAATTATTATATAATGAACCATTGCAAATGGCTTATGATAGGATCAGTAACCGCTTGTAATAAATCATGCAGAAATGAATTCTATTGATATCATTTACAAAGCAGACGTCGTGGAAGCTTAGGGCCCTATGTGGAGTAGGTGTGAGTCGCAGTTATGTCACAATTGATGTGATAAGCGATACAGAGAACTAAAGCGCTATTATGATAAACGAGTTAAAGTTTCCGTCAATGACTCTGTCCCTGACAAAATCATAAGAACACCTCAAGACTACATTGATAGATTCCCAAGTAATAATTAAACCAAATAATGAATTCGACAAATAATATTATAGTATATAAATGAACTTAGAATTTCAGCCAAATCCCGTGATGACCAATTAACAAGCATCGCGTGACGGTATTGTCAGAAACCGCAGACTGAAGAACCCAGTAGGTGCTGTGAATAATCATGGATATCTCATGTTTGGCGCTGGAGGGAAAAAATATTATTGTCATTGATTTGCGTTGGAATGTTACAATGGATTGATCAAGGATGGTCTTGTTAGTGATAACATCAATGGTATAAAAACTGATAATTCTTTAGATAATTTACGAGCTATTTCACAAAGTGAAAACACCAAACAAGGAGGGACTGGAAAACACTCGAAAATGAGAAGCCGATTTATTTTAGATAATAACGAAAAAAGAGTTTTAAAATCAATGAATGAAGCTGGAAAATATGGCGATATTTGCAAACCCTCAGTACGAAAAGTAGCAGAACAGGTATGTCGATCGGCTTTTTCCAAAAGAACCGGATATAGAATTCAATTTACATATGCCTGACGGGCAAAAAACTCGTTGGGGCTTGTGTGTGTAGTTTTGAAAAAACAATAACTATTTTGTTGTAGTCACATGTCTCAATGGGATAATGGCTTTTTGTGTTTGCTTGACTAGAAAGTTTATAATTTTGTCTACGATTTTTAACTACAATGAAATCTACGATTTCCGTCTACGATTTTTCATCTATGATTCATTAAACCCTTCACATGATACACATATATCGTATTCAAAATTATAGATTTGTAGATTACGATCATTGGTGTATACAATACACAGGTGGAATCTCGTCCTTGGGCCCATCGTTTGAATTTCGTGCCAGGTATTATTGTCGACGGTACCGATTTGGAGGTTTTTCTATATAATTGGGGCGCCAGCCCAAAAATGGTACTTCGTGTACACCTTCCGTGACGTCAAATACGTGACGGTTTGATTTTATACCTCCGGGAAATTAATTCTTGCAGGGGAGGTGTACAACAACAATAGGCGCTCCCAAAAAAATGTCACACTAGGATAACCTCACGGGATGGTTCAAAATGAACTATCGGCTAAAAGAAACGGTGATAGGGTCAAAGAGATAGAGAAATCTCAAAGATAAAAAAAATGTTAAAGAAAAAAAGAAGAGAGAAATCTCAAAGAGAAAAAATCTCAAAGAAAAAGAACCCTATGAAAGACACAAAAGCCAATAAGGGACCCAGTTAATGATAACCGCTCATCATAGCTATTGTTTATTTTTATTTTTTCATTTCATATTAAATACGTAATATTTCATATATGAATTTTGAAAATATGAATGTCATTATTAACGAGATTTCAAGTTTGAAAAATCAAGGAATTCAATTGGCAGATAAATTAGTTTGTAATCAAATTCTTTCTGAATTTCAAGATATTGATGATAGCGCTCGGAATAACAGGTATGTTTTATCGAAATCCTATTCTTTTATAAAGAAAATTCAACACGCTATTTATGACTCCCTTACATTCTGTAACGACATCACTAAGTTCGTCTCGTTATTCGCTGTTGTCGAAAAGGTTAGAAGTGAATTGGGGAAACAATATGAAATCAAACGCACAATTAACTCAAACATCAAAACAATAAAACAGACTATCCGCCAAAATGAAAATTTTCCCTTGATTGCCTCAACACAGTAAACACGCCATACATAAAGGTACGGAAATTCTATAGACAGGTGTGCGCTTACTCATCTAGAACAAAATTCTATATCAATGGTGATTTAATCAATGGTGATTTATCACTACGCGGAAACATATAACACACAAAAGAATTTTGGGGGTGAGTTTTTCCACTTACCTTTTAAATAGTATATTAATTTATAATGATAAATGAAACACTAACAACTAAATTAGCACGTGAACGATTAGCTTCGATTAAGAAACTTATTCCAGTTCGTAATTCCGTTCGAAATATGCTCCTAACGAGACAACACTTTCAAAGGGATTTTGCAGCAGACACTGAACAGCTATTCAAACCAGTAACTACTGCAACGGGAGAAATCGTATCAACCACTGAAAAATCCATATGGGGAGATATTTCTGAGGAACAACGAAAGAAAGAAAAACCAGCCCTTCTTCCTGTACTTGAAAAAATATCAAAGAGATCCAAGCAAACAAAGAAATCTTTAAAAACATTTCCTGGTGATAAAGTAAGACATAAAAGACCACTGATGGGTGACTTATGATAAGAGTACAAAGCAGATTTATTCATTTCCAACACAAACATACCAAATACTGATGAATGTTCCTTGTACCCAATGATTTTACTAGATACCCGCACTCTGGAGAGTAGTTTAGGTGTTAAAATAATACGTCATCGTCTGAGCCCCAGTGCATCAGGGCTACTCCACAAAAGTGGAATGTGACCGTGTCTCCTATACCTGGAAGCATGTTTATTTTATTCTTTATTAAGTTGGAAAAGGCGCTTTTTGAGAAGTAAAATGTCTACTTACAGTTATGAAGAGATACATCCACAAAACTAATGCGCGTTTTGTTACGAGTCTGCGGATACAAATAGTTGTGGTGTATGTCCATATATACAATGACCGGTGCGTAGGCAAATTATTCCCTCAAATATTTAGCGCATTAATCCCATTGTCGGTCGGTAGTGTGCAAAACTTGATTTAATTTCAAGAGGTAATTTCATATATTTATTTTTTTATTTCATTCAGATAAGCAAAATAGTGATAGTGGTTCTCTTCTTTAAATATATGTTTTCAATTTAGTCAAATGAACGGTGTCATGGCAAGGTTATACCTTTATGAATTTAGTCATATTAAGCTCTGTTCGAAATGGACGTACATCACAATTTAATTTTACTATATGTTCTCTACATATATTTTCTCTGTACTAAATTTTCCAGTGAATAACAATCAATAGAAATCATATGTTAATCTAAAATACCTCCAAAGACGATTTCACTGTGAAGTTCTTGTGAAAGATTCACCGGCACTTTTTGAGAGGCTGCACTGTTCTAAATAGAACAGCATGTAAACAGAACACAGATTTCAGTTCCAGATTATCACCAAGTTCTTATAACTCAATGTGCACTGTCCCCGAAATACACTCAGACAACCACTATCTGAGGTAATATTCTCGAGAACAAACAATTATCTTTAAATCCCTACCAAAAATGCATAAATTAAACTCTTCTATCACCACCAAAATGAGAGGAAAACTGTTCCAAAATGGGCACTGAGCTGGAAATACTAATGTTGGTCATAGGAAAGGGCACACTGAGTTATCTCTCCTTTATTATGACCACCTTTACAGATATTCTTCATTTCTGAAGTTTAGTATTTATTATGCATGGCTATATTATGTTGAAATAATTGATACAAACATGAAACAGTTGTAATGAAGGTCCAACAGTTGTGTTAGATTTCATGAAATAAATATGGTGTCCGTTAAAGAGTACACATATTCCTCAGCAGGCTGACGAGACACGTGACTTTGTATAGCTTTCATTGCTTGTTCTAATTAAAGCTAAAGCTATAAATACGTTTTCAGGCACTATCAAGAGTTGTAGACTTTGTTAATTTTCATGAAATTAAGTGGGACCATGTTTTCTGAATATTAACAAAAATGCATTTTAAGAATTGACTACCCTCCACTCATGTCACGTCTAGAAAACACGCCAATCTGCATCACATAGACAGTTTAGACTTAATTATGATAATTCTTGGATGCATCTCCATTACAAAATAGCATGATTTACTTGCAAAAGCTGGTATTTTAATTTTCATGTCCTAGATCTATTTAAATATGATAAGATGGATAAAAGGGCAATTGTCGGTAACCTTTTAAGTTATCATTATTTTAAGTTTATGTACATAAATATAGAATAAAATCGTAGCTTTTTTACTCCGAATTTATCATCAATTTTAATTAAGTTTCAATTGAAACGTCAGAAGAAACAACTGAAGATCACATTTGGTTTCATCATATTATATTCTAATAGTTTACCTTTGTTGTCTTTTCCTATTTGATTTCTATTTTTCGGATTAGACTTCAACATTGTATTGCATATATATATATATATATATATATATATATATATATATATATATATATATATATATATATATATATATAGATATATATATATATATATATATATATATATATATATATATATATATATATATATATATATATATATATATATATATATATATATATATATATATATATATTAACAAATACTATTATGCACCCAAAACTGTTATATTTGTCCAAGTTAAACGTTCTGGTATTATACAATTAAACAGATAATATCAGTTTTGTGTTGGTGTGTGCTCTGATAAAATAAGCACATGTAGTAGTTGTAGTAGTAGTAATTATGCAAGAAAATATAACTATTAGAATTGTATATGATACAACTAAATATGATCTTTAGTTGTTTCTCCTGACGTTTCAGTTCGAACTCTATTAGAATAAATTCGATGAGATTTTCTTCAGTATTTATGTATATAAAGTTAAAGTAATCGTAACTTAAAGGTTTACTAACAATGTTCTCTTAGCAACCTTATCATATTTAAGAAATATGAGTTGAAAACGGAGAGTTTTTCAAATGATAAATAAAAATGAGTTTGCCTTTTCTCATGTTAAAGCATGTTTACTCCTGGGTTTCACGGTCAGCACAGACAACAAACTTTGGACACAAAGGGTGTTTGTTATTCAAGATGTTCTTGTTTAATTCAAATGACCACTGAACCTAATCCGCTTTGTTTTGATGTTTATATTGATAGGGCATGCTATGCCAGCAGAGTGTAAAAGGTTAAAACGTATTCAGCTTTAAAAACAGTCAATTACGCATGAATTGATGCATATAGAGAATAACTGTCTATATTTTGTTTTGAATGATGTCAGGTTAACTAAATTATGTGCATAGCATAAAAGTTATTTGACTTGTGAGTTATTATGATAACGGTATTACGGAATGACTTAATTTTTTATACCTAAAAACGGACAAATATTTCTTAACAACTCATTCATAAAATATACGCCTAGTCAAAAATTCATTGACTTGGTGGGACAGAAAAAGGCAAAACAAAATATGAACTTTGAATATAAGATGACAAAACCCGATTGTTATTCGTCCCTTTGCTCCAACATCACTAACCTAATCCAAAATATTGTGCTAAGGCCTAACGCCCTGCTATGTTATTATATATTGTAAATACTTCAACACCTAGTACGGATAACATGTATATACCTATAACCTAACCGCGATATGTAATCGATTTATTTTGTGGCGATCAGAATAGTGATCGAGACGCTACAAAATACACTATCGGCAATCTTTTTTATGTTATAGAACTTAATATGAACGACTGCAGTTATTTCCATGAAATTCATCAATGGTTTTATTAATGTTTCTTCATAAATGCATAATCAAAATTGTACATGATTAGAATATTCATTTCTAAACGAGGTCATTTCATTATTAACTTAAACCAATGAGTTCATCTTTGGAATGTTTTTAGTATCGATGTATGTCTTCGTTTCAGCGTCATTATCCGATTCTGGTTCTCCATAATCAGTATGTTTACTATCATACATATTGAGAGAAACATTCATTGTATCACCAGAGTTTTGTACTCGACATTAACTATTATCTGATATCGTTGACATAATAACACTGTGCTACAGTTTTCCATTAGTTGCAAACGCAGCTATGATATGTCAGTTATTACAAGCTTCTCAACAACAACCTCAACATCATCCACAACCTCCTCAAACAACCGCTACCTACTCAAACTCAATAAGAACCAAAGTCTACTACTCAACGAATGTCTCATTAACAGAGTCAGGTGTCTCAGCAACAACAACCACACTCTTCTCAATAACCTTCTCATCAATAACAACTACTTCATGAGATTAGAAATAAATTTAAACTCGATAATATTAAACGTTTCCGGTCATTTAAGAACGACTGAAGTGATATACTGCGACATTAAAGGAAGCTAGAAGCGATTTTTAAAACTCATTACTTTATTGCTAAGCAAATTGATAAAGTAACCTGAATTTCTAACAAATTTAAAATCTTTTAAAATGAACTCAGTGATAATAATGATCCAGAGTATCTTAAATTTACAACAGATGTAAGAAAAAAATAAGAAAATAAGAACAATTAAACCCACAACAACAAACAATGACCAAAACAAATATCAACAAGTTCGGCTAGAAATATAAAATAATAGAGATTTTTCCCCAAAATGAATCACATAATATCAATACATGTAGATGAAGATGATACAAATAAATTTAAGTATATAAAATATATTTATTTCAATAGCGTAACACCGGGAAATTATGGTAAAGCTGTATATCTCCTTTTGAAAGTTAAGGAAGACGTCGACTTTTGTATTCTAGATTTTGTTTATTTTATTACAATAATTAAAAACTGAATCAGGTGGTAATGATGCTGAAATATTAGAAATCGTGATGGACGGAAAACATTCAGGGGCACATTGCGCAAAATTATTTCTGATGCGGTTGATATTTTGTCAAAGATAATTAACACGAGCTATCATGGACTTTAAAGTAAATCAGTCTCTAATTGATTACCTTCTTGATGATTAGCATAGTGATTTAAAACAATCATCGCAAATATGATGATTAGACACAAGGTAAGCGTTGACCAAATATGTTCAAAGTGATAAATTCACGCTTACCTACGTATGAAACATTCTTTGATTTTGAGACAAAAAGACATGCATTATTATATACAATTGAGAAAGGACGTACATGTTCCTTTATTGTTAATTTTGATATGTTTATAGGCTCATGTTGAGTAGGTTATAATTATGTTTTATGTGTTTATATATACGTATGTCTCTTTTCATTCTGAAATTGCATGTATATTTGATTCATAGTTACCTTGCCAAAGACGAATAATCATTATAACGACAGAGGACAAGTTTATTATGCGTCCATTAATCTAATTGGCTTAAGGCGGTTAGATATTGCTTTCAGGAGCTGCTAACAAAAGAACAATGAATATCACATTTAAGATACTAAAAACCCAGTTGCGACTTGTATTAATCACATACTTTAATCGGTATGATTCCTCATACCGACGATTAATTTCGTACAACGTTTACACTGCAATGTATTTGAAGTAAAAAAGCGTTTGATCCTTGACTTAATCACATTAGGTTGGATACGAATGACTTCTATTCATGAACTTTAAAGATTTAAATTTTGCAATAATTAAAGAATATCGTCAAAACAGTGGATATAGACTATGTAGTATATACTAACGTTAGTATATACGTGCGATAGGATATATATATATATATATATATATATATATATATATATATATATATATATATATATATATATATATATATATATATATATTAAACAATTAACCTATTTCTTTAATAATGGTACCTGTCTTTGCTCACAGTGAGATACCTTTAATGAATGATAACATTTTAGATACCCATGTCGTAATTCTAAACATAGTGTATAAACTTATTCGCCATCTGTGTAAGCAAATGCGTAATTCGCTGTAAAGCTGGATATTTTTGAACTTAATTTTAATTAGCACGCATACTACACCCTATGTAAGGTTAAAATGACCAGTTGGTTACTCGTAAATGCTTATTTGATTTAAGTACCATAAATTGAATCAACTATACTCTTTGTGTCAATAGATTGTCGTCAGTTCTAACCGTGCAAGCTTGGCGTACATATGTTGTGAAATGAGAAAAGGCAAACTCATTCATAATTATTATTAGTAGAACTCACTGTATTATCTAATAATAGCTTGAATATGATAAAGTGGCTAAGGGAGCAATCGCTAGTAAATGTTTAGGTTACGACTACTTTAATTTTATGCAGAGAAATAAAGAAAAAATCGTTTAAAATTTAATACGAGTTTGTCATCACTTTTATTTCAAATGTACTGAATGTTCAGAAAAAACACTGAAAATAACATATTGTTTTGTCAAATTTAATTCCAATAGTTATATATCGTTGTATTGTTCTTTTTAATAGTGATGTCTATTATCACGCAAGGACTTGAACAGTTTATTGCGGTGGATTAAGAATATGTTTTTCAAAGCATAATTTTAAGTGTAATAATCTTCATACATTATGATGTTTTGTATATTTATGCTGATGTATAATGGTGAGGCCAGTACTGTTTTCTTTATTCTCATGTTTGCACTATTCGTTGATATGCACGTAGCCTCTGTCCTCACCCCCACCCACCCTCCCAACGTCTATTGATTTCAGCGAAGGAACTCGTATGACTTAGCCGTTGAAAACTTGTAGCATAAATAATAATAATAATAATGAGCATTTTCTATAGTGCTTAATCTTTCGAAGCTCTAGGCGATATACACCATCTTTAATGATATCACTACACTGCAGAAAAACAAATGACAAAAACAATGAAATTGGAAAACATAAAAGCATGCTGAGAACATATAAGATACAAAACATTATTATGTCTCTAAGTTTGTCCGTGCAGTCGAGACAGTGGGTTTAAAGAGCAGTCTTAAAAGGGAGCACTGTGTCTTTGTGTCTAATTTCAATGGGCAATTCGTCGACAGGCCATGGTGTGCAAAAGAACGTTGTCCATATGACTTCGTTTTCACAGTGGGAAAAATGAGTATACGATTGTCAGAAGATGATCGTATGTATCTAGCTGGCGAACAGATATAGGTGAGGCCGGATAGGTATGTTGGACTGGAATCTGTCAGTGAACCATCGCTCAGAGAACAAATTTTGTGTTTGATTCTGTATCGAATTGATAGCCAGTGTAGGGTACAGAGCAGTGATGAGGTGTGTTCTGATCGCGGTACTCTAACGATGATTCGCGCAGCTGTGTTTTGAACTTTTTGAAGTTTCTGGAGTAAATATTACGACGAACCAGACAGAATAGAATTACAATGGTCCAGTCTTGAAGGTACTACTGAACACACAAGTGTATTAGTGGCATCAACTGAAAAATATTTACGAATGGAACTTATGCGTCTCAGTTCAAGCATTGCAGCCATGCATATGTTCATGACATCTTGGTGCAAAGTGAGAGTACTGTCTAGAGTAACACCTAGGTTTCGTACTGACTGAGAATTTAATGTTGGTGTTGCTGATATTTATTGTCTGAGGTAAAGGATGTGAATGAGAGTTTTTGTGTTGTATCAGAATAGCCTCAGTTTTATCATCATTAATATGCAGATTGTTACATGCCATCCATGATTTCACATCAGAAATGTACGTCGCTACTCCATGGATGGTAGCATCAACTTCAGTTGGGTAGCTAAACTTGTATATTTGGGTGTCATCAACGTACAATGGGTGCGACACTGAGTGATGATCTATCACACATGAGAGCGGCAGAGTGTATAGAATTACGAGAACAGGTCCAAGAACAGATCCATGTAGAACACCACAACATATGTCAACTGGGCTGGAATGTATTCCATTTGCAGATATATTCTATGTCCTCTTGACTAAGTAGGTCTTGAACCACTGTAAGGCAATATTCTGAATGTCAAATACATGCTGGAGACGGTGAATTAATACAGCATGGTCCATTGTGTCAAATGCAGCAGATAAATCTAAGAGAGTGAGGACTGTAATCTTTCCACTATCCAAAGCAGATAGAATGTCATTAAATACTTTCAGAAGAGTAGTTTCCGTACTATGCTAAGGGCGAAATGCAGACTGTAAACTGCTAAAAAGACTGTTTGAATTCAAAAGAGATACAAGATGGGTTAGAACAACCTTTTCAAAGATTTTTTATATGAATGGGAGATTAGAAACTGGGCGGTAGTTCTTTAAACTGTTATCGTCAAGTGTTGGTTTCTTCAGTTTAGAAAAATGATGGGAACCCCCCCCCCCCCCCCCGAAGAGAGAGAGATATTAATACCATCAGTTAGTGAATGCCATATTAGGTGAAAGCACTCAAGCAGCAGTGATGTCGGAATTGGATCAAGTTCACAAGAGTTTGATGCATTCTTCATCTCGATTCTCTATACTAAATCAATATAAACGGGTTCAAATGCTCCTAATGGTTGTCGCTGAAATTCTGCATCATATCTGTATGGTGACGAATCAGTTGAAATTGTGCTGTCAAGCTAATCTATAATGGTTTGTACTTTATCACGGAAGGAATTTGCAAATTGGTCCGGAATTGGTGTACAGTTGTTCCTTGACATTAGTTTGATAGTTATCTCGAAGAGCTCTTTGCATCTGGAACTCTCCGTGATCTTAGTACTGTAGTGGGATAATTTGGCTTAATGGACTTGTATAAATGAGCAGCCAGACAATAAGATTAACACTTTTACACTATAAAAAAGGCCAAAGAATCGATAATAGTTTTATAGTGATTGTAAACATTGGAGTAATAGTTGTTACAAATATGTATGATATGTACTACACAAAATGATTACTACTACCACAACTACTACATATGCTGCTGTTACTATCGCATACACCAACCCAATATTGTTATTATCTGTTCATTGTATTATTCAATTACAAAGTGAACAAATATAACAGTTTTGAACGCATAATGTAATTGCTAATAATTCTCATCAATAACGAATATAATTACGTACTTTTTTAATAATTTTATAATTATGTACTTTTTCCGCGTTTTGTTCGTTCTTTCCAGTCATCATAATGCTTATATTTTTGCTGAAGAATTATTGTACGTATATATCTTTGTAAATATGTATGTATGTATGTATGTATGTATGTATGTATGTATGTATGTATGTATGTATGTATGTATGTATGTATGTACGTACGTACGTACGTACGTACGTACGTACGTATGTATGTATGTATGTATGTATGTATGTATGTATGTATGTATGTATGTATGTATGTATGTATTTATGTATGAATGTATGTATGTATGTTTTTATGTATGTATGTATGTATGTATGTATGTATGTATGTATGTATGTATGTATGTATGTATGTATGTATGTATGTATGTATGTATGTATGTATGTATGTTTGCATGCATCCAAGTCTTATGAAGATATGTATGCATTTCATGTTTGATGTTTCGGTCCGATGATATCTATAAATATTGTTTTTTAAATTGAAGATTTAAAGAATTCTCGGGTGTAGACAAAGTACATTGAGGAACGTCATGTGTATCTTATTGGTCCAGATAATCCCCACCCTAAATAAACAAACAATACGACCAAGAATGTTTATAGATCTTTTTGAACTCTTACTCTTTTAATTGCACTGAGACCAAATGATAACTTACCACACAGTTCACCTTTTATTTATGTCCGACAACAATAGGATGTGGATTGGAGCCACTGGTCATATCGGGTTTGATAAACACTGTACGTCATTCGACCCTTATGTTATGAGTTAATGTACATATTATTTGGGCTTTATAAACGCCAGCATGTCAGCACAAAATTTGGATTTAAACAGATCTGTCCTTGATTAAAGAATGAAGCAAACAGAAAGTCGTACCATTCGTCAGCTGTGGAAAGGTAAACTTCATTTTACTTTTGCAATAATGCAGCATTTTCGTCCTTTCAAGCATACTGATAACTAATTGTGTGTAAATACACAATATTTATTAATCAATATTTTTTTCTAAAGGTGCTAGCAGGCTAGAAATTAAAAGCATTTTGAATCATTAATGTGATGGAGACCTGAATATTACAATTGTAACTTGCTTGGAAAATGTAATTACAATTATTTGTTTCTCTTTTGAGTTTTCTACATAAACAGGATACATAAATAATAGAAATCTCATAACATATTCCAACTAATAATGACGACTTTTTCACAATTTTATTTGTTAACAATTTTGTGTTGACAACTCTTATGAGAATGCGACTTGTATAATGTATCAGAGCTGTATTTCTACGATGGTTTAGAACATATATGTGTATGCCATGTTTCAACTTTAGCATTTTGTTACATCCTTAGAGTAATTATTGGATAATTTGTTTCTTATGGTTGATATTTAACAGACGGGCCAGTAATGTTCCTCCTATCTCTGCTGGTACTGTTGATGGGTATTCAAGTGACATTTGCCTGTGAGTGTCAAGAGGCAGACTTTCTGCGCGCTATGTGCCCTGCAGAAAACAAAGCAGGTTTGTTAAATTTTAAGTAAGCAATATCAGATTCACATTTTCTCAGATTCCAAATGGCAATTGGAATGGAATATTTTCTTTAACGATGCTGAGCATAGTATCATCGGTTATCGTCGTTCATCCATGTAACTGCTGTGTATTGTTGGACTCGTCGATTGGGAGAAAGAATGTGCCATAATGATAGTAAAACAGGTTGGTCAAATAAGTAGTCAACGTTTGAGTTATTCGCAATTATGAAAGCCACAAAATCTAAATCATGAGAAGAGTTTTGAAGATAAATATAACGTTCAGGGTAGTAATCGTCTGATGGAATCAAAGGAGTGTAATATTTCTTACACTTCTCTGTTTCTCTTATTACTATAACCACTTCAACTAAGTCGTTGCTGCTATATAGCATTCGATATCAAAATATAATATCAAGCCGACAGCCAGATGGCCACCTTATATGACTACTACTAAAATTATACCAATTTCGAATCCATACAGTTGACTTTACTGCAAATGTTTAACTTAGTATCCCGCATCCATTAAATTAAGCTTAATAGTCGAGAGTTCTCTTTCAGCAGCGACTCTTGAGCATTCAATGCAAGAATTATATATCAATGTTATGGTAGTCATTGTTATAAAATATATTTTACAAATATATGAAACATTAAGCAAATAATTCATCTTAAGAATAGCTGTGAAACAAGTTGTGACATGAAATTTCCAAAATGGTGTTTGGGCTTTTGCGATTTACTCTGTCTTAATTCTCGCGATATTAATAAGTATCTATATTTAAGAAAATATGTCTTCTTGTTAATACATTTATTTGGCTGAAGGATTCAGAACATCCCATTCATTTGCTTACGTTAAATGAATAATCAAGGTTGACGCAAAATAGGAAGTGAATACTATACCGTGAGCTCATCATATATCAAAGAAAAAGATAGCATTTTTTTCATTTCCATTTTGGAGTCATTCACATTTATAATGTTACATTTGTACGCCAGCAATACTGTTGAATATGGTGTTTAGACATTACTCGAGGGAAGAAATACAACATTTGTTTGGACGATTCTGTGAAATGAGAATGTTTCCATTATTTGGGTAATAATATTATTTTAGATTTGTTGTAAATGTTTCAAAGCAATTCTGAATAATGCCATCTTGACAACGTCACATACTTTGGAGAACAAGTACATTGAAGAGTTTGATATCTATAAGGAACGTTTACTTCAAAAACCTTAAGAATTACAGAAGATTCATTTTTTTTAAATGTAAGCTCCTCTACCACTTTAAATTCTAACTTTAATAATTAAATTGTTTATTAAGTTTTACAAAACTTGCTGGTTTTATTTGCAACATACACGCGTGCAGTCAGTATGAAACACTCATAAATACCAGGATAACAGACAAGCATTGTTCGCAAATCGTAAGTGTCAAACTAACTACTTATAATTCACATCATGGGCAGATTGGAGAATTTGCAAAACAGCACGAAAAGCTGATATATAGAAGTGGAACATATCGGACTCTTATTTAAGATTATAGAGAGATCATTAAAATAATGCTCATTTAGGACATAATAGAATCCTCATTGAAGTTAACAAATACGGGGTAGGCATGATTGGTTATATATAACTCCAGGCAATTTATAGTTTCAACCAATACATTTATTATTAGGGGGATTCTATCATAATAGCTGATCAAAAAGAAGATTGTTGAAGCCAAAAGAAAGCCCGATACAATTTGTTAAAGTAAATAGATGTTCAATAACCACCCTCAAGACGTAAATAGTCAGTCCGAAACATGATGATAGGTAATTATTCCAGGAAGCATTGGCTTTCGGTCTTTGCACAATACAAGTTGTTAAAACAGAAAATCTTTTAAACGAAAATACATACATTAATCTTCTCGACTTTGTGTCCAATTGTAAGTGTTAGTTCAGAACATTGTAAAAAAAAGACATAATGAAGGAAAAATCAAAGTACTCAAGTAAATTGTATGGATCCATGTATTAAGTTTCAAGATTACCAAATACAATTTTTGCTGTGTTTCAGTGATTGTGGGACGTTTGCTAAATGAGTCTTCTATCGGCTCTACATCGCAATCAGGGATGTCATTATTACACAATGTGCAACTGTACAAGATATATAAAGTAAGTTACAAAGTCTAATTATCATAGAATATTATCAGGGCTATCCTGAAACTTCCACTTCTATGTTCAATATTTCAATAGTTTAGAAAAACTTCAGACAGAGAATTATTAAAGAAATGACAAATCATTTTTATGTACGAACTAAAACGTCTACATTGAAATGTTGTTGTTGTTGTAAAGCCATTTTTCAGTACACCATATGCTACACAAGCAAGCTTTCTCACATACCAACTTTGGCCGAATCTTAGACTCGAACCCAGACAGTGGTGTAATGGTAATGATGTGTAACGGAGAGACACTAGGGGCCCCTGTAGATTGAAGATAAACGTAAGAACACGTATAGTTAGCAGACGATGAAACGGTAAGGGAACGAAATGCTTATTAACAGTGTCATTGCAGTCATTTATTAGTTATTAACGGTATCAATGAAGTCTATTCCACAATTACAACATTGTCAACGTAGTCTTTTTCACCAGATCAACGGTGTCAACCAAGTCATTTATACGATAGCAACATAGTCATTAGTTTATTATTTTTTAAGTTTGTACCTTTATGTTGTGACAATTGTCGAGTCATATTATATAAGAATAACCAGCACTGGTTAGTACTATCTTGAGAGAGTTGCGTAAACATTTGTTATGCTTTTCTGTTTTAAATTAATATAATTTATGATTATTTGTAGCTCTCTAATATATTGTTCACAAGGGCGATATTAGTATGCTGTGATCTGTGATTATTTTATTGTGCTAAACGTTGTTTGTTTGGATTTTTTTTCTTTGCTTTTTTCTTTTTTTTTGTAGTGCAAGAATCTTCCTTTTTATCTCAAATATGTGTTTAAACATTTTACAGATACAGTGACCAACTTCAGCAGCAGAGACCAACTTTTTAGGCAAAATATTTAGTAAACTGAGGTTTCTCAATAGGCCTCAATTTAGTAAACTGAGGCTTCCTTGAAAAATACTTAATTAATTTTTTTAATAATTAAGCAAAAAAATTAAAAAAAATATAAAAAAAATAATTTTACAACGATTTTGCTATTTAGTTGGCGTTCACCTCCTCTGCTGCTATGAAAATCTTCGATTTTTACTAACAATTTTTTTGCTAACTAAATATTTGATCAAGTCCGACACGATATCTTGTCCGAGGGTCTGATAAATTTATCGTCACAAATCCGTGTGGGATTGTCTGAGCGCGGCTAAAGAAATTTTTAAATTGATTATGATCCATATCGCCACCGCACCAAGTTTGCCAAATATTTCTAAGAGTATGTGTATCAACTCCGTTAAATACACACAGCATATTGCAGTTATCTCTGATCACTTTTGGTATTTGAGTGTAACGTTGAGTGATATATATCACGTCGGTGTTTTTATGTCTGCCTCTGGAAAATATCCTGGCAGGATTTTTTTGATTATCTAACATGATATCATCATATACGACTAAATTGTTAATACTTCCGTCGATGGAGTCAATGCTAGGCGCCTCTTCGATATCGGTTATAAACTCAATGATATCATCGCCGTTAATTTCTCGCGCGGCTTCGTTAAAATCCTTTAACACTTCATAACATCGCTGATCATCTACACTCGGAGCAATCATATACAACTTATCCCACTTCATCCATCTCGTTATCAAATTAAGTAGCAATTGTGTTTTACCACTTCCAGATGGTCCGATGATAATCGCGCGAATAGAATTTGGCAACATTGCATGGTGTTTAATAGGTTCCCGTCGTCTTGCAGCTGAATAATCAATTACATTCATGTCGTTATATATAAATTATGGATCTATATTGTGTGAAATGTAGGACGCGTACTGGCACAAATGACTTGACGACGATTACAACGAAAAATAATCGATCAGCGCTTTCTGGTAAGTGCGTACGATGTAGTACAAAGAAATTTAGATTTGTTTCCACGAAACCTTTAAAAAAAAACGAGGAGGTGATATTGCAGCCAAGTTAGCAAAACTCCCAGGAACACCGTGGGCAAAGTATCCAGGAGAAAAGCACCTTCCAGGATATAGCTACTGTGGACCGGGAATACGATTAGATATCAGACTTGATGATCAAAATCTGCCCCGACCCGGCGAGTATCCAATAAACGCTATTGATAAGGCGTGTCATGCTCATGATGTTGCTTATAAAAGCAGTAATCTTCAACATAGACATCTTGCGGATGTGAAATTAATTCATGCGTTAAATGCTATTCCTGATAAATCCTTCAAAGAAAAATTGGCTTCGTGGTTGGTAAAATCTGCTATGAAGGGTAAATTGATGTTAGGTGCTGGTAATTAAAAATATGGAATCTGTTTATTATTCTCCGAGAGGATACTGGAGAGGTTACGCAGCAATAAGTAAACTCGCTAGCGCTGCGGCGGTGAAAAAAACTACAGCGGCAAACTGGTTATCCAAACAGGCAATATGGCAAATTTATCTACCACCGCCTAAACAAATTAACTTCTCGCATTTTGATGTTACAACACCTAATGAAGTTCATCAAGCTGATATACTATTTCTGCCGCATGACAACGGTTACAAATACGCGTTAACGTTAGTTGATATTGCGAGTCGATACAAACAAGCAGAACCGCTAAGGACAAAATCATCTACTGAAGTAGCTTCTGCATTTGAAAAAATTTATCGACGAGGTCCTCTGCGCTGGCCAAATCTGTTACAAGTTGATCCTGGCAAGGAATTTCAAGGCGCTGTTTTAACAACGATGAAACATCATAATGTCGCCATCAGACGAGGGCATACTGCGTTACATCGCGATCAGGCAATTGTTGAACGATTTAATCGGACACATGCTGAGCGGTTATTTGGATATCAATACGCGAAAGAATTCATCCAGGATAAACGATCCCGTGAATGGGTCAAGAGATTACCAGGTGTAGTTACCGCAATCAATAATGAGATTACTAGAACAATTAACATGAAACCTGTCAACGCTATTAAAAAGAAGTATATACCCGTACAACCACAAAAAGATTTCAAAGAACCAATTCTTGGTAGTAATGTCATTGTAAGGTACTTATACGAACCAGGAGAGCTTGAGGGTGGTAAAAAAAGAGCTACCGATCCTATTTGGAGTGTCACCGTACATAAGATATCCGGCATAGCACGATCAACTGGTAGACCTCCAATCTATAGACTGGATTCAACTGCTCCTCAGCGAGGATTTACTCGACAACAGTTACAAGTGATTCCTGAGGATACTCAATTACCACCGCGTGGTCTTAACTAGCACCTCGGCGTCTGTTGCACTCAAGACAAGTCAACCTCACATTGTTTCTGACATGACCGAGATTGTTATTTTTCTGTCTACGGTAAATTGGCGAGGATCTTTATCCGAATACTGCCAACGCATTATACAATTGCAACTCGCGCAGTGATTATTCTGTTGTTGCTTCAGCGTAATTATTAATTCAGCATCAATGTCAAATTCTCGTTTATTTTTTTTATCCTGTTGTTTATAGCCAGAGAGTTTTTTTCTGATTATATCATCGGCGCTGACAATATCGTCACTGGCATCATCGAAAACAATTCTTCGAAGTTGGTTTATTCGCCGTACTCTGGACACTGCGAGATAAACTAAATTTGACCACTCAATGTGATTATCTACTATCCAAACAATTGTGTCTGTGATAGTTAATCCCTGTGAAGAGTGTATTGTTGCTGCATAACCTAACGTCCATGGGGATTTATCAGCGCGTAATGCATCTTCGACGACGCTGATATCAACCAGCACAATATCATTTAATACTAAATTCTGTTTTTGATGTTGTCCAGGAATGTCAACGTCGATATTCTGCTTTCGTGTATCTTTTGGTCTATAACACAACGGTACTGGAAGTGTTGCAAATTTACGTTTATGCGTTTCAAATAACTTCATCTGAAATGCGTCTCTGACTATTTTTCTACTTGCGAATATCAAATCATCTGGCTTCCATGTTTCCCAAAAATCATTCATGGGAGTTTCTGAAATTATTTCACGCGCTATTTCACATTGGATTTTATCCGGTTGTAATCTAATTAGCGCTTTGAATTCTCGTAATTGTTCATCAAGTGATCTATGGTCGATATTAATTTCTTCATAATAGTCTACATGATTCTTCAACCACTCATGTGGAGATCCACCAACAAATGGCTGTGGTTGGCCGTGATCCCCGCACATGACGACTTTTGTAGTTTTCAATAACAACCATTCAAGAAATATCTGTAATACTGTCAACGATACCGTGCATATTTCATCCCAGATTATGATTTCAGGAATGAATTTATCGCCCATTCGATCAGGAGTCCATGTATCGCCTTTCCATCGAAAGAAGCTATGATAAGTACAGGCTTTTACTCCCCGCGCTATCATCTCTCTGGCGAGTCTGTGAGTTGGTGTTAACACAATCATGGTTGACCGACGAAATAATTCAATTGCACGAGTTGTCTTTCCTGACCCACCACAGCCGTTTAAATAAACTGTCTTGTATCTACATATTGGATCAGATACCGGTGGTGCATTAGATAATTCTGATTGAATCTCTGAGAGATTCTGGTTGCTTTTTAAGTATTTATCGTCGTTGGCAACGTCTGCGGATTTACAATACTCATGTAGTGTTTCCTTTTTAAATCGCCAACGTCCCCACGCTTCCTCGGGATCTGTGAATGCCGCTACAGCTGATCTGTATTTGTTGTGTATATACATCGAATCAGTAGCTACTCTAACCGCGGTATCTGGAAATCTATTTATCATCGAAAATAGATTAATAATAGAATAACCGAGCATAGAACTTCTCAAATGTGTATACTGGGAATTATATCCATCACAGTAGGTAACAACCGTACCCAATTTCTGACCATTGGAAAGAAAGGTATCTTTACGATTTACAAGTTTCGTTAAATCCGCTATGATAAAATCGTATTCAGCGACATCTATGATCAACCTCGAAGAGTATTTTGTATTGTCAAATCTTCCACCTTGAGTGAATTTACCGATTATTTTTCGTCCGAAATCTTTGGCTGTTTTGTTTTTAATTTCAAATAACTCCTTCGACCAATTCATGATTTGTTCTTCATTTAAAATCTCCGTTGAAATTGCTTTGCAATTTCCATTTCCATCTGGAAACTGTTTTCGCTGTTCGCTAATTATACGATCTAGATCAGGTTTTGGTAACCAAACATCCTTCTGCGCGCGATAGCATATAATAGCTTCACTGACAATTAACGATATTAGCATACCACAATCGATCATATACCGCAAAAACACAATTGGCATCCAATGTTTTTCAGATAGGTGTCTACCAATCCAAACATAACTACACGGATGTAACCCTGTAGCGAATTCGAATGATATCACACGAGCGAATCCGGTTAAATCAAAATCAGGCAAACGACCATTAATCGCAACACGAGTCATGTCATGTGTGGGGTGTCCAAATCGTTTAAAATACTCAGAGCATTCTCCATACCCGAGAAAACTTCCAGGATAACACGCGGATATATCAATTGAAATCATACCATCACGTGAGTATTTTGTATTCCATAATCCTCCATGACTAAATTCGACGCAACTCAATTTGACATCCTCGAGAAAATCACTTCGTGTTGGACGCCATGAGTTTTTTTCTCTTGCGAAGTGAGCTACCACTGATGGAATTGTAAAACTATCCGTGAGTAGTTTTTCATGGAAACTCTCCGGTGAAAATTCATTAGCGATTTTTCTCATTCTGTTATCTAACTCTTCAACGCGATATAATTCTCCATTTGGTCTTACAAACTGATCAAATCCTATTTCGGGATCTTCAGCGCTGCTAAGTAGCCACACTGACACTGGATCATCTTTACACAACGCAACAATATCATCGAATAACCTCTCTTCGTGGAACACATCCTTGGAAAATTCCCCGGGGATATATCTCACGATTCGTTCTCGTGGAAATACAGTTATTGCAGCCGTCCACGCGTGTTTGTTATGATCAATAATTTCAATTGGAGCTCCTCGCGATTGATATTTCGGTTCGTATAATACTTCTCCGGTTATCGTCGCTACCGATATTGGAAATTTTAATGATGCTTCTAATTTAGCTATATCGGAAATCATTGCCCCGCGCTGTTTCACTGTCAGTTCCCATTCGGTTATTTTTTTTCGTCGTTGTTCAGTTAGTTTGTTTCCCCTGGATGCATTTGTGAAGTGTTCCATTACCCGTGTTGCTACACAATTCAACACTGAATCACCTTGTGATTTCGACGATGTTTTCATCGGAGCTAGTTTTGCAATACTTGGCTTATCATTTAGCTGATATATTCCGTAAACAACTGCTGTTACAGGGTAAGATCTCTCGTAGTATGGTTTGTCAATTCCAGTTAGAATTCCTGGTTTGGAATCTCTACTCACAATAACAAATTTTTTATCCTTGAGGATTGGATCAAATTTATCTCTGATAATCCATTTACCTTCGTCTTCGATAATGAATTTTATTCTAAAAAAATACCTCCGCTGGGAATTTCCACCTTTGGATTTCCCTCCAAGGTGTGAAAGTATCTCAGCTGCTCTTGTATCGTTCATGGTAGCATCGATTACGGGTACATTGACACTGACATCTTCGATGTTGTGGATAATTCGAAATGTCGACCACGCATGAGATGCTCCATCGCGCTTAAATTCATTAAAACAGTCGCTGATTTTACTCAACAGGGTTTTGTCATCTATTAGACTTTTTGGTATATCAGAGATTCTATCGAGATAAAAACTAGCATTTTTCCAAGGTGTAATTTTCGATAATCTATTGAATTCTTTCATATCAGAGATGTTATCGAGATCGAATTTAGTATCCCGATTAAATCGGGGGTTAATTTTCAATAATCTCTTGAACTCTTTCATGCTATCGTCCTTTAGACGTTTTGGTTTAACAGAAACTCTATCTCTGTTAAATCGGGGTTAATTTTCAATAATCTCTTGAACTCCTTCATGTTATCGTCCTTTAGACGTTTCGGTTTAACAGAAACTCTATCGAGATTAAATTTCGATAATCTCTTGAATTCTTTCATATTATAATTAAAACAAGTATTTAAATAAAAAGTTTTTTATATAATGAATCATTGCAAATGGCTTATGATTTGATCAAAGACTCCGTGTAACAAATCATGCAGAAATGAATTCTGTGGGTATCATATGCAAAGTTTTCGTCGGGGGAGCAATGGTCCTCTTCCGTGCCTATATTGTGGGGTAGGTGTTAGAGGCAAGTCGCAGTTATGCATTAATTGCGGGGGTAAGCGTTATAGAGAGTTGAAGCGTTATTATGACAAGCGAAGAATAAAAAATCCTGACGCTGTCAATGACGTCAATGACAGGATTATAAAAACTGCTCAAGATTACATAGAAAGATTTTCAAATAATATATCTAAACCAAATAATGATTTAGACAAATAGATATATTAGTATAATGAACCAAGAATTTCAAAGACATCCTGTTATTGAAAATTACGAAGCCTCTCGTGATGGTGTTGTTAGACACTGTAAAAATAAGAAATCTGTTGGGGGTGATAATGGTATGGGGTATTTGAGGTTTAATGCTGGAGGGAAGAATTATTATAATCATCGTTTTGTATTCGAGGTGTTTAATGGATTGATCAAGGATGGTTTTGTTATTGATCATATTGATCGCATTAAGACTAATAATTCTTTGAATAATTTACGAGCTGTTACACAAAGTGAAAATACTGCATCTGGAAAAACTGGTACTTGTAAATCAATTGGGAAGAGACCAGTAAAGTCGTTTAATACTGAAAATAACACGGAGATAGTATTTCAGTCAATAACCGCAGCTGGTAAGTATTTCGATATTTATCCGTATTCTATTCAATGCGTTGCAGAGAATATAACCAAGACGGCTTTTTCAAAGCGTTTTAAAAACAAAATTCAGTTTACTTATGTATAAGTCATAATCTTGCATTGACGGGGAATAACTCCGTTAGGTAACGCGCGTGCGACAAATCATCAATGACAGAGTTACCGTTTGTGAACGCGGAAGTAGTTTTTGATTGGATGTTATAATTGTCATAAATCTCAATAACACATAATCAATTTCGTCTTTTTTCAAACATTAACAGAACTGTTTTATATACACGTCGTATTAAACATTTTTTTTAGTGTCTGCTTCAAGTATTATGCGTGTTTTCAACGTTGTCAGTGATCGCTAACAAACACAACAAACAATTACAAGCACACATCTCTCTATGTCACTTCGTTGTAATGAGTGGTTATATACAACCTGGTCTGTTATATGTTTGGGCTTTAGCTCGAAATTCAAGTACAAAACAAACCACACCGTCACACGTGGTGTGAACGTTATTATTGACATTCAAACCAGGTTTTGATTTCAGGTTTGTTTTGTACTTGAATGTAGAATAGCCCGCGTCATCCATTGTCATTGTACATACCATTATCATTCATTGTCATTGAATCAATTCATTCATAATCTATTGTTGTGCCGTCGTCATCCATTGCATTGTAAATACCATAATCGCCTATAATCTATTGTTGTGCCGTTGTCATTCATTGCATTGTAAATACCATAATCGCCTATAATCTATTGTTATGTGTTTGTCCGGTCCACGCACCAAACGTATCCTCTTGTAGGTCAAACCTGTTATTTGACAAGTTAGACTCTACTCGTGGGGAATACGCTTCGTGATTATATGTAACCGTTGAGCGCCGCTTGATGTATAAACACCAAAGGGGTTCAAAACGGTGATGTGTAATTGTGCCGTCGTATATGTGTATACAATCGCCTAAACACTAGATCAGGGGTTGTAAGTACCGTCGTCATCTATAATCGCACTAAGCTTCTGGATATGCTAAGATGATCAACACCTTAGCGTGTCCAGAATTCATTTTGTGAAACTCGAAAAATTCTAAAGAATTTTCAGATTTTCATTCAAGCAATTCAACAAACATATTTTTATATAATATGAATCTTGAAAATCTCAAATGTATTGTTATTGAAATCAACAAGCTTAAAGATCAAAATGTAAAATTATGTTCAGGGTTAGATTGTGATCAAATCATGACCGATTTCGAGGACATACAATTTGGAGAACAAAATGGAAAATATGTACTCGCTAAGAAATATTTTTTAATTAAGCGCTTACAAAAACTTATACGTGAAAGTTTAGTCAATACCGAAGACGTTAATGTGTTTGTACCATTATGTAGCATCGTAGAACGTGTACGTAAGCAATTAATCTTAGATTATGAACAAAGGAAGCTTATTAATTGTAAGGTGAGACAATTAAAAACGTTAATGGAGCAAGCTGAGCCCCACACGTAGAGAGCCTCCTTTGTTGTGTTGTATGACATGTATATCACTACCTATGCATGTAACGAGGAAGTAAAATTGTGTGTGTGTGTGTACAACAATAGGGAAGTATAACGGGTTGGTGTATAATCTAGTGATTTCTTTTTTTTTAATTGAAATTGCCATGAAAATCGAAGATTTTTAATTTAACAATACTGATACTCTTTCAATAATGGTAGGACAATCATTGACCACACGGAACGTAAAAGAGCGACTTAGCGCTCTTAATAAAATATTACCGATTCGTGATCGTATACGTGAAAAACTTCAACAGTGGCAATTACTTCAGACTGATTTTACAGAGGGTTCTGAACAACTCTTTAAACCGATTGTTACTGCAACTACAGATGTGAAAACAGCAATTTCTAAACAAGAAAGCGCGCAGAAAGAGTCCTTTCTCCCTGTGTTAGAGAAAATAGCAAAACGAACTAAACAAACAAAAAAATCATTAAAAACAATTCCTGGTGATATAATAACTACTGCAAGACGACAAGAAGAACAACAACGAGAACTTCAGGAAGAAGCTGAACAATTAGGTGATGTTGATATTTCCTTACCACCATCTGAACCTGAAGAAGAAGAAACGGGAGCTGTTTCAAAAGGGGACTATTCTCCTGAAAATATATTTACAGTTGAGGCGTTAAATACAATTAGAGGTACCAAAACAGACTTTGAATTAGCTAAATTTACTAGAGAAAAAATTCAAAAAAGGCGAAGAGAGATACTTATTTAGAAGACGACACGTCTAGGGATTTTGTAAAAACTCTAGACGTTTGGGCAAATAAGGTGTTTTTAGCAAACCGCAGGAAAAATAAAATCACAAGAGAAATAAGACGTGATTATAATCAATTTCTAGCTATGATAAGGGGAGTCACATCAGCACCACCAGTATACACAGCAGACCCAACCCCCGATGAAATACAAATAATGGCAGAGGCTGATTCTGAGAAGGGCGCAACTGGTACAACTAAAAAAAAGGGTAGTTGCTTAGTTGGGAATGGAAAATCCTATGGATATTCACCTATGGATTTTTACGCTAGTGTAACATGTCCTGGCAATATTCTCGGTGATATAGCACGATTAGAAATACTCGTAGGAGGAAAACGAGCCGGGAATAACTCACCAGAAATAATCAATGAAGCAGCTGATATCTGTAGGCGATTATTTCAAGGTGGTATCATGGATATTGCAACATATCGAGATTTCATTGAAGAGTTAGTGGAGAAAAATCCTTTGGATTTTCATCACGGTTATCATAGCGATTAGATAAATATCAATTGAATAGAGAATGATCATACACTACAACCATGATAAACCAACTAACGTCTACGTGGTAAACTCACGATTGCCAAAATACCGAGCATACTATGGAGATGGTCTCGGTAATACTATAATGGGATTATTTTCAAGAATGGCTCCAAAAGTAGCGCCGCTAGTAAAACAACTATCAATGAAAGCTATTGATGTTATCAGGGATAAGGGTATTAGCAAAATCGGAGATTTCGCTGGTGATCTTGCCACGAAGGCGTTTTCAGCCGCGAAGGATAAACTAACAGCGCTAGTTCGACGGGGAAAATCTAGATTTTCAAAGAAACCAGGAATAAC
Organism: Unio pictorum; assembly: GCA_030141615.1. Taxonomy (NCBI): domain Eukaryota; kingdom Metazoa; phylum Mollusca; class Bivalvia; order Unionida; family Unionidae; genus Unio; species Unio pictorum. The sequence goes on from JARLTB010000026.1 coordinate 1,671,530, forward strand.
TTCACTGCCATCTACTGAGGTTATGCCTGCGCGGGTTAGTAAAATAATAAACAACGCAGTAGATGAAAAACTACAGTCGTTGATTTCATCATCGTTGATGACTCCGTCATACACTAACACCCAAGATAACATAACAGCAAATATGATAGCGGGAAGTGGTCTTGGAAATTCAAAGAATTTCTACAAACGTCAAGGACAACGACAAAGTCGTCGTCGATGAAAATCCAAGGGATTTTTGCGGTGAAATCATTGTTGAAATTAAAAATCGAAGATTTTCACTTGCAATTTTCAAGCAATTTACATTTTCGCCTCCAATTTAGACCATCGGATATATAATAAAAAATGTTCAAACAAAACCCTGATAGTGCATTTGACATGGACGCCCCAGTACTTAAAGATGATTCTGTACGCGATTATCAATTTTTTGCCTATCACGCAGTACAACCAAATCTTCGGTCACGAATTGAACTTCAAGTTCATGATACCAGCAAATACTTTCTACCGTGTGAAGCCTTTATCGAAATCGAAGGTGAACTCGTAACAGCTGCTGATACTCCTCCGGTACCAGCGCCATATCCAGCCGGTACTCAAGTCGGTTTTGTCAATAATGGTATCATGGCGTTATTTGAGAGTGCAAGATATCTCATTGATGGAAAGGCAATTGAGTCGATAGAACGTGATGATGTAGCAACAACAATACTAGGGCTAGCAAGATATTCCGACGATTATACAAGATCGGCCGGTCCCTCTATGATGTTTGCAAAGGATATTAAAAATACCGCTGGGAAAAATCAATTTGTTGTAAGACGACCAAAGAATAATGCTGGTAATGCTAATATTGATGCCGAGGATATGATTATAAACAATGATGTTAATTTCAATCTAGGAGCTGCAACACGTATGTCAATGTTGGAAGGGGGGCGCAGATCATTTTCATGCGCGATTCCACTACATCATATTTTTGGATTCTGTAGAAATGTCCGAAAAGTTATCTATGGAGCGAAACATACTATAGCGGTTGTGCGAAAAGGTACTGACAATGATGCAATTTGGAGGATTCCAGCAGATGCTGCAAACCCAAATGCTGATGCCGGTAAAGTCATTTTAACAAAACTATCACTTTGGATGCCAGTGCTGACTCCGTCAATGGTAACAGAATCGCGGTTACTATCATTTATGGATCAAGGAGGAAAATCATTGCTGAGTTGGCTAACAACGAGTACAGATGTTGTACAATCAACTATTAACGGCGTATTTACGTGGAACCTGGCATCATCACAAGGTGTTTCAGCTCCACGTCATATATTTATTGCGTTACAGGATACGACGAGAACTGGTAATCAACTCTCCTCCCATATGATATTTGATCGATTGGGTGTCACTGACGTCTCGCTGAGAATAAACGGACAACAAGAACCATCCGAGGATATACAACTTAATTACGGTCAAAACCATATTGCACGAGTTTATCATCGGTTGCTGTCGTATATGGGACGTGATCAAAATGTCGATACTGGTCTACAAATATCACAGTTAGATTTTAGTACTCTTTATCCGATTTATTACTTTTCACTGGAACATCTTGATTTAACAAGACAATCCGTCGTTGATATACACTTCCGAGCTCATGTACTTCGTGGTGTTATCCCTGAATATAGAGCTGTTGCTGTCATTCTCAGTGATAAATCAATGCTACTCGAAGGTGTTGGTGGACGAATGAGACTTATTGATGCACCAGTGGAAAATCTTTGAAAATTCTACGAATTTTTGATTGAAAATTGCTGTGCAATTTCACCTTCGGATTTTTTTATTGAAAATTGCTGTGCAATGAAAATCCTTTGGATTTTGCCATTGAATCTCAAGCGATTTAGAATCAATCTGTTTTGTATAATGTCATATAGTAAAATCAATGTCACGTTGACACCTGGTCAGTTAAAAAAATTACAATCCAAATAAGCTAAGCAATGTGGAACCACAATAACGCTGAAACCTAATCAAATGAATGGCGGGGGGAATAAACTATCGCTGACGAAGACTCAGATTAATCATTTTAATAAGGCGCTTAAAGAAAAAAAAGGAGTTCAGGTTACTCTTTCTGCGAGCGCGATTAAAAACATGGAAAAGACGGGTGGTATATTCCCGTTGTTAGGGTTGATTCCAGGGTTGATTGCCGCAGCGGCCCCAGCGGTAGCTAAAGCGGCAGCGTTAGGAGCCGTTGGTACCGCGGCAGGAATGGCACTAAAGAAAGCAACTGGGCAGGGTTATAAAAAAAGGGAAAGGGTCTAAGACTACCAGGAACCCCGTATTCATGGTACAGCGGGAGATCCGTTGACGGATCAGGCCTGAGACAAGGACCGGTTTACTAGTGGAAAACTCAAGGATTTTCAATCGAAGATTTTTAGAGGAACCTATTACCCCCATGTCCAATTTTGATTTAATTGATGTCGCTAAAAAACTCGCGATTAAAAACTTCAGAGGTGTTTTTATGAAAGATCAGTTACCGGCACAACCAAATGATATTGAAACCGGTATTATTAACCTAGATAACAGCGATGGACCTGGAACACATTGGGTTGCGTACGCGATTGATCCACGTGGGGTTATTTATTTTGACTCATATGGACTAGCGCCTCCGAAGGAATTTAACCGCTATGTAAATAAATTAAAAATACCCCGTTGGTATTCCACGTTACCAACACAAACAATGCTTGACCCACCCATATGTGGCAATGAAGTATTAAACGTACTTGATGCTATTTCACGAGAATCAAAGATTCCTCAATCAAAACCACCCCATGTAGTAGTAAATGAGTATACTAGCGGTCGTTGGATTGAAAATCTTTGATTGAAAATCCATTGGATTGAAAATCTTTTAGATTTTAAACAGAGAAAGGATTTTTATGATAACAATGATTGATATTTGGGGACGACCTTTATCAACGCTGAAGAAACCGGATACTGGTGGAGTTGAAATCCTTGATAAAATCAAGGGTGTTAAAAAACTAATCGAAGATGAAATAGCCGAAACATTGAGCCTAGCAAGTGTTGATCCTGGTGAAATAGTTATATTTGGCGATCGTCAGGGTAAATTGAAAACTAGTAATGTCTCTCTCGATGATATTTTAATTAAACGACGAGACGCAGCAGAGGATGCTATCGCGTTATTTTCCGATCAGGGTAAACTCAAACCAGGTGTACTTGTTTCAACAATTACGGATAAATTAGCAACATTCGATAACACGGCGAATTCATTGAAATCGCTCAATGATAAATATGACGATCATATAGTTGTATTTGATCAGTTTAGTGAATTACAAAGAAATACAATTGACAAAATTGATAAACCCCTGCTAGAATTTTTGGGAAATCCACCAGTGACCACACCAAAACTCACCTCGATAAAAGATTCTATGTTGGAACTAGCAACTCTTCAATCCGAATATGATAAACACGTGAAACAGTTTTCAATGTTTCGTAAAAACATCATTGACAAGTTTATTGGAACCCCATTTGATAAAATTGAAATAACCCTTCCTGATATTAAAAAATCCATCGATGAGCTTAAAACATTCAACAATGCAATGAAAGATGATGCAACGAGGATGATAAGCGTTGTTGAAAAAATAAAAATTCCTCATGATAAAAAAATCATTGTCAACAACGTATACACAATCCATTACGGATCATTTGCGTGGACTCCCACAAACAACATTTTACACATAACCGCAGCCGTCAAGGGTATTTATCGATTAACAATAGTATCACCGAATCAGTTTAATATATCATCAAGTAGTTCATCTGGAGTCAATAATACGATATCAACGATCATCGACAAGGATGTATCTGAACAATTCACGATAACGACCACAGATAGAAATCTAGTCAGGGTTTCAGTAACGTGGTACGTAGAATTCGTAGTGGATTTAAGTAAACAATTAAACTGAAAGGGAAATCAATTGAAAATGCTAGCGCCTTTAAAATAAAATGACGATCCCTTCAGTGTATCAGTATCGCTATGATCAAGTCAGAGAATTTCAAACTAAACTCAGCTCTTGCTGTGAGGAGTATCAAATAAAAATAAAAAAATATCAACGAAGAATAACCGCAGTTGATATTACCGTGTACTCCGTGTCGGGAGTAATCACTGCTGCTGGGATAATACTATCTTCGGTTACAATGATTGCTCCGGTCGTAGTTCCAATCGCTATTTCTGCGGTGGCTACAATTGCGGGTATATTAACCGGGATCACAAAAAAACTATCATCGTGTAGCCAGAGTAAACTACACGATTATGTAATTAAATTTCACATTGCATCTGCCGCATACTCGCAATTATCCTCGTTGATATCATCGTCACTCGATGACACAACAATATCAGATAGCGAATTCTCAACGATGGCTCAATTGTATAAATCGACAATGCTAAAATTAGAGCAGAATAATAATAATAACAATGTCATCGCAAGAACTACTTCAACAAATAATAACAAATACAACACCGGTGAAAACAAGCATGATATCAGTAACCTCAACGCGTCCTGAATTCAGTGTGAATTTCCCGATCCCCGTTCCCGTGAGCGAGATCGCGCTAGCGAAACTACGAGTGTATCATACCTGGCCCAATATCAGATCCGTAGCATTTGGTGGTCAACAACCAAATAATTCCTTGGTGTTCGCGTGGAAAAATCGTGAAGATGGAACTCCAGACTGGGTCATATCAAATCGAACAAATCAATAATGAATTACAACGAAGAATTAAATCTATCACTGGAAAAGAATCAAAAATCGCTATAACGGTTCACGAGCCGACGTTATCATCTGCGATCGAGATTAATTCCCCTGGGTATGTTGTAGATATTTATCAGAGTTCTATTAGAACCATACTAGGATGGCCCGAATTACCACCTCGACAGAAAGAAACCGTTGATATACCAGAACCTGTAAAATCTGATTATGTCACAGATAGGATAAAACCTGATAATCCAATAAAAAGTTATCAAGATTATTCTCCCCAACAAATTATAGGATATGACAACTATAATCGTATGACATTTTACGCTGGTTCAATCGAAGAAAATTTGGGCGCGATGAATAATGATTTTTCATTATTATTAATATCCCTTAAATCCGGCTCTCTCACCAGATATGAATTTATCAACGTTGTACAAACAGGTAACAAAATCATCAACGATATGGAAGCATTTCATGCGCAAATTATTCAAGAAGTATTAATGAACGACGACAATAAAAAGTTATTTACGGCAGTATACAGAATCCGCGAAGAGGATATTCAAACATTTAACATTCCCGGATATAACCCCGACGAATTAAAAAAATATCTCAGTTATGCCATCGATATCGGGTTTAAGAAAATTCACGATGAATGGAAAAAAACAACATCACCGGAAATAAAAACCCTTAAACACAATAATGATCCAGAAGGCGGTGGTAAACATATCGCTCCGAACAACGTAAATATATCCTCGGTGATATCATTAAATTTAGTATGTGACGTTATCGAAGGAAGCTATCAAATAGATCTCGAGCAATCAAATCAAGCTCAGCAAGGATATATTCTATATTCATTTGCACAAACGGCCCCTCCAGGATTTCTAATTATTGAAGACCCAACTAATCCAGTCTTTATGCGATGTCATAATAATTCTTTAACGAAAATTAATTTTAAACTCACTGACCAATCTAATAATCTAATTGATCTGCGAGGTGAAGTTTTGCAAATTAGTCTGTTTGTGAAATCCTAAAAGGATTTTCGTCCTAAGGACTTTCATCGTAAAAAATTTTTTAGTAAAAATCGAAGATTTTCATAGCAGCAGAGGAGGTGAACGCCAACTAAATAGCAAAATCTTTGTAAAATTATTTTTTTTAAATTTTTTTTATATTTTTTTGCTTAATTATTAAAAAAATTAATTAAGTATTTTTCAAGGAAGCCTCAGTTTACTAAATTGAGGCCTATTGAGAAACCTCAGTTTACTAAATATTTTGCCCAAAAAGTTGGTCTGTTCACCTCCTCTGCTGCTACTTCTACATACATTTATCACGCATAACACATTTTTATTCTGTAAACGATTATCGCGTATTGAAGATGATAGGATTGTTAATTTATGCCGCTTTCTTAAACGACTTTTATTAATATTGTAACGAATACATTTATTCATTATGACGACCTTGTTAACCATACCAATGCTTCATTTGCATAATAATACTTGTTTAACGAAGAGTCAGTTCGGTTTTATAAGGTGCACAATTTTAATTCATACGATATCTACTTACTATATCGATTACATTAAAAGGCAAACTAAAATAGAATCTCAAGTGTGAAAAAGATAATTAAAGAACGCTTTGTTATGGGGCTTGTTCCTATAATGACCAAAACAGTTCTCAGTTAGGTTAATCTTTTAATTCATTATTTGAAATTTAAACCAGTTTAAGTTATGTACAATGGCAAAGGAAATGTTGACCGAATGAATATGCTTAAAAGGGGACTTTATTTCAAATGCCCTTGAAACTTTGGTTATTCCTTTCAAATGAGCTATTTGTTCTGAGATAATTCTTGATCATGTTACCTCCAGCACATTCCAATTATTCTGTGTTGGCGGTAGACATTTGGTGATTCATTAGGTCATAAGCCGCAAATAAGACGTATTAGAAGCGTATCGGCATAAACCAAATATCAAAATGACTCATTGATTCAATCATGTGTTCACTTTGTCAGATTTGATTAGTATTAACCTACCTTGATGATTTGTAATAAAATCCAAATTTTTTAATAATTGAACAAATAGAAAAGAAAATACAGCAAGTGTTCAAACATAGTTTATTCCATTATTCTATGCGGGTACATGATTGCTTATCAGGTTTGATGCGTTCACGTTGTCTGACATAGGCGAGGGAGTGGAGTAAAAAATCCTACCTGTGCACCTCTCACATTATTTTATGATATTTATTATATTATATTGGTTACATACTTATATCGTTATTTTAGTACAATAAAAGGTTGAACGAGTTATAATAGCTCACTCCCTACGACCATAACATTATTCAATATCATATATTGATTTCATGCCGCATATAAAACGTCCCTATGTAGTATTTTTCAGGCATCGTCGAAAGACATGGCCATTAAAAAACGGTACAAGCGATCAAATGTACCTTCACAAATCACCATCCAACAGAATCATCCGTATGTGACGATATAGTCATTGCAGAACTTTGAATTAGTCGTACATAGTCTGATTTTAAAAAGGGCAAATACCTGCATGAGTAGTTATTCTTGCAATGAACATTTCATCGTGAAGTTTTTTATGCTAGATTGTTCTTACCAACGTACACACCTGTGTTACTGTAATGTTAAGCACATATACGAACTTTGGATACGGTAAGTGTAACTTGCATTTTAAACTGTTGACGAAATTTAACGAATAGTATAACGTACAGCTTGAGTTCAATCCTAAGTACCTGGAATACCTTTGCAAAACGACACAACATGTAGTGCCAAGGACGCAGATTTTATGTGATTATGTTTTACTAACCTCCACACACACACACAATTTCTAAATCCGCTTGATCGGCAATATTCACAAATATTCATCTTATCTTGGTTTTGTGTTATATTCAGTTACTTCTGGTACGCTTGATAGCAATAAATCCTTGGAAAATTGTATTTTCTTTTGTAGTGATATGTTCCATTGTAGTGTTTCTTGCGATTAAACATCCACGATCAATGAATCATTAAATCAGAGTATTACATCAAGATCTTTAAATGTGCTGAGAGAATACAGATTACGTTGTATCCAAATCTACTGAAACTAGCATCGGTAGATTTTGTTTCCGGGACAGAAAATGTGTATCTTCTGTATGTGATGCTATTTTTCGCTTTTAATTTTTAAGGAAGGGTCTACCAATTTAACCGTGTCTCAAGCCGGTCCGAGAATGAGGATTATTAAGATGATTTCCCCAGAAGGCTGCAGCCTCGTTAATAGCGGGAGTAATGACGCCAGTGGTGTAGACCGTTATATCATATATGGTAAGACTATGATGCATATACAATATGATAGATATTTACTTTTAAAAACTCAAGTGCTACATAAATATCTCATATGAACTGATGGAAATTTATGTGGCTTGGGCAGCCTAGAAACAAAGACACTTTTTGTAACCATATATTGGTCTCATAACAGTTCCCACTTTAGAGGAAGCACAATGCACGGATGCAAGGCAATAGACTCGGATTCTTGACGATTAGTACATGAAAAATATCCCGGATATCATGTCAAAAAATTTTCTCTTTAACATTAACTTCAGCGGTTACTCTTAAAAAACGCGTTACTTACTTACAGATGAAGGTTTGTAAATTGTGTTTGATGTTGAATTATTTAACACGGTAGTCCTAATGATAAATGACACATTTGTTTCTCTTGGAAATGATTTATGATTTCTAATGTAAGTGCTTATCCATTCCTTTTAGAGTAGTGATTCATGCTTGGTTTCCCTTTATTCCATGATTTAAATGTCGTTTTATATTTTCCTCCTGAGGTTCTTGTTCTCTATATCGGGTAGACTTATGCTATCGCATGATTTAGTAACCCTCATTTCGAGCAATACACACCAAATGCAATCAATGATTATATGTTGATGTCTAAGTCATATTTTGCTCTCTTAACCTAACATTATCCATTATTGACAAACTAGATATTAAAAACGAATCAACGGTTCTTTCTCAAAGGAGTTTTGTATTTTGGATGTGTTACGATTTATCGTAATGTGTTATAGTGTTTGTGGCCCACATTAACTCCATGCTTTCGAAAATTATTTTTTAATCTTCCGACACACCACAAATATATCGTCAAGATATAGTTACATATTTATATCCGTTATCATTTTAATGTTTTTCCCTTCTCCGATGTTTTGCAATAAACACCACCCTTCAGTATTCGTAAATGTTGGCTATTAACGTTTTCTTAATATGGCCGACCTGTAATACTTCAACCATTGTACATAATGATTATTTCACGTGGTTGTGCCTCAGAAATTGGTATATTAATATTCGATTAGTTTATTTGACTGTAAATAGTTGCACAAGATAACAATATTTGTTCAACAATTCATTAATACCATTACATTTATTATATATATATATATATATATATATATATATATATATATATATATATATATATATATATATATATATATATATATGTGTGTGTGTGTGTGTGTGTGTGTGTGTGTGTGTGTGTGATTGTAAATACCAGGACCAGCGGAACAGACTTTAGATAAACACATGCATAGGCTAAGAACAAAGGGATGGTGCAAAAGAACAAGAATACATATATAAAGGAAACTGAAAATGTTCAGGTAAACAAAATAAAGACAAACATTTGTTCTTAATAAAGGCAAAACGTTTGGCATTGCATCATTCTCTATTTTAGGTGAAACAGACGCAGAAGGTGTCTTGCATAGCAGTAAATGTACAGCTGCACGTCGTGTAGGATTCTTCACTGCCAGAGGGAGAGAGAACTACCTCTCAATTATGTCTGGTGATCAAGACAATCCTACATGTTGAGGTGACTCCTAGTTGGATACATCTCTCTAAGAATTGAAGATTAGCAGTTAAATGAGCAAAATAACAATTTTGACAAACATAATAAAAGTGCTAATCCATTTTGAGTTTCCTATAATTTGGTTGATACTAATGTTTGTATATTATTATTTTCTCTTTCTCCACTTCAGTACGTGTTTTGCCCACAAACAAGGTATAGTTTGATTTTAATGTCCTGAAGAAAAATCATAATATTGTCGTTTTACACGGGCATACTCATGTCAGTTCATCATGTTTTGAGCCAGTTTTCAGAACCAAACCTTTGAGATTCATTCACCTGTTAAAATCATTAATGCAGGAACTATTAAGAAGTGCAAACATAGCGTTTAAATGAGTGCCTATTGATTAACCCATCATTCGTCACTTGCAGTATTCGTACTAATTTTTGCTGACAAATACGGAATTACATTCCTGTTTTCGGAAAACGTTTGCTTGAAAAGGGATGAAATATTAAGCAAGTTCCCTTGTTATCCTGCATGGAATCGAGGTTTAATTAAAGTTTCTAAAACTTGATTTGAAAAAAAATGTCATTGTCGTAGTATTTCGACCTTGGTTCTTTCCGTCAAAAATCTCTCACCAACAATAAAACTGAAATATGTTTGATGTGATAGAATCAGACAAACATACCATGCGACGCACAATTATGTACTCCGTCAAACCATGTATGTCATGCAACAAGTATGACATATATTGTGTAGTGTGTGAAATTCCATACCAACTATAAAGGGACTAAATGTATGATATATAAAAGAAACTAAATAACAGGCAATTACTATCTCATACACCGATAGTGCTACGGAATTCCCTTTACACACTATACATTTGTCTTGCATATTATTTAAAATATCACACACTACATGAGGTTTTTGATGTAACAGAAGTATATGTACTCATACAAGCAAACTACCCAACGCACCACCTACACTATTAAACACCAAAAACATACCATTTTAGATGTTTTGGCAGTTCCCACATTTAAATCTTACTATTTCGAGAACATGGATTTCGATTTGATGGAATGAGATAGACCTGTAACACAATTGTTACCGAGTGGATGGTGGACTAAATGAACAACACAAACACAATGTGTGAAAGATAATGTAAATTTATGAAATAAATTATTAATGAAAAATAATGATTTATCAACACAATAACTCATGCGTTCAACCCACAATTACACACAACCATTCACAATACAGGAATAAATTTAATACAAAATAAAACACAGATACAAGGGAATCTCTTGGACTATACACAAGATCCAAGGAACCTTTACAAACGTTATATTACCGCAAGTATAATTTGCGATAACAAATACAAAAAAAATCAAACTATACTATCGCACGTATGGATTGCGACAACTAGCACGAACATATACATGTATTTAATTAAGTTGCTAACTTTTATTGAGATCCATGTAATCCCTTGAAATACTATTGTGATTTGAAGTAACTATGTAAATATAACAATGTATTCAATTGTACTACAATTGCAACACACACATGTGTCTCGACCCTGTATAACCGTACGATTCACCAACTGTTGAATCGCAGCCCAGCTTCCCCGAATACTAGGGTTGACCAATACTTTTATCGGCCGTTTGCCCTTCACGGATCCACCACAGTTATACGTACAGACAGCATACAACATCTACTAGAACCAACGTTTCCAAATACCTATATTTCACCCCGGATGTTTACACCTCTAGACAACTCCGACACTCAGACCTCTAGATTTCCGGATATTTACACATCACGACAGATGTAGACGGACAGACAATCCGACAGACAGACAGTCAGATACTTCAATTTGATCTCACAATCAAATGGCACAATTAATCACGTTCAGCTACAATCAGATACGTTCAGAGACGTTCAGCTACAATCAGATACTTTCAGAGACGTTCAGCTACAATCAGCAACAATTTCAGAGATGCTCCGCTACAATATCAGCTACGATATCAGCTACAAATCAGAGACATTCAGAGACGTTCAGCTACAGTTTCAGACGTTCCGCTACAAATCAGCTACAATATCAGACGTTCCGCTACAATATCAGAGATGCTCCGCTACAATATCAGATACGTTCAGAGATGCTCCGCTACAATATCAGCTACGATATCTGAGACGTTATCAGAGACGTTATCAGCTACAATAAAGAAACCAGACTAATAATAGTTGTTTCAAAAACAATCTAAAACTTAGATTACGCTATTGCATTTAAAGTCTAATAGTGACTAGTTATTCCAAATATTCCACGTTTAAATCTGCATTGTAATAAAGGCATTATTACATGAAATGATAAACGGAATAAAATGAACAATAAAACGAAATATAAATTTAACACTCACCTCTTTGGCTGGAGATAGAATGACGAGCTATCTTTCCTGTGATAAGATACTTTTTATCCCGTAATTATTATCAGAAATATTCTGCCTTATATATGCTCAAATAGGTGAGCAGAATTCACGGCAAAATTACCGTGCACCCCGTGATTCTAATGTTCCTGACTTCATGTGATTCGAAATCAGGCACATGCAAATCGTTACACGCCGTTTACCTTGGAAAAAAACACTTATTCACCCCAGGTAACGCATGTACGACGAAACAAAAAATGGTGAGATTAGTTTTTAATTCAGGAAAAAAAAATTCAATTTTCGCCTAATTCTGTGACAAGACCCGCATGAAACATTCTTTCCAAAACAACAATTGTGCCCTTCAACATCATATACAAACATACGAATAATCCAATTATCTATTTCTGTTAGTGCAATACATTTTAATCTAAACAAATACTTTCGACGATGTTTCGAAGGCTTGGTTTTCGACAATCTCTTAAACCCCTCCATATCATAATTATGACAAGTATTTAAATAACTCTTTTTATTTATATATACAATGACTCAACAAAGAATAAGTGCAGGTGGCTAATGATATGGTTTTCAACATCTTTTAACAAATCCTGTATAAATGAATTTTGCGAACATCATTTACAGCGTATACGGCGAGGAAGTCTAGGTCCGAAACCATGTTTACAATGTGGTGTTGGAGTTAGAGTAAAACATATATGTTTGAAATGTGGCGGAAAAAGATACAGAGAGCTCTGACAGTAACAAGGCTATACAAATGTAGACGATCACTTATCAAGATTCTCAAGTAATAATTTAGACAAATAATGATTTAAACAAATTATATAATATATAAATGAGTCAAGAATTTGTAAAGCATCACACGACCAAGATTTATGACTCATCTCCTGATGCTGTAATCAGAAATTGTCGGTTGAAAAAGCCAGTCGGATCTGTCGATAATGATGGGAATCACAAATGTTCAGTTGAAAAAAATATATTTTGTCATAAATTCAATTTTTAGACTTATTTTGGGGAAATCAAGGATGGTCTTTTAATTGATCTACATTGACTCAAATCCTAAAAACATCTCTTTAAGTAACCATCAAGCTATCACACAAAGTGAGTATACTGCACGAGGTCTTACCGGTCATTGTATAACAGTTACAAGGAGACATATTAAATCGATAAGTATAGAGAATGGTGAAGTAAAATTATTTAAATTAATGAATAAAGCTGTCAAGTATTTTGATATTTGCATACCCTCGGTACAAATTGTAGCAGAATGTGTATATAAATCCGGTTGTTCGAAAAATTGTCAGAAACAAATTATGTTTGAATATATAGACTGAATACAGAAACTGGTGAAGTAATAATGATGACAGTATTGCTGATTATTCCCATTTTTTGTATTACAGGATGTGTATTCCTGTTTGTAATATGGATGTACCATGTAATCAAATCATCTCTCTAAAGATTAAATTGAAGAATGATATTTACCCAATTACTATTATCTAAGGGAGATAACTCTGTTAGGAATCTGTATTATCTTGTAAGGGAAATAATCGCATACTTATATAGAGTTCTATAATTCTGTCCTTGACTTTGTCCCTGTTAAATCTGATATTAAATTTTTTTATATATTTCATTAGTGAAAAAATGTTCCGATTCCCTTTTGCAGAAACAGTATCCTTCTATTTCTGCATCTGTCAGGTGTCTTGCTTCATTTAGATTTTGTCAGCAATAATAATTAAGTAAATAAAAAAATACGAATCACAAATCTTTTTTTAGGGGGACGGGGGGCTTATCAATTATTAGTTAATCGTTATAGCATATAGCTAGTTTTATTATCACGGCTACAGCATAAATCATCAAAATTCAACAGAAGATCACACACTTCCACTATGACACCACGTGGTGGGAGCCATTTTGCGCTCTCCATAGGTTTTTTGGGGGGAAGAGTGTGGTTTTCTGTTGAACGTTGAGAGGGCCTTCGTTTGTATGTTGTTTTTTTCCTTAAAATAAGTTAATTAAGATGTATGTACTGTGCTGTCCTTAATTAAGATTTATGTACTGTGCTGTCCTTACTTCAGAGTTGTTGTATCCTTCTGGACTTTCTAGGATGTGATAAGACACCCTAGGAGTTCAAATAATGAAATTGTGCTGTCCTTATTAAAGATTTATGTACTGTGCTCTCCTTAATTAAGATTTTTAGTATACTTCTGGACTTGCTACGATTTCATAAGACACGCTAGAAGTTCACATAAGGAATTTGTGTGAACATTGACGCCATACACCAAACACACCCTCGTGAGCTTGATAGACTGTTTGACAGGCTAAGTGTTCACATAGGAGTTGGTTACGTGCCCCTGAGCCTACTACGATGTCGTAAGGCAACTCAGGATTTCAAATGGGGTTGTGTTGTTTTGTATATTATTTTGTTAATTTAAATCAAAATGCGTCATATAATGAATTATGAAAATATGAATAATATTTTTTCTGATATTACAAATATGAAAATGAAAGTAGTAAGTTCTACTGAGTATATAAAGTGAAAGTAGTAAGTACTGAGAGATTAGCGTGAAAATTCTATATAATAATATTATTATTCCTCATGAATTACACATTCTGATCGGGTGTTTACTAGTACAATTCAGGCAAATTGTCCGAATTGCAAATTCCTATAGGGTAATTGGTAGTAATATTCCCGAACATCTTCCGACTTACACATTCTGATGGGGTAAATAGTAGTAAAAATCGTAAAAGTCCTATGAGAAACAGAAAAAATATAATAAATACTATTTTTGGTCTGCGCAAACATCCTATATAATAATATTATTCCCTATGAATTACACATTCTGATGGGGTAAATAATAGTAACATTTACTGAAATCGTCCAATTTGCAAATTCTTATAGGGAGTTTAATAGTAAAAACACTAATATCCTATCAGAAACAGAAAAAAATATTTTATGTCTACCACCACCAAATGGATCATTTTTGGATCTGAGTATACTTGCTGCTGGTAGTGTTTTCTCCTCTCGGCAAGTATTCGAGCAAATAATTCATCGATAGTATCATTGGTAGACTTCTTTAGTATGTCTGAATTATACCCAGAATATTCAAATTTCGGCACATCAGGTTCTGTCATCAAAAAAGCATTTAAACATTGTTTAGGGCGATGATTGGTACCTATGTCGTAATTCTGATAGATTATTGCTAGAGTTAAAGACTGAAAAAGTTGGTTCGCAAACTGTTATTTTTTATTCACTTCCTGTAATGGATTTAATTCTACTATGTAATGCATCATCGATATCTTCAATATCATTATACCCTTTTGATATTCCAAAAATACTCTTGTCTAGGCTTAAAACACACAGAAGGTGTTAAAGACTCTAGGAGTATAACTAATATAAAAGCTAATTAGGAACAAGGTCTGAAACATATCGACAACTGTTGAACAAATATGACGATAATGGTGGAATATTTCAAAACCATTAAGAACTCTGCTACCCACGTGATATGGAAAAGCTTTCCTGATGGCGATTAGCATGAGCATTTGGTCTAAATGTGTTGACGTGGGCAGGTTAATATAACAAAATGTTGACACGAAATTATCTGCACAAAAATATTGGTATTATATATGAATAAAAATGCATACGAGTTTCGTTGCCGAATACAGAATTACGCGAATAATGGCTTTTAGCCTTGGTGATTTCGAAATATTAGGTTCCTTTTACTCCCTAAAGCACGGACAAAGCACTACCTGTAGGAGGCACATATATCCCGACTTCTCTGACCACGAGTTTGATCACATCAATAGCACTTATAGTGCTAATTATCGTCACATGGCAGAGGAGTCGAGTTTTGCTGGGTGCTGACCCCTTTCTGAAAGCGATCTTCAGATGTATAGGTATGTACAATTGTAATTCTTTATTCTTGCTTGTTATTCATTACATGTGATTAAATTATTTAATATATATAATGTTCCGGACTTTATTCTAAATTATTATTAGGTGAGAACAATGTTACATAACGCCATTTACTAGTTATGGCGTAACATCCTTAATAACATCCGTAACATCCTAATTTCGTAACATCCTAATATGTGTCTTATGTAGTACACGGATCAGTCATTGTGTTTGAGCTATAATTGGTAGTTGTCTTTCTATGCGGAACTTATGTAAACCGGATACTGCAGTAACTGGTGATGTTGGTTTGAAGGACGATGTTGGTTAATGTTGGTTAATTTAGTGTGACGGACCAAAGACTACTGACCAGCGGGTATTTTGAAGTTCTTGATGGATCCTTTAGAAGATGGAAACGGACCACATGAAATCATTCGTTAATCCTTTGGTTTATCATGAACTCTTGATCTGGAATATATTTTGAACAACTTGGCAACATTTTTAATAATCATTTAGATGTCACGAGAAAACATCAGCATATATATAACATCGAAATCATTTGGGTTTATGCGTTCAAAATCCATGCTTTAATCTAATATATTATCTATTAAGGGATTATATCTCTTGTTAATATTTTAGGGCTGTTACGTGTTGTAGTTTAGATTAATATATGTTGAAGTAAGGGTATGAGCTAGGTCTCAGAGATTCAGTCTTAAGTAATCAAGCGATTGATTTCAGTAGTAGCATTCATACTCGGTTTAAGCCTGTTAGCAATGCGGTATGAGTTTACGAGAGGAAACATTTGTTCTAAATAAGATGTGAAATGCTAGGCACAAGATTTCGAAACTAGAAAGCCGATGACCAGAGTCAAAATACGGGCAGTAGAAGGTATTTGCGGTAGTATATTGTGTGTTTACAACCCAAGGCGATCGTTTAAATTCGAATCCAGATCAATTGCAAAGTATTTAACAAAATAAAACATTTCAGCAATTGCGAGGTTCAATCTCGTATATCTTACAAAATTCAAGTGATGATGTGATCAGGCTATATGGTGTACGCCACCACTACAGAGATCATTCGTAAATGTAAATGAAATAACAGGAGCCTAAGACCAATTGTTTTTTTACCTGTATAAGAACTGACTGCAACTTCATAATTAGTTATTGATAAATTATGTTGGAATAATTTATTAACACAAAGCTATTATCAAGACAAGGCCTGCAAAAGACGCATCATTACGGGTATATTTTTTTGTCCAAGCAAAATACAGTTAAAACCCATTCCATCAAGAGAGTCATAAAAAAGTGATGTCTCGAAACAAATCCAAAGGCCTTCAGCTTATGATTGTGTCATTCGTGTGCACATCTGCCATGAGTTATGTAATATGAGCATAATTAGTGCACCTATATTCTGCTTATAGGAATTGATTTGCGTAATTACTTGGAAAATATTTCTGACAAGAAACACTATGGTCGTTTCACGCGATGCAAATTAGGA
The DNA here is from genome assembly GCA_030141615.1 of Unio pictorum. Lineage (NCBI taxonomy): Eukaryota > Metazoa > Mollusca > Bivalvia > Unionida > Unionidae > Unio > Unio pictorum. The sequence continues at coordinate 1,688,900 of JARLTB010000026.1, forward strand.
AAAGAATAGCGGACTTTTTATATTGACAAACCTTCCACATGTCAATAACACATGTGGTGGCTCTTCTGGAAGGTTAGGAATTCTGCGACTTCGCTCGTTTGTGAAATTTTTCGATAGACTGTATTAAAGTGCTTAAAGTTGTATATGTTGAAAAGTCATGTGGGTTTCTTCCATTCTTCTCCTTTCTTCTTACACTGTATAGTTTTCAATATCTTCATAATGTTAATAGGTATTTGAAAGCAGATCATGAAAGAATAATACAATATTTTTAATAGAAGAAAGAGCAAAACAACCATTAAATATTGAAAGCTTCTTGAATGATAATTCATTCATTGTTGAGTCATTCTTTTGTACTCAGAACGCTTTGATTCATCTATTTTTTCATTATAGTACACTATTATAAACTGTATCACTGTATACGAATATATGCAAGAAACAGTTTCATACAAGTATATTAAAAAGGAAGGAGAACCAAAACATTTAAAATTGTATGCTCATGTTTTATAAAATAATGCTGATAAAATACCTTAAAATGGGTTTGGGCGGATCATTTGTTCTAGCATTTCATGTTCACAATATTGTCCATTTTAGCTAGTTCAGTCGTGCATCCGGTACAATAAATAAGATGCATTAAGGAAACATAACACATTTAATGGTTTCATTTCTGTATAAAGAGTCATGTAAGGTTTGTGAAATTGATCATAGGTTCTTTTTTATTGAAAAAATGGTTATGACCAAAACAACAAATATACTGGTGTGACTTATAAAACCAAGCGACTGTGTCATACATCTAATTGATTTTACCACTGGAATATATACTTTTGTATACATTCATTACATATTCATTTTTTTTTTATTTCTGTTAGGAAGGGAATAAAGAAACAGAAATATTTTATATATTGAATACTCCTGCTGCTGAAAACGTTCAGATATGAATGATCTTATTGAAGTCAAGGATGTTAAGCTATTGTAATAATGAAACCAACCACAGTATCCACAATTTACAACGCTGAAACCAACCACAGCATCCACAATTTACAACGCAGACATCGTGTATCAATATCGCTTTCACACTTTCCTTTGTGAAAGCGACACAGATACACGAGATTATGTTTGATGAGGAGGATAGAGGTAGTGATCTTATAACACATTTTCCCATTGGTTTAGACTCTCAGAATGAAGAGAATTGAGAATAGATTGAATTTCCTTGTTTCAAAAACAAGGTGGGTTTCAGAATCGTGTATTGACCAAACGGTCCAAATCAGATACTATGGTTTTATAAAATAACAATTGTTTTTTCTTAAGCACTATAATTATAGTTGAATCAAATTCGGTGCTTTATCGAATTCCCTTTTGCGTGCTTAATATATGCACTTGCTTCCTCTGTACATGCTACTATATGAATGCTTGATACAAAAATTCAATTCAGTTGTCACCTTTCAAATTTGTTGGCTTCGTCTGATGAATTATACATTAAAATTTCATTTGTTCTCTTCTGTCAGCAAGTCGTCAGTTGGATTCTGAAAACCATATACTTACAAGGAGATGCAAATAATTATGATATTTCTACAATGCTGGCATATAAATATGTATGACATGTATAAAAAGGTGAATGCGAGGAACAGTTCAATCGTAGAGTGAAAGCAGGCATGACCAGTTTTGGCAAGTTATGGGTCTCTTACTAGCAATTGACATACTTACCTTTATGTATTCAATACCATCAAACCAAAGACAAGCTACCGAAGATATGGTCCGTATAAAATCAACTGAGGTTTATTAAGAAAAAAATTACAAACAAAACTCGTGGCAAAAGAGAGAGAGAGACAGAGAGAGAAACAGAGACAGAGAGAGAGAGAGAAAAAAAAAGAAGTGTGCGTCACGAAGATATTTGGATATGAAATAGTTCACTATGACAACCATCTGATCTTGGTCATGCAAATTTGGACTCTGGAGAGGTCCATCGGATAGGAGATGCACAATCAATTAACAGCTGAACGATGGGCAGAGTATATAATTATCTGAGGATTCGAGTTAACCTGTTGGAAGCTGTGAAAGCTGTCTTTTCTCCGGGTGAGTTGAAGGTGCAGCTGAGGTGACCTAATGTGATTAAGCACAGTTAAGAGTTCAGTAGATACTGAGATACCTGGAAAACCATACTCCACTTACTAATTAATATATAGACTATGATACGGAGAAGTCATAGTTTCTTGTGTGACAGCAAAAACATGGAAATATTGAGATGTTTTCAGAATACCTATGCGTCTACGGACGTAATTGAACGGTTCGTATGTTTCGTAGCCAAGATGAACCAGAATCGAAGATCCCCCCAAAAAAATTAAATACAAAAGAACCCTGGAATTCAAACATTTGTTTTAGTATGTAGTGATTAACTATATCATTTTGTTCAATAAAGCAGGAAATTGAAAACTTTTGTTGGAAAATGACACGCTTGAGACATATCGTCTTGATTAGTTTTACCATTTTTTTTTTTTTGCATCCTGGAGTATTTTAGAAGGTTCTGGTTATCGATCTTTGAAGCATAAGTCATATATATTCTAAATTGCTTCTCTACATCAGGTAGAATACATCAATATATACCAGACAGTTACAATAACGTCAAGGATAACTTAAGAACTAAGAACACATACATGCATTAACGATAGAAGATATTGACGTTTACCTGTTGTTTTTCTTTTCGGTAATATCATTGTATATATCCCCCGTTTATCTGACAATTAATATTGGCAGCTAGGAGCAGGGGACCAGGAATATAGATTATACAGGATTTATTATCTGTAGAAAAATGTATCTTAATTGAAGGCTTCATCCTGTTTTGCCTATCAGTGATGTTTTAAACATTTATTGCTTTCCAAAGGAGTATGTTTGAAGCACAATACCGCCATTTTCAGCAGTTATAAGCTTTCAGATCATTTGAGGAGCCAGTAATGTGAAAGTACGAGATATATAGTTAGCATTAAATCTAAGTGGGAACAAATGACTTAAACGTGCGCTCGGTGTGCCTTTTAATGCTGTAAAGAAGACTGTTATTACTAATTAGCATCCCCAGCAATAAATATACAGAGAGGTGCATGAACGTGTAAATTGATTTGTTAATCGGTGTATGCAACTAGTCTGTACCTTCATCAGAGTTCAGCAGAACTACAAAATGTATTTTATAAGGAAAATAAAAATAAAAAAAATACTTGTCCTTTTTGGAGTCTGTTTATTGTTACTGAACCACATGATTCTTGTTCAGTAAACCTGGACAATAGAAAGGTGTGTTACCGGCTGCACCACAACGATTAACACCTGAACGCTAAGCACTGAAAAGTATTATGTGTCGATCAACACAAAAGCTAAAGATGTTAAATGTTGAACGCTATATATTCGTCAGGACGAGCTACCGGTATAACTAGGGGAACTACTGTGAGAAGGGATCATTAGATGACAGAAGATATGGAGAAACCCGGAGAGACAATTCTTTCCAGACATACGGATTGAATCTCTAGGCTAATATACAAATAAGTTTTGACATTTTGTACGGAAGAAGGTACAAGAGCAGTGAAGCTTCGTTGAAGTGTTTCCAGCGTAACCATGCCTCTACGAACGCGCGTGGATGGTTCTGATGTTTCTTTGCCAACTTGAACAGATATTAAAGAAAAGATCCTCCAAGAGAAGAACTAAGTACTATAAATCCCTCTAGTCCAATATTTCCATTCAGCGTGTAATGAAAAACGGTATGCTAGTTATCATTCAAGCAGTCTAGGGAAAGGCTTATTCAAAACTGACACACTTGAGATATCTAATCAGAAAGGATCTAACGATCAATCTCGGAAGCAGACACAAAGGAGGCTCTCATTGCGGATGCATACAATTCAGTTCCCAATGTCCTTATTATATATGTTCTAAATTGCTTCAGCACACCAGAGATAACATATATATATTTACCAGCCAGATACGATTACTTTTAGGAATAGCATTAGAACAAAGTTATATAGAGTCATTGTCGATGACGTTGAAGTTTTCTCGAGAACGTATTTCGGCTTCAACATTACATATATATTTTACCCTGACAATAAATGTCACCATACGATCAGATAAGAGTAGTAGCCCTTAAATAGGATGAAGGTTTCCTTCTGTTAAGCTCGTCAGTATATCATACAACAACATATCCTTTCAAGAATCTATATATCAAAAAATGGGAACGAAATTGATGAAACAAGAGAACATCATGTTCAGCAGTTAGATGCTTAAAAACGTCAGAAAGACAACGAAAATTGCAGAAGCCCATAGATGTAAAAATCAACGGCAACTCTGATGATTCTTAAATTGTAGGTAGCAGAAATACTGTTTTGGATCATGCGCATATGATATTATTTCCACAGTGTTCGGCAGAGCAGACACAATTGCATTAACGATACGTGGCATGAGATGATCCTGCGGTGGTGATAGTTTTCGAGGCTCTTTCACTGTTGTTGCTAATGAGCATATACATTTTCCTTCAGAGATTAACATATAGGGTGGTACGTCAACATGCACATTGAACCTAAAAGGAAAACGCTGAATAATTAAAGCTGCTAAATTCGTAGATGTTTTTCACATCAGTGAGGAACTGTGCTAACCAGGTACTATCGAACAAACATCCTGACGAAGTTATTTTGGGAACTTGGTCCGTACGTAATGCCAGATCTGGCGAAGAGGTCAAGAAAACAGAAGAGACAGAGGGAACAAGTTATGTGAGACGATGAAAACCGCAGTAGCAGTTCACATGCTGGTCACATTATATGGAAGAAAAGTGGTGCGTCAGCAAAGTGCATATCCGAAATGGAAAGCAATATAGTAGAGATTCTTCTCTTTATCGGAAAGTGTGTCTTAGCAAATTATACTTTTGGATGGGGTTGGTATATTATGTGTAGGTAAATTCATTTTGGTGCAATCGTGACGCAAAGTACTTGCAACGATATTACTGTACTGTAAAGAATGTCGTCTAATCACACATTAGAGTAAGAAAATGTTCATATTTGACCTCCTTTATGCGTTTCATCCATCTGATCAAAAAGAGAACTGAAACTAAAGGATTGTCCAGGGCCTAGAAAACCTTCAGGTATGTGAGTGAACTAATAAATTCCATTAAGTCTTCATCAGAATTATAAATTATGGAACAATTATCTCATGTGGCATGAAGTTACGACTAGTGATATTTAAAATGTCAGTTGAAAAACGTGTGTGTTGATCACAAGAATCTTTCGAGTTGCTATGCATGAGACGATTTTCCCACACAATTGTTACAAAGCGGAGTGGTTAAGAATCCCTGTTCATGACCGCAAAATCAAAACTGTAACAACAGTACAGGTATGTCGATGTATGTTAGAGAACGTATAAAATTATGGAAATATCTTGCCATATAGTAGGCGTATACATTTTGCTTGTTTTCGGCGATATGCACCAGTTTAATTTGTACATTTGACTAAATTTTGTATTTTTAAGAACAGGCATTGCTTTATAAAATGTGATGTAAATATATATTATATGCAGTAACGGATTTTAATATAAATAAAGCTATTCTTAGCTTCTGCATGACTAAACCTTTCACATTAACGAAAGAAAAAACCGATGACCCATTTGATAAGTTCGGAATCCTGACGACTCTCATTTATTTAGTTAAACCTTTATGTTGATATTATTGAATGACATAATAGTTTATTCCGCCTAAAATGGACCGCTCCTGTGGCCTAAATTGTTAGACCATAGGTCGCGGGTTCAAACCCCGGGATCATCATACCAAAGATTTATAAAAATTATCTTAGCTGCTGCCTCACTTGGCGCTCAGCATTAAGAGCTTAGTTTTAGGACTTGTCGAACTGGTGTCTGCAGCGTGATGACCCGGGGTCAGACATTACTATAGACTGCAACACGGCAGGCATATTAGCTATACGACTAATTGTTTCCTAAAGCTACGTTAAAAATCCCAATCGCACATACACCTGCTAAAAAGTTTTCATCTACATAGATAAATTGAATCGCATTTGTTGTGTGTTTTATTTGTTTTTGTATATATCATGTTTGAAAGCTCAATGAGCCTTTGTTCATTATGTTTCATTTAAGTAGATTATAATGAAAATAATGATTAGACAACATGGTTAGTTTGAAGTAGTTACCAAGCTAAGTTAACTGACTGCATGATTAACGTAACCATGAACTGAAACTTGAAAACAAAACCAAATTAGAAACATGCCGCCAGCATAAGGGAAAAATAATGCGATAATTAAAATTCTTATATAAATCTTCATATCTGTTAGATGAATCCTACGGATTGCGGATTAGTAGTTCCTAAAATTTGTTAACAAGGCTTTGAGCTGATCATTGTTATAGCATGTCTACGGAATAAAATAATATTTATACTAAAGGTTCTAGAAATTCGGAAAACACATACATAATTGGTATCATGTTTATAGTAAGGTTGGTAACGGTCTGTTTACAGTGGAGATTGCAAACAGTCTTGAAAATCGGATACTATCTCTAGACTAGGGCCACATAAAAGCTTGCAGAAGAAACCATAAAATACCGTCCCCACCACTATTTTAATCATTAATATAACATATTTCTCAACGAGAAAAAACATGAAGATATCACGATTTAGTTAATACTACTACTATGCAAAATGCCGTAAAGACAGTAGTTAAACATGTGAAATAGTGGTTTGGGTTCGAGTGATAGATGTGAAGTTATTCAGAATAACAAGTATTGTTACAAAACCACGAAATATCAATAAGTAGTTTAATATTTTGATTGCCTGCATTTACAGGAAAATTCAGAGCGGATTGTGTCGTTCGTGCTCGTTATCGTATTGCAGATAGCAAATAGTTTGAATCACTCACATATCCGTTCCGCTGTTGAAAATGTAAATATATATATATATATATATATATATATATATATATATATATATATATATATATATATATATATATATATATATATATATGTGTGTGTGTGTGTGTGTGTGTGTGTGTGTGTGTGTAAATGTAGTACGGCGTTACCCATTTGCAAAAGCGAAGAATGAGTGATATTTTAGTGGAATATGACATTGACATAATATATAATTGTGCTATTGATATACAGCTAGGTAAACATGTACGTAAACTTTGTATATATTAAAAAATCAAACAAAGAAAGAGAAACAAACAAGCAAAATATTCACCCAAATCGACGTCAGCAAGCAAATAGCGACGTTGAAGTTCAAACAAAAAAGAAGAGCCTGTAATCTAAGCAATCAACATTATTTTCTGATTTTGTTTTCATAGTTCAACTGGATCTAGTCTAATACCAAATCATTTGCGGTCTGATCTTTCAGTTCACTCAGGCATATAACACTGAAGCTCACATCTGTGTGGCTTGGTTAGGTAATGCAAGTCCTGCATACATATGCCAATTTAATATAAAACGTTCATGAATTTCGCTTTGCTTAGAGAAATAAGTTCTGAACGCCATCTAGACTAGAAAGACCACTACAAACAATTTTACTATATATATATATATATATATATATATATGTGTGTGTGTGTGTGTGTGTGTGTGTGTGTGTGTGTGTGTGTGTGTGTGTGTGTGTGTGTTGATTGAATATAAAGAGAAAATGTGCTTCCATTTGTCGAATGTTGTATTTTTGCATATCAGATAAACGTGATGCCTTCATGAAAGAATGATTAATATATATCTACATCTTTATTGGTATATAATTGTTGAAAATATTCCAATTAATTGAAATCTTTCATAATAAAGTAACGCTATGTACAACGATATACAGATGTTATGTTTTATGTATCGTGAATAATATCTATAAACAATTCCTTTGTTTTCGTACATATAATCAGAATATAGTTTTGAACATTTTACTATCTTTTCATCTTTTGCTTCATCTTATTTTTATCTATTAACTTAAAAATTTATTTCAATTACCCGAGAAGTGTACATATGTCACATATAATATATACTTACCTATAGTATCATATTGCTAACGTAGACCTTTTGTTACTAAAGATGAATTAATTATAGTTAGTATTAATTTTAATGTTGCTACGTATATTTTGCAAATGATTTAAAACTACTATAAATTTCAATATTTACCTAGAATATATCTCTTGCTGAAATTACATTGCATGACTTATTTTGGTATGAATATTTTTTTTGTTCTGATCAACATTTCTACTTTTTGAATTTTTATATACTATTTCTAACAATGTCAAATACACAAATATTCATGTCAGTAACAAATACGTTTTCTAGTAATACACATACTGACAATTCTTAAGTGCTGTTCAAATCATTTCATTATTATGTTTCCTTGAACGGATGTTTCTGTTTTAGCTGATAAAATAGTTTATTCTTGTTGGTAATATCGCCTTCTTTATTTTCATCGGTTATTTATTCTACGCGATAATTTAAAACGATTGTTATTATTATTATTATTATTATTATTATTATTATTATTATTATTATTATTATTATTATTATTGTATGAATTTATTTTATTCTGGAAAAGAGATTCTCAGTCTGTGATAATGGTCTACTGGTATTCCATGAGATTTACCCAGCTGGTCGATGTATAGGGTTAAAATAGTTAGCTAACGGTACAATCAACATCGGAAAAGACCATATGTTGGATGAGAAACCCAGCAGTCATTAGGTGGTCCGCCAAGACCCTCAGCAAAGTTCAAGTGTTCCTTAAAAAATCCGCTTGAGAACCACTGTGCTAGAATATTGTTTTATATTTAAATATAAGAAAATAAGGATAAAAAAAAGCTGTTTGAAAGACAATATACAAAGAAGCAGACTAGCTAGTTTGAATACCGTGTCGTCTCTTTATGCAAAGGACTTTACTCCATTTGCTCCGTCGCTAAATGAATTTTTACATTTTATATCAAGCTTAAGGATGCAATTCCCCATACTTTTAAAATCAGTACCTTGGTCGGGACATAAAAGCTCAAAAGATTTGCATGTATTGTGAGTTTTCAAAGATAACCAAAATTAAGTGTAGTATTTGTCAAGAGACTAATAATGATAATGTGTGGGTAAAACACTGCTATTCATTTTTTCATGTTGTTCATCTCATTTTAAATGTCGTCATTGTTGCTTTATTCACGTTTTAAATTAACACCTTACGCTAAACTATATATATAGTCCGCAAGAACGCGGCAAAAATTAAATTTCATTGAGGTATGAAACATGCCCATAAATCGCAAGGAATTATTTACATTGTGTCATAAAAAAGCAACAGAACTGATACAACAATATAGATAATGTTAAAGTGATCAATCAATGATTAAACTAGAGATTGTGACTGTTTACATACGCAAAGAACATTCTAAGTCAAATTAAACCGTTTGACAGGTAAGAAGTATAATGCATGCTGTTTCTTTAAACTTTATATCGTCGTTCGAAACAGCTTCATTACGACTCTATTCCAGAGGAAACCCTCAATTTCTGTTACGACTCTATAGTAATAAACTAAGTCACAGAAAGAAGTGAAACTAGCAGGGTTTATAAAACTTAACAAAAAATTTAAATCTGTGAATCAAAAAAGGACACGTTAAGAGAAATGTACAGTATTAGGAATTACAGGAGATATATGATTTTCGTAATCTATAAGGGCTGTTTCCTATTGTAATCAGTAACAGTTATTTTGACTGTAAATTTAGTCCCACAAGTTTGTGTATTGTCAATGAAAAATATTTAAACGTATGTGTTACTGACATGAATACTCGTGTATTTGACATTGTTAGAAATAGTATATAAAAATTCAAAAAGTAAGAATGTTGAACAAAACAACAAAAAAAATTATTCATACCAAAATAAGTCATGCAATGTAATTTCAGCAAGAGATATATTCTAGGTAAATATTGAAATTTATAGTAGTTTTAAATCATTTGCAAAATATACGTAACAACATTAAAATTAATACTGACTATAATTAATTCATCTTTAGTAACAAAAGGTAAACGTTAGCAATATGATACTATAGGTAAGTATATATTATATGTGACATATGTACACTTCTCGGGTAATTGAAATAAATTTTTAAGTTAATAGATGAAAATAAGATGAAGCAAAAGATGAAAAGATAGTAAAATGTTCAAAACTATATTCTGATTATATGTACGAAAACAAAGGAATTGTTTATAGATATTATTCACGATACATAAAACATAACATCTGTATATCGTTGTACATAGCGTTACTTTATTATGAAAGCTTTCAATTAATTGGAATATTTTCAACAATTATATACCAATAAAGATGTAGATATATATTAATCATTCTTTCATGAAAGCATCACGTTTATCTGATATGCAAAAATACAACATTCGACAAATGGAAGCACATTTTCTCTTTATATTCAATCCACACACACACATTATATATATATATATATATATATATATATATATATATATATATATATATATATATATATATAGTAAAATTGTTTGTAGTGGTCTTTCTAGTCTAGATGGCGTTAAGAACTTATTTCTCTAAGCAAAGCGAAATTCATGAACGTTTTATATTAAACTGGCATATGCATGCAGGACTTGCATTACCTAACCAAACCACAAAGATGTGAGCTTCAGTGTTATATGCCTGAGTGAACTGAAAGATCAGACCGCAAATGATTTGGTATTAGACTAGATCCAGTTGAACTATGAAACCAAAATTAGAAAATAATGTTTCTTGCTTAGATTACAGGCTCTTCTTTTCTGTTTGAACTTCAACGTCGCTATTTGCTTGCTGACGTCGATTTGGGTGAATATTTTGTTTGTTTGTTTTTCTTTGATTTTTTAATATATACAAAGTTTATGTACATGTTTACCTCGCTGTATATCAATAGCACAATTATATATTATGTCAATGTCATATTCCACTAAAATATTACTCATTCTTCGTTTTTGCAAATGGGTAATGCCATACTAACGGATATGTGAGTGATTCAAACTATTTGCTATCTGCAATACGATAACGAGCGACACAATCCGCTCTGAATTTCCCTGTAAATGCAGGCAATCAAAATATTAAACTACTTATTGATATTTCGTGGTTTTGTAACAATACTTGTTATTCTGAATAACTTCACATCTATCACTCGAACCCAAACCACTATTTCACATGTTTAACTACTGTCTTTACAGCATTTTGCATAGTAGTAGTATTAACTAAATCGTGATATCTTCATGTTTTTTCTCGTTGAGAAATATCTGTTATATTAATGATTAAAATAGTGGTGGGGACGGTATTTTATGGTTTCTTCTGCAAGCTTTTATGTGGCCCTAGTCTAGAGATGGTATTCGATTTTCAAGTTATTGTATCTCATATCTATCTTCATGAGCTTTATTCCAATGATATCTGTGAACTCCATTATACCTTTAATAAGTTTCATCCAAAATCCGAGTTTTCAATAATAAAAAAAGCTTTATTTATAACCAAGACGTTTTAGTGCCTCCAAAGCTTCAGCTAACAAACGTATAGGTCACCTTGCTTCGGTGTGACACACAATTCTCAAAATATTGTCACAGTTGGCGACGGAAGTCATTTTGGACACAATCAACGTGATTGTGTCAGTAATTCTTACGTTACGTTAATAAATGGATTGTACACTTTAATTTCTCACAGTCATTGTTAAGGGCAAGTCTACAGACCTGGTGAGACAAACAATGTATATTTAAATACCATATTGTTAATAAATATATTTAATAACTATTTTTGATGGCACATTAGGGAATTACACAAAACAAAACATAGTGCAGATTTCGCCTGGAGCGAGACCAAATCTTGACCCAATTTTTGTCAGTCTCATCATTTATCAGGAAAGCAATTTGGAAAACGTTCAGCTCTGTTTAGCTGCCTGTTTGACTTGATATTGGACACAATCCATTAAATCATTCTCCGTATATGAAATATGTACAACTGTAAATATTTCCTGTAGTATTTTAAAACTAATTTACATAATTTAAGAAATATGTCATAGTTTTGGGAGCGTTTGTCTGTAACGTTCGATAATAGCAGTATGGTCATGTGTGAGACAGAAGGCAAGTTTGAGCAAACAGTTTCCATACAAAGTAGATAATAATGGAGCCGTCAGTCAAAATCCATTATGAAGTGTCCTATAATGGAAATCTAAAGGTAAGCCTGTTTAAGAATAAATCATTGTTCACTTATGAAGCAAATTTTTGAATTACAGACAACATATTGCACGAAGTTTATAACTTTTTTGGCGTACCATAGGAGACTGTTTGCAATCTCCACTGTAAACAGACCGTTACCAACCTTACTATAAACATGATACCAATTATGTATGTGTTTTCCGAATTTCTAGAACCTTTAGTATAAATATTACTTTATTCCGTAGACATGCTATAACAATGATCAGCCCAAAGCCTTGTTAACAAATTTTAGGAACTACTAATCCGGAAACCGTAGGATTCATCTAACAGATATGAAGATTTATATAAGAATTTTAATTCTCGCATTATTTTTCCCTTATGTTGGCGGCATGTATCTAATTTGGTTTTATTTTCAAGTTTCAGTTCATGGTTACGTTAAAGGCATACAACCCAAGTAAAAACGAATAAAATTATATATGTATTTTTTCAGTTCACGATTACTTAATTAAATGAATAATTACGATTCAGGCAGTTTCTGAGGCCGAAATCAGGCTAGTATCGGAAATTGTGATAAAAAACGCGATTCTGAATTATTGTCTGTAGACAAAACTTCGCTGTTTGCCACGCCTATATTCATGTAACCTCTGTGTTGACCTCTCCCGAAGATTAAGAATTTTAGCCATGCGCAAACACGTGTTTACAAAAATAATGGCGTGTTCACAACTAGATCAAAAACCAAAACTTAGATTCTGAAAGGAGGGGGGAGTTCTTTGGGCAAATTATGGCAGCACACGCATATGTATTGGTCACCAGCATGAACGATGGAATAAAAAGAAGTCCCCTTTGAGCCTGGAAACTAATCCAGAGGTCGCCAAATTCTTGCTGGATACTGGCGAGTCTCAATTTTGCAATGAACAGTCAAGTTTTTATACCGCTATTTTATATCTGTATTGTTAACTCTTTATCAAAGCTCTTAAAATAACATATTTTATATAAACTGGCATTATTCCATTTAGCTTGAAATAAAATGTCACAGCCTGCAACAATATCGCTGAAAACCGCATGTACGTACACCACTGCTGCTATTTTTGAGGCTATGAAAGGGGCATTAATGATCATCATTTTCGCTCGCAACCATAAGACTTTATTTAGAGGCAAGCAGTCACTTCTGTTGTTTTTTTTTTGTTTGTTTTATATGTAAATGGTGATGGCTGTAAATGAAGGTAATGCAATACAGTTAAGTATATATTATGCATACTATAATTTGTAAAGTATATAATATTATTCTGTCTAATAAAACATTTATTTTCCCTTGCTATATTAGGTAATGAATTGAATGGCAGTGCAAGGAAAACATCAGATAAATGTCATAGAAGACATGGCCACAACTTCTACACCTGGGCCAACAATTCATAGGATACAAATTCCTGCTGTGTCTGATATAACCACATCATAATCAGATATGGCATCTGTGTAAGTATTACTACATTTTTTTTAAAAATTTTATGTATATTTACTTGTTTACAAATATTTTGGTAGATGCACATCTAAGGATTTACCTGGAAATGTATCATTCTATATTAGTTTAATATTTTGCAGTTGGTAAAGATTGTACATTTTGTTAAAATCTGGTTTGTTTTATTTAGAATAATATTTTTGTTGTAAATTGTTTGTTGGCATATGTCTATTTTTTGTTATTGATATGTTCCTCATCATTCTGTATGTATTTTAGTTAAAGGGCCTCAAGGGAGAATAGTCTTTGACTAAATTAGTCACCCCTTTAAATAAGTTATTATTATTATTATTTCTTGAAGCATTATCATTCAGGTCATAATAACCAAGATAAATGATAATTTCTTTTGATACAAAACTAAAGATTCCCAAGTTCAACATTAGTATTTATACATTTCAAAATTTTATTTTAAGGGATTCAGTCATGTCTGAAGTTGATGGAAAAGTCTAAAAGTGTTATCAACCATTTGAGAAAGTATACTAACAAAAATATTTGTGATACATACATAAAAGGGAATATTTGAGTTAAGTATACTAAAAAAAACAACCATTATGATACATGCATGATATATGTAACTAAACTAAAAGTAATGTATAGTATTATATTGGTATTTGTGGATGGTATTTGTGTATGAAACAGAAAGTTGCTCCCACAAAAGCTTTCTTTTCTGTGTATTATCAAAAAAGTAAAAATTGTGTATTTACAATTTATCTTAAATATAGTAGCAATGCATAATTGAAATAATGAAGATATACTGGTTCTCACAGAAAGAAAATGAATACATTGCATTATAAATACAAACCACACTGAGGCCATAGTTATGGTTTGTCCATTTAATACACATGGAGAGGGCAGGGGGGGGTTTACCCAAATGCATATGCTTGTGTATGGGGGTGGGTGGTCTACTGATAATATATATGTACACATATACCTCGATAGTAATTTGTCTAATATGTAACCTGCTTGACTGGGTTCAGTTGGAGTTTGAGTTTTAGTGGACAATAGACAATGTTTTTAAAGTTATGCTGCTTATTTCTTTCATGCAGCCAGACATTCAACATTGGTGGACTATCTATTACATTAAATACATATTATTGTTAATCCTTGATCTTTTCTGTGTGAATTAAATATTGGATGTTCTACAGAATGGGGAGGGCAATCGCATGTATGCAGATGGTGTGTTTGTAAATAAAAAGTATGCACGTGTACAGGGAGGGAGGGGTCAAGCTTTGCCCGATGTTTGCACACATGCCCATAGTTGGAATCAGATTTTGTTTATGGACTTTTTACTTTTTTGCTTGCAATCTAATTCACATCGGTCTGAGCTATACACATACAGGTGAACAATTGCAAAAGTAGGATAAATTGGGGATGGAAGTAAAAAGTGGCCAGGAGGAAAATGATGGGTCAGAAGAAGAAAAAACTCCCACTTTTACCCTTATGCCGAATGAAGTTTCTAGCACACCTAGATGTATATCTAATAAAATCTCTTGGAAACAGATGTATTTCAATGTATTCAAAATTAGCCCACAAATGCGCTCCCTACCCCCAGGTGACAAGGAAAAAAAAATAGTATGGGTGGAATGAGTTGATTATTCTCTGCCTGGATAATGCTACTGTACATTGGCATTTTCATCGAAACAGATTAATGGGGATTTATAAATGTTAATAGTTCTCTGTATCTGAATCAATTTATTTAGTCATTTTACTTTGTTTCAGAAGTACAGCAGAACTGGAGAATTTCCAGAAGTTTGATTTTATTGTATGCCTCCAAAAGACATTCATATAAGTCATCAGCTTTCAGAGCTAGGAATCTGTTGGCAGCTCTTGATTATAACAATCATATTGACAGAGATGTGATTGTAAACACAGTCGGAACAATAAGGTAATAAACTTTATTCTTGTTAGCGTAATAATTCATCTTTGTTAAAATATTAATGCTTTACCTGAAAGTTGATAAACCATCTGTGGTACAATTTTATCTTTTACAGAAGACATTTTTTAAAATAAATTTAAAAAACCAATTTTGGTTAGAATTAGTCTAATGTAATTAAAAATTCTGTAAAGAATCTAAACATTTTTATGATATATGGGTAAGGTACAGATTTGCTATTTTGACATTTTCATCTGTAGCAAAATGATTTGTTACATGTAATTGTATGCAGTTTTTATTTGGACTTTTGAGAATTAAAAAATATAAAATGCCATTGTCAGTGAATTGTTTGCATTTTCTTGTCAGATACCAAAGGTCAGTCAACAAAAAAGTGAGAGATTGTCTGCATACCCAAAGAAAGCTGATCAACAGTACCTGTATATTCCAGAAATAAATATGAAAATATTGAAATGAGGTTAGATGATAGAGTTAGCATGAACCAGCCAGTTGTTTTGGACATAAATGATCATAGGTGAATATCTGATGTACTTGCTCCAATACCACCACCACCTACAGAAGAAATTGCTACAAAGCAAAAATCTCATTTTAAGTTAAAATGATTTAGACCTTTCAGTCAGGTAACACCTGTTGATATCAAATTGTTATGGAGAGACTATTCTAGTGATTGTATGTTAAGAAATGATCCCTACCATGGACCCATATAGACTTTGACTAAGTCTTTCTTGAAGTGCCTACCATGAGCTGAAGTCCAGCATCCGTTTGATTTCCAAGTAGCAGTATATCTTCAGACCACTGTTGATTATGTTCTTAAAGCTTTTAAAAAAAACATGCAATTGAACAACAAGATGCAAGACCTTTTCTAACTTTTCATACCCATTGCATTTATACTGGTCGTACTACTGTCAGGATAATGTAACTGGGTGGGATGTCATGCTACATGTCTGCGGCATGATGTCTCAGTGCTAGACACCATTATAAACTGCCACACTTCAAACATCATAGCAATATGACTCAAAAATTGTTCAAGGTATGTTAAAAATCCAAATCTCACACGGTTACAATTTTGAAACAGAATTTGGCATATTTTCATCACTGTATAGTGGCCCAATTTCATGAACTTGAGCAGTGATATATTGTTGCAAACAGGGTTAATGGTCAATTAGCAATTAAAACACCCCTGTGAATGTGTAAGAGTTTGTTTGTCTGTGTAGGCTAATTAGTATCAACACTGGTAGCATGACCCTAGCATTCCTGAATTTGATATGTATATCTGAGCCAGTTTTGCATTGTACTTCGTACATTATATATACTAATCAGTGTGTGTGTGTGTGCCTATCTACCCTAATTTTAAAAGAAATGCAATAGGAAACATACATGGGGGTGAAGGCATGGGCTTAATTTCAATATTTGTTTCTGTGCAGTAGTTTGTTTAGGTGATGTACTAAAGTTTGGCATTGAGTAAATGGTAATCACTTTTGTCAAAAGTATTAAAAAAAAACAAGCACAAGATACTAAAACATCAATGTAATTTCTATAGAACTGTCTAGTATTTTGGAATGGGATGTCTGTAATCAATCTGTTATAGTAATGGTACACTAGTTTCTCATATAAAATGTCTCAGAGACAAAGAGAAAGGAAGAACGGAGGCAGACATTAGACGGACTGGAGGCAATTGGACTACCAGTCCAGAGAAAGATCATACAGATGAGTAGGAACACAGGACAGGAGGAAAATAAATTACAGTCAGATGATAAAATAGGCCATAACTTGGTTGAGTTAAAGACGAGTGATAGGGTTTTAATTTGAGTTTCATTTGAGAGATGACTGTTATTTAATGATATTAAATTTTTGTTTATTTGACTTTCACATTTTGTGTATTCATTAATTTAACTCAGCACCACTGACTGGGAGCTCTGAGCATTGCATCTCTCTATCACTACTTCAATAAAAACAAGCCGGGAGGTCTTTTGTAATAATTTAAATAATATTGGGAGCACCCCACCCAACCTAAATAACACGGAAAATCTCTATATATTATATGCCATAATTATTCTTAGATGATATCCTTCATTTTTATGCCTGACTACTCTTGAATTAAAGTTATGTCTGTACATGCACATTTGTACATATATAAGTTTAGTACATTTCATAATATACAACAGTTTTACAGTGTATGCAGTTGTGTACATTCATCTGGGTATTTATATAAAGGGTATAATTATTTCTATGGTAAATGAACACATTTAAAAAAATGAAAATTTGATGCATTTAATCGGTGTCAAGTATATTTGATTTAGTTGTAATAAGACAGCTGATGATGCACATATGTGATATAAGCATTCAATGTTGCTTTTGATGAATTAGTATTTAAGTCTTAAAAACCTTATTCTGTTCCCAGAGCCAATTTTTTTCACATGTAATTGAAATTAATGAGCAGTATCTGGATAGAATAGTATCCTAGATTTTGTAGTTCTGTTGATATTTACAAGCCAATCTTTATTCATGAAACACTGCAACAAGTTTTGCTTTCTCAATTCATGACTGTGTTATTTATCATTTAACTTAATGTTTTACTGTATATGCACAATTAAAATCATGTTCACCAGTGTACTTTTGTTGTTTACATCCTTTTGCATCCCAAGATAATGCTAGTCAACTTCAATTCATGTTTTTAATAAGCAGTCTCATCACAGTTGCTTTCAAAACATAGCCATACATATAATCATTCTTTAGTGGGTAGGTAGCTACAACAATGTTTAACAAAACTTGTTCATGCAAAATAAAAATTGCTTACTACAAAATAAATGCTTTATACAACATAAAATAAACATAAATTTCATTATTCACACATCATATCATTGGATAGATCACCCAAGTCTTCCTTGAGTAAATCCAGAATGGTACTGGCCAAAATCATTTATCCATACACAACAGCTTGGAATGACATGTCTGTTGCCAGTACTTAGGTATCCGTTAAGTCCATAAAATAAATTGACTATTGGCAGTATGCCATTTCCCCCGGTGATATTATCTTCTTCTGCTGCCTTTTAATAGTGGTTCTAATTGCAATGATACAAATTATCACATTTTTAGTTGGTTTATCCTACAACGTAACACAATCTCACAAACACGACAAGTAAACACTTTCAAGAATCGCCCCTTAAAGGAACCTCTTATTGTCAGGATTTTCCATCGTATTGACCTTTTTGCCTACTTCTTGTAATTTATCATATATAATGAGAAATCTATAAGCAATACATATATTATGGGTGACTATAAAGAACTAAGGAGAAGGACAGACGAAGAATAGGGCAATAATTACTTAAAAGCGAAACATATGCTTACCTCTACTTCACGTCACACTGCGACTACGGAGAATGTCGGTAAATTCCGTTTCTGCATAATTAATTAGCAATCCGTACAGAAAATCGTTATATTTTCATTGATTAAACTTACTGATGTACATTTTTTTAAACTGAATGAAATGTAATTACTCATTATTTCTACTATACTTTTCATAATATCATGAATTTGCAAGAACAAAAAAGTCGAAAATCTTGGGTTGTATGCCTTTAATCTTACAGTCAGTTAACTTAGCTTGGTAACTACTTCAAACTAACCATGTTGTCTAATCATTATTTTCATTATAATATACTTAAATGAAACATAATGCACAAAGGGTCATTGAGCTTTCAAACATGATATATACAAAAACAAAATAAAACAAATGCGATTCAATTTATCTATGTAGATGAAAACTTTTTAGCAGGTGTATGTGCGATTGGGATTTTTAACGTAGCTTTAGGAAACAATTAGTCCTATAGCTAATATGCCTGCCGTGTTGCAGTCTATAGTAATGTCTGGCCCCGGGGCATCACGCCGCAGACACCAGGTCGACCAGTCCTATATCTAAGCGCTTAATGCTGAGCGCCAAGAGAGGTGGCAGCTAATACCATTTTTATAAATCTTTGGTATGATGCGGCCGGGGTTTGAACCCGCGACCTACGGTCTAACAATTTAGGCTACAGGAGCGGTCCATTTTAAGCGGATAAAACTATTATATCATTCAATAATATCAACATAAAGGTTTAACCAAGTAAATGAGAGTCGTCAGGATTTCGAACTTATCAAATGGGTCATCGGTTTTTGATTTCGTTAATGTGAAAGGTTTAGTCATGCAGACACTAAGAATAGCTTTATTTATATTAAAATCCGTTACTGCATATAATATATATATTTACATCACATTTTAGAAAGCAATGTCTGTTCTTAAAAATACAAAATTTAGTCAAATGTACAAATTAAAGTGGTGCATATCACCGAAAACAAGCAAAATGTATACACCTACTATATGGCAAAGATATTTCCATAATTTCATACATTCTCTAACATACATCGACATACCTGTACTATTGTTACAGTTCTGATTTTGTGGTCCTGAACAGGGATTCTTAACCACTCCGCTTTGTAACAATTGTGTGGGAAAATCGTCTCATACATAGCAATTCGAAAGATTCTTGTGATCAACACACACGTTTTTAAACTGACATTTTAAATATCACTAATCGTAACTTCTTGAGACACGAGATAATTGTTCCATAATTTATGATTCTGATGAAGCCATAATGTAATTTATTAGATCACTCACATACCTGAAGGTTTTCTAGGCCCTGGACATTCCTTTAGTTTCAGGTCTCATTCCGATCAGATGGATGAAACGCATAAAGGAGGTCTAATATGAACATTTTCTTACTTTACTGTGTGATTAGACGACATTCTTTACAGTACAGTAATATCGTTCAAAGTACTTTGTGTCACGATTGAACCAAAAGGAATTTACCTACACATAATATACCAACCCCATCCAAAAGTATGTGATTGGCTAAGACACATTCCAATTAAGACAAGAATCTCTACTATATTGCTTTCTATTTCGTATATGCACTTTGCTGACGCACCACTTTTCTTCCATATAATGTGACCAGCATGTGAACTGCTACTGTGGTTTTCATCGTCTCATAACTTGGTCCATCTGTCTCTTGTTTTCTTGACCTCTTCGCCAGATCTGTCATGACTTACGGATCAAGTTCCCAACATAACTTCGTCAGGAAGTTTGTTCGATAGTACCTGGTTAGCACAGTTCCTCTCTGATGTGAAAAACATCTACGAATTTAGCAGCGTTAATTATTCAGCTTTTTTGCAATAGATTCAATGTGCATGGTTCAGCTTGGCTACGAAACATACGGACCGTTCAATTACGTCCATAGACGCATGCGTATGCTGAAAACATCTCAATATTTCAATGTTGTTGCTGTCACACAAAAAGCTATGACTTCTCCGTATTATATTATAGTCTATATATTAATTAGTAAGTGGAGTATGGTTTTCCAGGTTTCTCAGTATCTACTGAACTCTTAACTGTGCTTCATCACAGTAGGTCACCTCAGCTGAACCTTCAACTCACCCCGAGAAAAGACAACTTTCACAGCTTCAAACAGCTTAACGCGGATCCTCAGATAATTATATACTCTGTCCATCGTTGAGCTGTTAATTGATTGTGCATCTCCTATCAGATGGATCTCTCCAGAGTCCAAATTTGCATAACCAAAATGAAATGGTTGTCATAGTGAACAGGCTCCAAAGAAAAGAATACATTGTTCTATACATCGCGTGACTATTTCATATCCCAATGTCTTCGTGACGCACATTTCTTCTCTCTCTCTCTCTCTCTCTCTCTCTCTCTCTCTCTCTCTCTCTCTCTCTCTCTCTCTCTCTCCACGAGTCTTGTTTTTAATTTGTTTCTTAATAAACTTCAGCTGATTCTATACGGACCATATCTTCGGTAGCTTGTCTCTGGTTTGATGGTATTGAATACATGAATGTAAGTATGTCAATTGCTAGTAAGAGACCCATAACTTGCCGAAACGGGTCATCTCTGCTTTCACTCCACAAATGAACTATTCCTCGCATTCACCTTTGTATACATGTCATACATATTTATATGCGAGCATTGTAGAAATATCATAATTATTTGCATCTCCTTGTACTTGTAAGTATATGGTTTTCAGAATCCAACCGACGACTTGCTGAGAGAAGAGAACAAATGAAATTTTAATGTATAATTCATCAGACGAAGCCAACAAATTTGAAAGGTGACAACTGAATTGAATTTTTATATCAAGCATTCATATAATGGCATGTACAGAGGAAGCAAGTGCATATATTAGGCACGCAATAGGGAATTCGATAAAGCACCGAATTTGATTCAACGATAATTATAGTGCTTAAGAAAAAACAATTGTTATTTAATAAACTATAGTATTTCTGATTTGGACCGTTTGGTCAATACACGATTCTGAAATCCACCTTTTTTTGGAAACAAGGAAATTCTATCTCTGTTTCTTTGATATTTTTTTTAAAAATATGCCTTATATTCAAGGAAAAAATTCAAATATTAAAAATTGTTCATTTTTCCACAAAAAGATGTCTGGTATTATAAGCTCTTTAATCAAAATAAATCAGTGACGAGAATATTAAAAATGCATTATATATATATATATATATATATATATATATATATATATATATATATATATATATATATATATATATATATATATATATTTGCATGACTATTAGAGTAGGTGTGAATTACCATCTTTTGATCCTTTCCATTCCCTTCATTCTGAGAGTCTAAACCCATCGGGAAATATGTTATAAGATCACTACCTCTATCCTCCTCATCAAACATAATCTCGTGTATCTTTGTCGCTTTCACAAAAGAAAGCGTAAAAGCGATACTGATGCACTATGTCTGCGTTGTAAATTGTGGATACTATGGTTGGTTTCTGCGTTGTAAATTGTGGATAATGTGGTTGTTTCTGCGTTGTAAATTGTGGATGCTGTGGTTGGTTTCTGCGTTGTAAATTGTGGATACTGTGCTTGATTTCATTATTACAATAGCTTAACATCCTTGATTTCAATAGGAATGAGCTATCGGAACGTTTTCAGCAGCAGGAGTATTCAATATATAAAATATTTCTATGTCTCTCTGTTCCCTTCCTAACAGAAATAAAAAAAGAATGAATATTTAATGAATGTATAAAAATGTATATATTCCAGTGGTAAAATCTAGTAGATGTATGATACAGTCGCTTGCTTTTCTAAGTCACACTGTTATAAGTATGATGTGACCCTGGGTGCTGTATCAGATTTCAGCCTGTTAGTAGAGACATTTGGCCAGAATATTAATCACAGCATTCTGGATAGTTGATACCAGAGACTGTCAACACCTTCAGCCTCTGTTGTTTATCTTCCCAGGGCTATCTGAGCTTGGACTTCTTGACTTCTGATAAGGCACACATGTTAAATTAATTATAATCCATTATCTGTAGCCCTTTCTAAAAACAAGAGTAGAGTGCATGAACAGGAAGTTAAACTCAGGGCTTTGTACTGTAAAGAACACTGGTTATTTCTTTCTAGCTTTTGTAAAGATTTTTGCTTTTTGCTATATAAAGTGATAGGACCCTTACTTGGTGTTTGTGTGTCCTTTGAACCCGAATGTAACATTTTGGTGGCAGCGGTACGGATTCCAATACTTCTGTGTGAATTATTTGGAATTATTCAATACGTTGGAATTAGCAGTGTCTGGTGGTACTGTGTGTATAACCTACGGTTGTTAATTGCTAAATGCAAAGTGTGTATCACTGTAGCGAGTGTACACGTATAAGCCCAGAAATTCTTAGAAAAGAAAAAGTAGTCCAGTGGCTGTGAATACAGTGATAGAACTTACAATACGTATAGTTTGTCATTATGTCGGTTGCTGATAATGTAGAAGTTGAGGGAGCAATGATTGCTTCAGGACGACCAAGAAGAAAAGCGGCAACACATAATTTGATGGAGTTTACAGATAGTGAGATTCCGGAGTATGAAGAGGAAATTAACCTTGAGCACATGCAACACCCAAGGAAACAAAGCGCAAACCTAGTGCAAAGAAGAATGAAAGAGAATTTGAGTTAACACAGGAGTTTGAATGGGAAATGGAAAGAGAAAAATTAAGATTAGAAATGAAGCGTTTGGAAATTGAGTTAGAAAGAGTAAAACGTCAAGAAAACGTGACGGAAAAAGTATCTTCAATGCCATTTAAAGTAAAGTTACAGGCATATGACCATGAACGAGGAGAAGATATTGTCACTTTCCTAGCAGAATTTGAAACAGTTGCAAAACATGCTAAGTGGTCTGACGAGCTGAAAGTACTACAGCTAAGAACTCTTTTGACAGGTGAGGCTAGATATGTTGCAACTCAAGCTTGTGGTGATTATCTGGAACTCAGGAAAGGACTGATTGATCGTTTTGGAAGGAGACCGCATGAACATTTCACTGCGTTGGTGAGCATGAAGAAGGGGAGTACAGAGACGTATCGTGGTCTGATGGCCAGAATTGATCAGCACATAAAGCGTTTTTTTGGATGATCGTGACGCAGTTATTTGTCTCCGTGAGGAATTTTTCCTGAAAGCCTTGCCACAAGATCAAGCACAGTGGATTAGGAGGAACAAGGGCTCTAGTCCAGTTGTTGAGGCTGCGGAAGATTATATTCCCACCAATATACAACAACAATGGCAGAAAAATATGTTTCGTCCGAACATAAATGGAAATAGTACCAGGGGTATTCAGAACTTACAGCAGCAAGCGAAAGTAACATCAACGAATTACCTGTCCACACGTAAGAATATGCAGTGCTATCGATGCAGGCAGTGGGGACATATTGCAAGTAAGTGTCCAACAGATGACATGAAACATCGTGGTAATCCAGCAACTTGTTTCGTTAGGCCAACAATTGGTGAAAGGCTTATTTCGGAAACAGGATGTGTAAATGGGCGTGAGATCATGTTTGTGAAGGACACTGGCTCCTATATGACCTTAATAAGAGAAGATCTCGTTGACGAGAGTTGCAAGCTGGAGGGGCACCAAGTTACGTTATATACAGAAGTGGGTCAGCCATTTACCGCACAGTTGGCAGTGGTAAATATCAACACAACGTATTATAAGGGACCAGCACAAGTGGGTCTTGTTCCAAATTTAGCCGCTGAAGCCCTATTAGGGATGGATATACTTAGTAAGAAAGGGTCATTTGTTGTTACGAGGTCGATGGCAAAAGGACTCGATGAGATGACGGTAGAAAATACTCACCAATGTGAGGATGAGGGTAAAAATGAAGTTGTCAACGACAGCATCGAGCAAGCAGATACTGATCAGCATGATGACATTGAATTTGACACTTTCAACAATGAATGCGGACATGTTGTCAAATCTACAGATTGCAGATATTTCACTGAAAATTATTAGAGATAAGTCCTTTGCTACGCGGGAAGAGGCTGAGGAGGAGCCAATGGCATTCTTCTGGGAGAATGCTATTTTGCGGCGGAAATGGCAATCTGGTGATGGTTCGCGTGGAGGGGAGCAGATTGTTGTGCCAGCAGGATTAAGAAAAATGGTAATGGAGCTGGCACACGATCGACCCCTTGCAGGTCACTTGGGTTTGGAGAAAACAAAAGAGAGGATTCTCCAATCATTCTTTTGGCCGGGAGTGTTTTCTGATGTAAAAAGATATTGTACATCGTGTCATGAATGTCAGATAACAGCAAAACGTACTGCAGGTGAGAAAGCCCCAATGGTTTGTCCACCGGTAATAACAGAACAGTTTTTGAAAATTGCAATGGATATTGTAGGACCGTTATCTAGAACGAAGTCTGGACACGAATATATTCTGACAGTGATTGATGATGCAACCAGATATCCTGAAGCTTTTCTTCTAAAGGATATGGAGGCAACGAGTGTAGCTAGGGCACTAATTTAACTGTTTAGCCGTGTTGGTTTTCCAAGGGTCATATTAACAGACAAAGGGACCAACTTCACTAGCACCTTATTGAAACAGTTGTATGAACTAGTGGGTATCCGTGGAGTTACAACCACACCTTATCACCCACAAGCGAATGGAAAGGTAGAACGTTTTAACGGGACATTGAAGTCAATGTTGCGGAAGTTCTGTACAGACAACAAGAATGAATGGGATGAGATGTTACCATACTTGTTGTTTGCATATCGTGAGGTCCCACATGAGGAAACTGGATTTGCACCTTTTGAGATGTTGTATGGTTGGCCAGTTAGGGGGCCAATGCAGATTTTACAAGGTTTGTTTACGGGAGAGGAGGATGTAAGGAAGTCAACTGTGGAGCATGTTGTGAAAATGCGTGAGAAGTTGGCTGACATCGGGGCTCATGTCAAAGATAACCTGTCGGGTCGCCAAAAGAAAATCAAGGCACTTTATGATCGTCACACGAAAACACGAGAATTTAGTCCAGGAGATGAGGTACTTATTCTCTTGCCATCAAGTTCATCCAAGATGAAGGCACAATGGCAGGGACCTTATCGTGTGGTCCGGAATGTAAACGATGTTAACTACCAGATAGCGGTACCCGGTAGGCGAGGTATGGTAACCTATCATAAATTTACTGCGTAGATACAAACGTGCTGTGCTAAGCCAGACAATGGACGGTGACGAACATGCGGTGGCCTATCTAAGCCGGAAACGTCTTCCGCGAGAGCAGAAATATGCAACTATTGAGAAGGAATGTCTTGCGATTGTGTGGGCGATTGATTCGTTACGGTATTACCTGTCAGGGACGACATTTGAAATTGTGACTGACCACAACCCATTGACATGGTTGAATCAAATGCAAAGCAAGAATCAGCGTCTACTTAGATGTTGTTTGGCACTCCAACCTTACAACTTCATTATAAAGCACAGGAGCGGCAAAAAACATGGGAATGCAGATGGATTATCACGCATGTAACTGAGGTGTGTAGGAATTAAACGACAAAAGATACTGGTGTGCATAGTACACTTCAAAAGTGCTTAGAAACCTACTGGGATAGTTCAGGACTCTAGGATTTTTCAAACTTAAGTGTTCTGTTTTTATTTTATAATCAGAATGAATTTATGCAGATATAGACGGTAACCAATTTGTTGGATTTCCCCTATTCTGGATGATTACTGCTGGAATTCAAGACTCCTTTACAGAAGTAAATAGTAGTGACTCTAAGCTTTATGCATTTTAGTAATAACGTTAGCTTTATGCAAGTTTTATCATTTTTCTGATGTACCAAGCCAGTAAGTAATTTTAAAAAAAAAAAAAAATTATTACTGTATCGAAAACAGTTTCCTCTTAAGAAGGGAGGTGTTATAAGTATGATGTGACCCTGGGTGCTGTATCAGATTTCAGCCTGTTAGTAGAGACATTTGGCCAGAATATTAATCACAGCATTCTGGATAGTTGATACCAGAGACTGTCAACACCTTCAGCCTCTGTTGTTTATCTTCCCAGGGCTATCTGAGCTTGGACTTCTTGACTTCTGATAAGGCACACATGTTAAATGAATTATAATCCATTATATGTAGCCCTTTCTAAAAACAAGAGTAGAGTGCATGAACAGGCAGTTAAACTCAGGGCTTTGTACTGTAAAGAACACTGGTTATTTCTTTCTAGCTTTTGTAAAGATTTTTGCTTTATGCTATATAAAGTGATTGGACCCTTACTTGGTGTTTGTGTGTCCTTTGAACCCGAATGTAACACACACCAGTATATTTGTTTCCTTGGCCATAACCATTTTTTCAATACAAAAGAACCTATGATCAATTTCACAAACTATACACGACTCTTTATACAGGAATGAAACCAATAAATCTATTATGTTCCCTCATGCATCTTATTGTATTGTACCTGATGCACGACTGAACTAGCTAAAATAGACAATATTGTGAACATGAAATGCTAGAACAAATGATCCGCCCAAAACCATTTTAAAGTATTTTATCAGCATAATTTTATAGAACATGAGCACACAATTTTAAAATGTTTTGGTTCTCCTTCCTTTTTAATATACTTGTATGAAACTGTGTCTTTCATATATTCGTATATAGTGATACAGTTTATAATAGTGTAATATAGTGATAAAATAGATGAATCAAAGCGTTCTAAGTACAAAAGAATGACTCAACAATCATTGAATGATCATTCAAGAAGCTTTCAATATTTAATGGTTGTTTTGCTCTTTCTTCTATCATAAATATATTATATTATTCTTTCATGATCTGCATTCAAATACTTATTAACATTATGAAGATAATGAAAACTATACAGTGTAAGAAGAAAGGAGAAGAATGGAAGAAACATACACGACTTTTCAACAGATAGAACTTTAAGCACTTTAATACAGTCCATTGAAATATTTCACAAACGAGCGATGTCGCAGAATTACTAACCTCCCAGTAGAGTCACCCCATGTGTTATTGACATGTAGAAGGTTTATCCATATAAAAAGTCCGCTATTCTTTTCCTAATTTGCATCGTGTGAAACGACCATAGTGTTTCTTGTCAGAAATATTTTCCAAGTAATTACGCAAATCAATTCCTATAAGCTGAATATAGGTGCACTAATTATGCCCATATTACATAACTCATGGCAGATGTGCACACGAATCACACAATCATAAGCTGAAAGCCTTTGGATTTGTTTCGAGACATCACTTTTTGATGACTCTCTTGATGGAATGGGTTTTAGGTGTATAGGTGTATTTTGCTTGGACAAAAAAAATTACCCGTAATGATGCGTCTTTTGCAGGCCATCTCTTGACAATAGTTTAGAGTTAATATATCATTAATAAATTATTCTAACATAATTTATCAATCACTAATTATGATGCTGCAGTCAGTTCTTATACAGATCAAAAACAATTGGCCTTAGGCTCCTGTTATTTCATTTACATTTACGAATGATCTCTGTAGTGTTGGCGGACACCATGTAACCTGATCATATCTTCACTTGAATTTTGTAAGATATACGAGATGAACCTCGCAATTGCTGAAATGTTTTATTTTGTTAAATACTTTGCAATTGATCTGGATTCGAATTTAAACGATCGCCTTAGGTTGTGAACACACAATATACTACCGCAAATACATGCTACTGCCCGTATTTTGACTCTGGTCATCGGCTTTCTACTTTCGAAATCTTGTGCCTAGCATTTCACATCTTATTGAGAAAAAATATTTCCTCCCGTAAACTCATACCGCATTGCTAACAGGCTTAAACTGAGTCTGAATGCTACTACTTAGATCAATCGTTTGATTACTTAAGACTGAATCTCTGAGACCTAGCTCATTCCCTTACTTCAGCATCTATTAATCTAAACTATATCACGTAACAGCCCTAAAATATTAATAGATATCATCCTTTAATAGATTTGATCAAAGCATGGATTTTGAACGCATAAACCCAAATGATATCGATGTTATATATATGCTATGTTTTCTCGTGACATCTAAATGATTATTAAAACGTTACCAAGTTGATCAAAATATATTCCAGATCAAGAGTTCATGATAAATCAAAGGATTAACGAATGATTTCATGTGGTCCGTTTCCATCTTCTAAAGGATCCATCAAGAACTTGAAAATACCCGCTGGTCCAGAGTCTTTGGTCCGTCACACTAAATTAACCAACATTAACCAACATCGTCCTTCAAACCAACATCACCAGTTACTGCAGTATCCGGTTTACATAAGTTCCGCATAGATAGACAACTACCAATAATAGCTCAAACAAAATAACTAATCCCTGTACTACGTAAGACACATTAGGATGAATACACGATGCACATTATTCACACGTATCCACGATCTGGCTCCGTCACAATATCGTAAGAACGACTGTACGATAATAGTAATAGAAGTTGTACTAGTAAATGGCGTTATGTAACATAGTTCTCACCTAATAATAATTTAGAATAAATTCCGAAACATTATATATATTAAATGATTTAATCACATGTAATGAATAGCAAGCAAGAATAAAGAATTACAATTGTACATACCTATACAGCTGAAGATCGCTTTCAGAAAGGTAGCAGCACCCAGCAAAACTCGACTCATCTGCCATATGACGATAATTAGCAATATAAGTGCTATTGATGTGATCAAACTCGTGGTCAGAGAACTCGGGATATGTGTGCCTCCTACATAAATTGCTTTGTCCGTGCATTAGGGAGTAAAAAGAACCTAATATTTGGAAATCACCAAGGCTAAAAGACATTATTCGCGTAATTCTATATTCGGCAACGAAACCCGTATGCATTTCTATCCATATATAATACCAATAGTTTTGTGCAGATAATTTCGTGTCAACTTTTTGTCATATTAACCTGCCCACTTCAACACATTTAGACCAAATGCCCATGCTAATCGCCATCAGGATAGCTTTTCCATTTCACGTGGGTAGCAGAGTTCTCAATTGCTTATAAATATTCTACCATTATCGTCATATTTGTTCAACAGTTGTCGATATGTTTCAGACCTTGCTCCCAGTTAGCTTTTATATTAGCTATACTCCTTGAGTCTTTAACATCTTCTGTGTGTATTTAGCCTAGACTTGTTACATGCTCTTCTAACATCAAGGGAAGAAACATATTCCTTTGCTTGAAATGACCAATGGTCTTTAATTTTATTCCTATCCTTCTTACGAGATTTTAATGCTTATTAATATAATTCACTGAAGATGCATACTGGAGTAGACTTTTAACCTTCTATGATGGCTGCACCTGGAAACCTATTATCAACTATATTGCCTGATGAACAGAATGCTTGATCTATTGTGGCCGCAATTGCATATTCATGATCGTCTCATTAACTCCCATAATTCCTCTGCTCTGCTTCAACGTGCAATAATATTATTATGTACTATGCTGACTTGATTCTTATATCTCCTCAAACAGTCTCGTACTGAAGAAAATACCTCAGCTGATCATGTGTGACATCTAGCGTGCGAGTTGTCTTCATTTCTTTGGAGAGATTAAGTGAATCTGCATCGACCTTTAAACAACGATGCTCTCTAGACACCTTTCTGGTGCCCGTTGTTCTCGCGGAACCACCAAGATTCATCTTTGCCGACACCATATTTGCGTTATGACCATTCTATGGTTCTATCATAGTAAATGGGTTGCAAAGAAGGAAATGCATTGACTTCTATCATGTTACTTTTGGACGTTCCGATACAAATATCTCTCTCTCTCTCTCTCTCTCTCTCTCTCTCTCTCTCTCTCTCTCTCGTTCGTTGGTTATGGTGTAAGTAACAACAAGGTCCCATGTTTTTGGTATGACATTATTATGACATGTACGTTTTCACTTTTTTAGTGATTTGTTGCTGGCACTTCAGACATACATCTATCTCCTTGGCACAGATATCACATAACTCCATATGTGAGCATGGTAGAAAAAGTATAGTTCTATTCCGCGCCTGGCATTGTTTGCATAGCATCATACTTTTCAATCTGTGGTTTTCTGCAAGTAGTTCAATACTTTCTGAAATGAAAAACATGTGATCTCTTAATCTTTACACATTCAGGCTAAACCAGCAAATTAAAACATGATAACTTAACCATTTAGCCACGCACATTAGCAAATAGTGTAATGAAGCTTACATATAAGTCAATTAGAACTAATACTTGCTGTTCCTCGTTCGTTTTCGATCATAACAGCGTTAAGGAAGGAACAATTAGTATTTCTAAAAAGGCGATGTCTCTAAATCTTTCTCAACACATGGTTGTGACGATCACTCCGAATGAAAAAACCTGAAAAACTTTCAAATGCTATTTTTTTTGCCACATGAAAATAATTTTATATTATTCTTTGTAATCAGTAAATGCCTATTCGTTTGTAAAATCTAGACTTTAAAACTAATGATTTTTACACCACCACAGCGAAGCATTTCGACGTGACTAATTTTAGCATATCAAATACATACAGTAATTAACCGTATGTTACAGAACTATTAAAATTTGCGTTATTTACCGTCATCTTTTGATCCTTTCACAACCTCTGCCTTCTCCATGTCTAATCGAACGAGGTCTTGAGTTACGAGGTCCATGCCGTTTTCCTCAGCTTGAAATATAACGTCGAGTATCTGCATCGCTGTCGGAAAAGATTGATCTGCGAGAGTATCAAATTAAAATTTTAATCAACCAGTAATTCACGACACATCGTGTCTATAACAAATACAAACCAAGCAATTGTCAAACAACTTGTAATCGTTTCCTCTATAAATCTTCATAACCAGGTTTGTTGCAAAGAATATCGATTATGAATCGCTTGCTTCAGTATGAGAATAAGAAAACGTACTTCATCCTAAATAGTATGGCACTTATCTCAACATAACTAATTAGAAACAACAGTGCATCTAAACTTCCTCGTAACCGATTCATAAGCAGATATTTGAGAACAATGTATTCATTACGAATCCCTTGCTTCTGTGCGAGTTTTCTTAGTTTTTGTTTTTAGGGTTTAACGCCATTTTTCAGCACACGATAGGCTATACATGGCGGCAAGTACTATTGGTGTAGGAAGAACCCGGGAAAACCCCTGGAAAGAACCAGCGACCCACGAGAAGCTACTGGCAAGCTTCTCACATAACTTCATTACCGAATCATAGACTCGAACCCACTCAGACGTGAGACGGCAGTGATTCGTAACCGAAAGCGCTTTAGACCACTCTGCCACTCGGGACCCCTGCTTCTTTGTGAGAAAGAAAGATATAGTTCATTCAAAGCAGATGCATACAACAGTACAGAAATGTTCAAAAGCAGCTAAAGGTAACCTTTTATTATCCCATTTCATCACAACACCACAATGGTTGAAAAGATTATGAAATGCCAAAATCCAAGAAAGCCTCATAGTGTTCACATCAATGCCAGCCAAAGTTTTTGCGCTTTATGGATGCATGGCGATTCACTACAATGCGTACCATTGTATAAAAGTTTAAATTTTAAACATTCTGCAGTATCATTAATCAGCCCTCAAATGTTGTACGACAAAGTATGCAATATTACATGCAAACGTATGTATGCCTTATATCATTTAAGCACTTGCCAGAAAGGATTAGATTTTACAGAACGCATTTCTAAACAAAAGTGTGATCGCAGCTACCGTCGCAAGATAAATTTTCTTTAAACAAGGAAAGTAAAGTTTATTATAAGTGTTTCTAATAGATTCCTGATACCAATATTCACTGTATAGTACAAAAATTGTATGCATCTATCGTTAAACGCAGATGTTTGTTTTGAAAAGTACAGCATCTTCATACCCTTGATCTTCAGTTTTCTAATTGCTGCTTTGACAATCTCTTTTGAGTATCCGTGCTCCAGAATGCTTTTAGCAGCAGGGGTGTCGAGAACATCAATCGTGTTTATCTGTTTCTCTGCTTCGCGCTCTACGAGAAAAAAATATACGAGTATTCATATTTTACAAATTTAACTTTTCCTGTCATACCATAAAATACATGTTTGCCCTAACAAGGAATTGTCTTATCCAAAGCATAGGAAGGAAATAGTTTATATAAAATAGAACCAATTTCCAATGGCAGGGTTATTGTTACAACTCATATACTGAAAACTGAGTATGTAAAATGCATTTTAGAATCGTAAATATTTCCCTACTTTTGTACTTTTCTATGTTTATATGCATTCCGTCAATATATTAACGTATAGTAGACCGAGAGTATTATCATACGATTTATCCATTCAGTCAAAATGTTAACGCATAGTCATAGATTATTCTAATAAGATGTATCCATTCAGTAATATGTTAACGCATGGACAGAAATTAATTTTGTCTGACGTATCCATTCAGTCAACATGTTAGCGCATAGACAGATTTTATTTTTATAGGATTAATCCATTCAGTCAACATGTTAACTTTTAGACAGGTTATTCATATAGGACAAAACGATAAAGTCATTATGTAAACGAATAGATGGTGACTATTTTTAAAGGACTTAACGATCGCTGAAAATTAGTTTGCATAGTCTTAAGACAATAATATTCATAACGTACTATAAATTTATGGTATTAATAATCGAAACCCGTTCTTTCAATGTAATGTTTCTTCTTTTCCAAAAGGAAATGATGTATGGAGATTATTTAACCAGGAAAGAGTCCACGTCAACAGTTAAGGTATTTCCAGTGTTGGTTACTACATGCACAGCGTCCAGTACTCAAGGGAATAATCAATACGAGTTTACACTAAGCCCAACGGAAACAGTAGGGACATTATGATAATGGGATAGTTGTTGTGAGTAAACGTGCAATTTACCTTTCTATTATTTGCTTTAGCAGGGTTTCTGATCATGAAACAAATTATTATTCATCTTCAGCTACATTTTAAGTCAATTCCTGAGAGTACTTTGACTAAATGACAAAATATGCCATCGTCATTTTCGTTTCATTTGACATACAGGTTATATTTTGTTCTTTATCGCACCAAGATGTCTTCAAATGCATATGTTCCGTTCGGATGATATTGTCTTGGAATGGAGAATAGCTCTGTCAGGTATTCTAAATCTATCAAGCATTTACCAAAAAACTTTGGCTATTTATTCAATATTTGGATTCACCTTTTATGAGTTATTCATATTTGCTCTTAATCTTTATCCATAAATTATAGTTCAATAATATTTTCATTTGCTTTCTGTACATTCAAAATAAAAAATATATTCCCGTAATGTTACCTAAATGTAAAGACCTTGCTTTTACGGGGCTGTGGTTTTTATGGTTTCTTTCTTTCTCTTTCCTGGCAACACCGGAATGATTTACTTCACTGGCACAAACGTTTACTTCCTAGAAAATACAACCACAATTAATATACTCTTGACATGGTGAGGTAATTCTACTGATTTGCTTAAACGTGTTACAGATGGTGATTGTTGTGCTTATGTGAACTAATAATATCCTAGTATCTTAGTACTTCTTTCTAGATGACAATGTTGTGCATTGATTTTAATTTGTACCGTCGTCCATAGCACGCATTTTTAATAACGTGATTGTTTCCGGAAAGGATTATGCAGTTTTCACCCGAGACCAAGACAATTTATAATTGAAAAGGTCTAGTAAATTCAGTGAGAGCATGTGTGTCTTCGCACAAATTCGTTAACTGCTGTAGAAAAGCGTTGTGTGGCGAAGCGATAATTTTGGAATAGAAATGTGTCCGCCATTTAATAATCTCTTGCATTAAAACAATAATTAATGCTAGCAACAGTAAAATGTTAATATCCTGTACATTTATTTGCCTTTAAAATTAAAAATTATATACCGTTTCACATAGGACACATAGAATTTCCTCATCGTGTTTTCCAAGAATTTAACGTTACCTTTTTTAATATATAGATTCTAAAATAATACGTTGCTAATAAATCGACGCCACAGCTATATGTAGGCGTAACTTATAATGATTACAGTGCTTTGGACGATTTGTTAGAATTCCCTAAAAGTGCCTATATATAATTTCCATAGGTACCTCAAATCAATATATTATTCAGAATAAGCAGGTATGGCGACTGTTGGGTGCTTTTGATAAAACATATACTGGAGACCAGGAAGGCAAACAGCTAGAGATGAACTTAACTTAATAGTCTGCATTGACACTTTACTGCAAGCATTCCATTGGTAGGTAAATACGATGGGGCATTTAAAAAGGGTATTGAAATCAGATAAACTAAAGGTGAGGTTTAGGATATTATGGAAGTCACTTGCACTTTGTGCTCACCTGTAAATTCGGCTTATATGATCTCTGAACACTGGAGATGAACTGTTTACCCTTTACAGTCATTAGATGGTTGCATTCCGGTAAATATTTAGCATGTTCAAAGTATGGGTCGTCTCCGAATTCCCACTCCTTTAAGCCGAGGTCACACCAATAGCAGCGGACCAAGTCATCAATACCTTTAGGTGGGACAATGTGAAATAAAATACGTTTTACGTTAAAATACACTTAGGCACATTTAAAACTGGCAACTACATGTTTTATTTAAAACTCCTAAAATAAGCTAACTGAACCTAAATAGAAGTCTACTCTTTTCCTAACCATTACATGTTTCACTCATTATCTATGTAAACTTAGATAATGTTAGTAAACACTAATGGATAAAATTCAATAACAGTGAATCGATTTTAATGGACAGACAGTAGATAAGGGTGTAATTATGACAGTATAAATGTTTGCAATATTTTTCAAAAGCAAACCAAAGTATTAAATGAAAACTTAATATTGATAAGATGTATCATAGCAGGTTTCATAAGCTAACACTTGGTCTCAGATATCTTCAGAAGGCTACATAGTTAATGTGTTTGCTTCTTTCGCTTTCACAACAAAATGGAAATCAGTCGCCTCAAAATATGTTTTCGAGCATAATAATTAAACTCTTTGTCCTCCATTTTTGGTTTTCCTCAATCACGCACAGAAAAACTCTTGTAATATACAATACTTATTTACTACAGTCCAATGCAGACATAATTTTGTGTTTCGATAACGAGTATCAGGAAATAGAATAGAACATGAAAATATCTGTGTTCAATAAAACGGAGAGAGAGAGAGAGAGAGAGAGAGAGAGAGAGAGAGAGAGAGAGAGAGAGAGGTATTCTTCATAAACCTGTGTAATAAAATCCTGCATCTGCTAAATCATGGATATTTATGTCATTATAGTTTGGAAATTTAGGAAAAGTGGAGACTCTGGCTCCAAGTGATTGGTATGGCGGGTTTCTTGGAGTTCTGCTGTGGTGTACGAAACTTTCTGCTACTGGTCGTGTCCTTTGTGTTTCCGGATTAGCTTCAAAATAAGATGAGCAATGCCTAATGATTTCAATAAATACAATCGAAAAATAATAATTGATATAGGCAAACAAAAGTTGAAAAATATTTTATCGAACATCTCTGCATTATCTCGGAAAGAACAATCACGCTATCAAACTGAAGGCAGTTATTGTTGGACGAAATATCCTTTCAGTATTAAAAGTTGTTGGCATCTTATAATAGTATAAGAAAAAATACATTTTCTTTCCTAAGAGCTGCCGGATAACAACACAACATATAAGATGTGACTTGAGAGAAGCCAATAGATAAAGAAATCCCCTTACCTGTACTGAAAGCTCCTGCAGTCACGCCATCTTGTACCTGATCCTGTAACACGAGATGCCATAAAATGAATAAAACTGACCAAACTAACAAGAAAATGTACAACAACAATTCATTTGGGAATGAAGTTTAAACTGTCACTGTCTGACAATACTGTACATACTAGCTTAAATAGTACGAAAGACCTTGGCCTTGTAACAGGAAACCAGTTTTCATTTTCTTTCTAAAAAAAATTAAAAAATAGTATGTGACCAATCGCCATGCGCAATAATGAAAAATATTAGGCCACTCCCATTTTATCTTCCAAAATACTTTTGGAGAATCATGCCACTGGTCTTGCATAAGAACAATTTGGGCCACATTAGCAAATGGCCTTCGAAAGTTTACTTCAAACTCCTTGTCTTCAAAATATTTTTGAAAACAAGGAGGTCACTGGTCTTCAAACATTTAATTGAAAACTCTGAACTCGTGTTCAACATTTACTAAAATAATCAAGCCAACTTCTTTAACATGATTACGAAAATCATCTGATCCTCACATTTAATAAAGAAAACGTAGGAAAGTAATCCTCAAACGTTTATGAGAAATCCCAATTTGTACTCAAAATTATATGGTAACCATTGGTTACTCAGCCTTTTCTGTACACCATAATGCACAGGGTAAACAACCAGCTTATCCAACAATTGTTTGTTTCTTCCAATTCACAAAACAGGATTACAAGTTCACTACCAAATGAAACTACTGTTATGATGACACTATTAACTGATCGCTCCAGTGGCCTTCTGTTTTGAGAGTCAGCCTCGAGTGCGGGATATCGTGGATTCGACCCCCAGCCGAGTAATACTAACGACTTATTATAAAAGGTACGAACAGCTGCCTCGCTTGGCACTCGGTATTTAAAGATTAGTGTTAGAACTGGTCGAACTGATGTAAGGATAAATACACTGCAGACATCGAAGCTATATGACTTAAAAATTGTTACAGCTACGATAAACATCCAAATCTAATTGTCGCCAGAATGATACAAGAGTCGGTGAATAACATTTTAAAATAATATAGATTTTAATAATAAAAAAGATACATACTTGCTCTGTTCTTTTTTCTAATACGTTCAACTATATATATGTGGTATTAAGCAGTACTCGATTAATGTTCAGTACAGATCCAGCATGATTTAACTATTCAACGCATAATAATGAAACATAGACTGAGATGATTTAGTGTTTGATCATCAGTGACTATTGATGTCATAAAACACCAGCTAACGTATAAAAACACAACCAAAGCAGAAAGTGGGACATGGAACCCAGATCTTTTAGGAACGGTATTTATCCATGCCAAAACAGATTTCGTTTGAAATACCAACTGAAACTGAAATACCACAAACAGTGAACGTTTATTAAAACTCACCGGATCAGGAAATAACACACTGGATTACTCCTATGTAAAAAATGTGAAACATTTCAGATTAAATATATTTGCGAGGCCCACAACTGCTATTAACAAGCTGTATTTATATGACATATAATGCTATTAAAAACTGTATAGATATTTGGGAACAAATAAGTATAACCAAGGCCCAGCATAATATACTGCAAGAGAATTAACTCGGGATGCAATTTGAAAATGTGAAGCATATTAGAATTGCAAACATACTATGATATGGTTTTCATGACCGAATATTTAGTCAATACAGGAATAAGTATGATACCTAAGAAATCAAAAACTACTCTGAGAAGTATTACCAACCTAGTGATAACAAAACAATAACTATGGTGCATCAAGGTCAAAACCATATATTATATCCCGGATGAAAACCATTCGTACTGGCCAGATCTCAGCCAATGCCGTTCGAAAAGTTAACACGGCAACCATTTAAGAAATAAAATAACTGGATTAACATAAATACAACACTTGGTTGAATTTTAAAAGAGGATTTAGACGTCCAAAGGATTTGCACCACTATTACAAAGATTATCATTTGACACCAGATAAGCTTATAGACGGTGCGGATGAGTCAGCTCCACGAAAAAATAAACCAAAAGAAGATAAGGTCAAACAATATCAAAACCAAGAATATTATCTAGGCTTAAAGTCAAGGACAAATATGTTATTCACTATCGAATTTGAAGTTGTATCTTCAGTTAAGAATTAAATAACTATTTATTAACCAGTTTATATTACACTGAGATCCTTGGTTCGAATCAAATATTGAACTTATAATCTCTTGAAGACAAAGGACGACATGCGTTTGAATAATAGGCGTTTGTTTTATATTAACTAATAAATCTGTTCTCGGGAAACATATTGAAAAATGAATAACATTAAGATAAAGATACAGTATCAACAGATGAAAGGAAATAGTTTTAACTTCAAGATGACATTTTCATTTGCAACACGGGAAAACATTGATGAAGATATTATATTAGTAAATGTTAATGTCAAGAAAAGCAATTATCCATGCAATTATATGGTTACTTTACAGTGTTTGATGTAAGCTGTTGTAATTGTAAAATGAGTGTCGTTTCTTGTTCATCGCAGAAACGTTTACATGCCTTTGTAAAACAATGCAACAGTGCATACATATGCTAGATACGCCTTCCGCGACTATCGAAGTTTCTCTTTTTCTAGATTGAAATGCTTCTCAAGATTAGTTTTGCTATAGTTGTTAACAATATCAAAGCATTCAGATATTTATTTGGTGAACTAAGTCTTATTTTACTAATGCCGTAATATCATCTATAATTATGTATAATGTGATAATACAATAACAAAAAGTTTCCAAATGTATCATTTACAATATTAGTAAATTGCTAAGTAGTAAACTATCAACTCAGGACATATTCTTGCTATGAATATTTAAATGTAGTATTGTTGGCTCTTATTCATGATTCCTGTCACGAATTTTATTTAATGTTTGATCGAGTTTTCGTTAAGTAGACCATCATCCTGGTTCTTAACTTGCGTCTGAGGCTTTTATATTAATGTTGACTATTTTTGAATCACTAATTTGTACCTTAACATCCTAGGTGGAATCAGACTTATTGTTGTGCTTCTTTGAATTTGAATGGATTTGGTTTTTTTTAAATTACTTGCTGGAACTGCAAACTCAATATTTGGGAATAATTCACTCTTTTGTGATTATCATGATTTCAATCAATAACATTTCGAACTGCATCATTATGATACATCAATGTTATTATTTTCATCTTTAATATTGCCTATTACTGTTTTTAAGTATGTCATTGTTGGTTTCATCCTGCTTTGTTTGTGTTTATTGTTATCTTTTCAAATGTCTCTTCGTCAGCATTAGTTTTTTTGTATAAACTTGTTTTCTCTTGTTAGATTTTCTGTATAACTCTTCATAAATAAATAAATAAATAAATAAATAAATAAATATGTGTGTGTGTGTGTCAGTGTGTATGTGTGTGTGTGTGTTAGAAAGTTTCAGCTTTTGTCATTACCACGCTTAATTATACCTTTTTTACATGATGTAAAATTAGTGGCCGAATGACTCCATTACGGATCACTACTATCTTTCCTCTGTCTGCGTAGGTTCGAGTCTCAGATTCGGCCAAAGTGGGTATATGAGAAAGCTTGCCTGTAGCTTCTCGTGGGTCGGTGGTTCTTTCTGTGGGTTTTCCCGGGTTCTTCCTTTACCATTAATACTGGCCTCCATGTATAACCTATAGTGTGCTGAAAATTGGCGTTAAACACTACTACTGCATGCCAATATGTTGGTCTCTATGTATATAGCATATTATGTGATTAAACAATTACATTAAACTCATAACAACCAAAATCTGTTACAACATGATTATTCTAAATGGAACTACAAGCGAAGTGAAATTAATTTTGAAATTATATGAAAACCAGTTGGACATGCACAATAAACAAATATGTTATTGTGAGAATTTTTGTTTTAAAATCTTGAGGACCTGGAAAATTTGACTACAAGGAAATAAGAGATGGATATGCGAATGATCCAGACCTTTTGCTGACACTACACCTGAAATCACTATGGATCAGGAACGAATCAAATGCGACTATTCTCGAATTTGCGATATATCTGTTGGAAGTCTCAATGGGCAGTACTAGAGTCTATGTGAATTTAACAAAGACCTGAACACAATTATCAATGGACAATCTGAACATTGAATATTATTTAAAAAATTTATCGAATTGATGATAAGATTGTTAAAATTACGTCTACGAAAATCTACTATACACTGAGCTAAGTTATCAGGACAAAAAAGCATGCAGCAGGAGACACCATGAGCAACGCCTACTGCTAGTGCCGGGTGCAAATGCTGCACGTGCATTAACCATTTGACTTTTGATTTGAACTTAATGCTAAGCAAAGCTATAATATTACTAGAGCTATAACTTGAATTGAAATATAGAATCTTGAATTATGATATAAAAAAACCAAATACTACAAATACCAAATTCGATCTTTCTGAATTAATGCATATACTATACTTAATGTTTTAATACTTATATAAATGATATATCTATTTCCCTACAAGTATCGAATTAAGATACATTTCAATTTAATAGGAAACCTAACTATATACATTTGTTTGATTAGGATTTTTAACGTAGCTTTAACAATTTTTCAGTCATATCGCTACGATGTCTGCTGTGAGGCAGTTTATAGTGATGTCTAGCACTGAGGCATCATGCTGCAGACATGTAGCATGATGTCCCACCCAGTCACATTATCCTGACACCAGGCCGACCAGTCCTAACATTAACCTCTTAATGCTGAGCGTCAAGCGAGGCAGCTGTTAGTACCATTTTTGTAAGTCTTTGGTATGACTCGGCCGGGGATCGAACCCGCGACCTCCCGCTTCCGCGGCGAACGCTCTAACCACTAGGCCACCGGAGCGGTCACTATATACATAAACAAATACTAATATTTACATACACTAAACTGCTTCTATATATAAATTATTTATAATTTAATAAAAACTGAAATTAAATGTAACCAATGGAAAACCAGTCCAAACGAAACTACAAAGAGTAACGTACAATATAATATTAGCAACATACACAATAGCATTCACTAGACACAAGAGATCCACTAGCCTGGATCACTAGACACAAGAGATCCACTAGCCTGGATCACTTATTTAGATAACTCAAGACCAGCCAGGGTTGAAGAGTAGCGGTACACTATTTAGTAAAGTTGAAAACCCCTATATCAAACTTCCAAAAAAAATGAAATTTTAATGAACCAAAAACAAACACACATTCTATGGGGGAAAACAGAGAAACATAAAATTAATTGACTGTCGATACTAGCGGGTTGCATGTGTTTCCAAAAATCTAATCTTAGTTACTTTTCACATCAACCTTATTGTACATGTCCTTTTTCTTTCCGTTGACCTCTTTAAAGTCATTTTCCTCTTAATTGTCCAAGACTATTATTGGTTGCTCTTAAGCTATCCTAATAATTTTTCAAACCAGATTTAAAATCTTTATAATATCTTCAACATTATGTTTCTTCTCATCGTTTAATACCTTCTGCAACCGTTAAGCTTGTTTGTAATGTAGCGGAATGTGCCAAGACTTCTTTTTTTTTCGTACACGTCATTTTTAAAGACTGATATTTTAGCATGTATCCTTTGTACAATTCGTTGCAAGCATCGCTGTATGTTTTCACTATGTCTTATGTTTGCTGCTACACAAACATTTTATAAAACTAGCACAGTTGTTATAATTCATCGCTGCGAATATAGTCTTCAACATCTGAAAGTCTTGCTATCGTCTAATTGATGACGCAGTTCTTAGAGTTTAGTACATTTTAATAATCTTATCCATAGCTATAATGGTTTAATATCATTGAAATAGTTATCTTTAAAAGCCATGTTTATTTAGAGGTCAACATGCGTTTGCACAAAATCTTTGATATATTCATCAGCATCTATAGAATTAGCTAACTTCATAATACGATCGGTGTTAAAGTTATCCTTATCGTTTTCATAGTTCTATTTGAATTCACAATGAACATTATTAGCATTTTTCGTCATTTATTTAACAAGAATT
Organism: Unio pictorum; assembly: GCA_030141615.1. Taxonomy (NCBI): domain Eukaryota; kingdom Metazoa; phylum Mollusca; class Bivalvia; order Unionida; family Unionidae; genus Unio; species Unio pictorum. The sequence continues at coordinate 1,731,525 of JARLTB010000026.1, forward strand.
GAGAAATCTAGTTTTTCCTTTGTGTGAGTTTAACTTTTGCTGGGCCATTGTGAGTTACGCGATATAACAATGTACTTCACATAATCTACGGATATATTACTAAGTAAATGATATGTCATTATCATATATTAGGTACTTGTCTTCCTCTTCAGTTATGATATTTAATGTATGTGTAGTAAATAATCGATCAAATTTGTAAGGACTATTTATATCGTTTGAGGTGAAATCACCGTGAACTCGATTTTTAACATATATAGTGTAATAGGGTATAGTTCGAGCCATTACAGTAAGTATGTGCATTATTATATCATCAAGGAAATTGTGCATTTATGTAGGCTACAGAACTCTACAAACAGTACTTTTTGTTTTCATTCTTGTCTCCTTCGTGTTATTAAATTTTATATTCTTTTATACAAACAAAATGGGTTGCAATATAAAAATAAGGTTCACCGCTTTAAAGTTGTTTTCCCAATATTGCGTCCATGATGTAAATCTTTAAAACATTCCAATAACAGGTTGTAATAAATTCGAAATAACATCGGATGGAATAGGCTAGCTTTTTACCCTGTTTGCTTAATAGTAGATTTGGGTTGTCAAAGGCTTCACATACAACTGAAAGTCAGTTGGAATTTCATGAACCTTTGTAGATTACAGGCCCATTTTTTCAATACATTTGAATACAAGTGGCCATGGTGTTTTTATTTTTTTTAAAAGTTAAAGCAATACCCTAAATGATCACACACAAATTCTTTAAGCTGCTCAAATCCAGATACAACAAGCTTGAAATCCCTTGTCCATTGTTTTGTTTTTGATGGTTTAACGCCATTTTTCAGCACAATATAGGCTATACATGGCGACCAGTATTAATGGTAGAGGAAGAACCCGGACAACCCCGGAAAAGAACCACCGACCCACGAGAAGCTACTGGCAAGCTTTTTCACATAACTACATTTGCCGAATCTTAGACTCGAACACACGCAGAGGTGAGACTGCAGTGGTCCGTAACGGACAGCGCTTTAGAACACTCGGCCACTCGGAGCCCCGTCCCCTGTCCATACGTTCAGTGATAAAATACTAACTACATTTGCCCATCACCGAAATTGGAATCGAGCAACTTTGAAATAAAAGGAATCGTACTGGACATACCGCCTATGAACTCCAAACACCATGCAGCCTAACCAAAAAATACTACAAAGGAGCATCAACACGCAAATAAAATTATCATTTTATGACAATTTTTTCCTTTAAGTATTAGTTTATTTATTTAATTAATAACTCACTCATCTATAATTACTACTGGTTCTTTTACTAGTAAGGTCCAAAGTTAAAGTAGTGAAATAGTATCACATATTTGGCAGAGAATACAAGACAGCCTAAAGTAAGACATAACAGACCACTGATGGATGACTTATGATAAGGGTACAAAGCAGATTTATTCATTTCCAACACAAACATACCAAATACTGCTGAATGGTCCTTGCACCCAATGATTTTACTAGATACCCGCAGTCTGGAGAGTAGTTAAGGTGCTCCAATAATACGTCATCGTCTGTGCCCCAGTGCATCAGGGATACTCCACAAAAGTGGCATGTGACCGTGTCTCCTACACCTGGAAGCATGTTTATTTTATTCTTTATTAAGTTGGAAAAGGCGCTTTTTGAGAAGTAAAATGTCTACTTACAGTTATGAACAGTTAAATCCACAAAACTAATGCGCGTTTTGTTTTTACGAGTCGGCGGATAGAAATAATTTGATAAGACGTGGAGAAACGTCGAAGCCTTCAAACCGAAAAGTGCTGATACGCCATACCAAACGATGTATTTTATGTGCCTCGCAACGGCAGCACAGATGTGATTATTTATTCATTAAGTACAAAATTTTAAGCTTTCCGAAAACCTTATTTGTTTAAAATGTAATGAAATGTGCATCTCGGTTTATAAAAGTTCCCTATGATTTATCGGATGATGTATTTGTCATTGAAAACAGCACAGTAGTTCTAATATGGATATGAGATAATGAAATATAAATTTAACGTGCGTACAGAAGCTTCTCCAATGACATAAGCTCTATTTGCCTTAAAATGACACGAATGTTCATGCCGATCTAATTCAGTCGGTCAACTAATTTCTACTCCATTTACACCACGTTCTGACGAAAACGTAAAGGAAAATCCTGCATGTTGCAAATTGACTGGATAAATCACAATTATAAAATAACTTTCAATTCATCGCATCGATTAATCAAAGTTTAACAAAATATCGGTTAAGTGTTTAAAGATTCTACCTTGATAGAAGAATCCGTTTTCTGCAAGCACTTTTGGGTCAAGACAATGTCGCCAATTCCGAAAAGTTGAGAGCCGTGTGGTATACTCGCAGAACAATGGATACCTCGTCAAGTACTGGAGATGATAATTGCTTGTGCTTCGCTCACTGCTATGATGAACATTATGGTTGCTGCTTTCTCGTTGACGGATAAGAGGACTGCTATACATGACATCAATTACGGGGTACACATTCGTGCTGTGTACAATGTCGCACTCTAATTGCTGATTTATGCATGTCATCCTTTCCTTATTCTTTCCTTTAGATGTGAGCGACCATAGATGAATTCTGTCCAGTTCTCTAATAATGTCTGAATTGTTGATTGCAATATTTATTCTGCCTTCAACTTTGTTACCAGTTCGTCTTGTTTCAGTAAATCTGTTTGACATTTCGTCGTATTTTAGGTATATGACGTGTCGACAAATGTTGCCAGGTCTAGACTTCATTTTTTTTTCAAGCGTTGAACATAAGTATTGATCTAAAAGATAAACTGGTCCGTCATTTACCTTTATTATAATATTTCTTCTGTTTATGTTGATATCGTCTTCATGGAAATGTTTTACATTATTTCCCGGCTTGAGTGCCGTCAACATCTCATCCGAATGGGTTTCTCGATACGTGTAGACCTTCACTGTTTTGATGCGCCTGCCTACACATGCAATGCAAATCCCTTTGGACTTTTGTAGAGCTTTTATAAACGCTTTTAGTCGCTTACCAGCACCAGACGTTGCACCATGCATAGCCATGTTTACCACAAACCAAAAGCGAATCAATCAAGAGATTTTAATAGGTGTCAAACATACGATGTGTGATCTCCGTGCCCCTTTCTAAAACAAAAAGAGAAAACAAAAGAGTAATGTGAAATTCCAAAGCATTAGTACATACATTATATCCTACTATTAATAAAAAAAGTGATGTAATACAACGGGAAGTCAGTTTGATCATATATTGTACAGATGTTGTCACAAACTGACTTAAAATTATTCTTTCATTTTAGTTATGCATTAAATACGTTTAGATTCTTAGTATAATAAAGACCTGAAAATATATTGTCTGAAGCCGATTGTGCTAAAACGCATTATCCGAAGTTCACTATAGAACACAAGCCCATGTAAGTGATATGCTCGTGATAGTGGCGTAATAGTTCTCACCAGGTGAGAATCTCGTTCACTTCGTGCTACATGCAATAGGTCTGTATAAAACGCATATATGCAGTGTAAACCTTTGGCACGTATGAATACAATTTCTAAGGACAAGCGCTTTAATGTCTCACTGGATAGTTTCCTATTTTGACACCTCCCTAATTTTTACGATAGAAGGTATGAGCCTAATTATCACAATCCTAGCATTTGTCAGTTCACACATAAGCTAAATCTGTAATGCCATTTAGATTTACTTTGAGTTAGGCTTGGAAATGAGTTGACTTGTTGGTGAATGCCTGTCACAGTTAGACTTAGCATTGGAGATCAAATGCGTAATTTGGGCTTCAAGGGAGTAGCGACTTGGCTTACTTATTTACATGTGTCCGCTATAGAGATAAATATTTAAAATAAATCTAGATGGTTGAGGGGTGATGAAAAGTATGCTAATTTGTTACAGTACTATTGAACTTTATTCATGCATAAGGCACATACTTATTCTTTTAGCTGTATTGTCACAGGAAAATATTAAAACTATGTATTTCCTGTAAAGAGTGAATGTGAAAAAAGAGGGGATGGTGGCAGTGTCGGTTCACTATAAACCCACAAGTTGCATAAGGAATTAACTTTATTACCTCAGTCAGAATCTTACAAGCATCCTTTCAACAAAAAGTATTGGGTTTTATTTGTATCTTTAATGTAATATTATTTTTTCTGCAATAGGTCTTCTTCAGACAAAATTGCCAAAACACTGTCCACTGAGACATAAAGCCTGTTATATAGATAGCAGCAAAAACCTGGACCATTTGAAGGTCCGGGTTAAGCAGATTCCAGAGCAAGAACGATACTACCGGGGGTGAGACCGCTAACGGAGGATTGTGCCAGCCAAGGAATCCTTCCACAAGGGTGGGCAACCCGAAATGTCCTAAAAACGTCGGGACGATACAGGAAATTAAATCGATAATTGTACATTTTAAATCTCCTTGTATCATCTTTTCATTGTTTTCACACATATAAATAATAGCTTCTTCCTGTTGACTGTTTTTTTTTTTTGGTAATTTATTATGTATTGTTTGCCGACATAATACAAACGACCTCTATTATGACAATCGTTGACTAATTTGAGGAATAAAAAATGTAATCTTGTCCAAACATTCTGTATATAACTTTCCTCGAGAACACTGCGTGTGTGTGTGAGTGTGTGTGTGTGTGTGTGTGTGTGTTGGAGGTAATCGCACCAGTCTAGTTAATGCAAATTTAGATTAATCCAGTTTAAAACTAAACAGTAATCCATTTTGGACAATTACTATGTTGATCTGTGGGGGCCCTGCTAAACTTAACATATTGACATGTCAAATAAATCCTATGATATTTGACCGCTAGAATTACTCCAAACAATTTACAACTAAAGAAATTTCTTCTCGGATAACAATTCACGTACGAGCAAGTTAAACTATTTCTGGAGTTTACAAAATGATGGCAGATATTAAGATAAGGAATAGAACATATATTAAATTAAACATAGGAAGCATTTTAGTTGCTTGGCGTCTAACAACATACGATAAAACAAGAGTTATGTGGAAGCTACATGTGAACGTCAAAGTCAGTATTTGGCATGCTTATATCTGAATGTGTATCACGCTGAGACGTTTTCCTTTCATCAGCATGATTGAACAGTCGGTCACGATAATTCACCTCGCAAATTAAGACCTGCAAAAGAATAGAAAACATTTATACTAGTGAGCTTTTATTACTCTTTGAAAACATTGGAATTTCAGAGGAAAAAACTGTTAGCTCTCTAAACTAATTAGAATGTTTGATTCACATGAATGTGAAAATATTTTATTGCTGTGAAAATCCATAAAATACAAGGCATATAACTTTACCTTTACAGTTCCTAAAGACAGAGTAGCTCGGACGTTGCATAGAGGAATCTGTATACCAAGAGGAAAGAATAATCCGCTCTTTTTACAACTTCTAATCCAACCATCAAAAGAAATGTTGGTCGCTGCTTCAAGGACGTCACGTTTTGGTACAAAAGAAAAACTGGTATACCAACTAAGAAGCAAAATAACCGGAAATTATATGCTACTACATTGTACAGGACTATTGAACCATGAACGAGCAATGAACAAACAAATGCATCATATCAACAGAGTATTTCCCTCTAATGATCCATTTAACAAAGCAATTATGGCCTACACATTCTCCACATAACGTCTTCCTCTTTGATAACCGACCATACAATTTTTACTAGATGTACTTAACACTAATACATTTGTTTTTGTCGCTTGTGTATGTGATATGAACCTCTGATGTCAACTTTGCAATGGCTCATTAAGGCATAAATTTGCATTCTTCTGCCCAAATATAAAGTTCGAAAAATGCCATATTATTCATCTTTTGCAACTTTGTTTCATTTGCGGCATTCACTGTTCGTAATGGTTTGTTTATTTACGCTTTGTCTGCTGTTGTGATGTTAAATTGCTTTGAAGAATGCGTGACGACATATAATGCAATCTTTTCTGTGTATATACTTGTGTATGTATAATGTTTAGTAAAATAGGGGTGCACAGCTTGAGACGTACAGAATGAGCCAGAAAAAAACATGATAAACCACATTATTTTCCAACATCCAGTAACTTCCGCCTAAAATATGATAATGTGTCATGATGGAAATGCTTTTAGTGATGAAAGCACTTACTTCCCCTTGACTGAGTATTATATACTGCCGACAGCTGAATATCTAAAAAATAAGTATAGCTTAGCTAATGCATCATAATTACTGACATACATACGAATAAGCAAAACATATTTACCGATGTGGTTGACTGACCCAATAAACATTGTTGGTAGTTCAATGTCTAAATATCGTGAAGTAAGATGGGGAAGTGTACGTGCTTCATTAATTTCAATAACAGAAGCATAAGCAATATAACAATATATTTTGTTATTAAACAATAATTGCTGAAGAGGTCATACCCTAGCCTTAAGTTACGATAATTGACAGAACCCTATTTACGAAACTATCCCCTGTCACATGACACATTTGCAGTGTTGCAATACAATGAAGTAAAAAGAATAGAGCTTCTGCAAAATGACGGATGAAAATCAAATAGCCATTACATTTTTTCCAAAATCAATTTCAAAAACGTTCCTTTTAAAGAGTTTTTAGAATACAGAGCCCGGGCTATCAACCATAAACGGTAAATAAATAGACAGCCAGCTCTGGGCTAATTAAAGAACGTTTAGCTGTGACTCTGGTTCGAGAGGGAAGCACGTCAAACCTGAGCCACAGTTCAGACAAATTCATTGCAAACAATACAGGATTATGTTACGAAGAAAGCAACTTTTGGGAATATAAGGAATGATTTCTATATAACATCTATTCGTGCATACATTTGGACGGAATAAAAGTACTGTTAACGATAATTGTGTTGAAAAATACCATTCACGGAAATAACAGTATACGTTTTTATTACATGGAACGCATAGTTCCTTACCTAATGTTAATAATAATATTGAAATAAGTATAAACAACGTTGAAAGTATGAGCGTTAGAACTGTTATAAACTGAATAAATTGGATTTCGTTTGATGGAGTAAATACACAGATTACCATTGCTTAATGTACAACCCAACGTTTTCGTAACTTTACGAGGTCAGTCTGAAACAATTTGACAAAGTTTGAGATAATATATATATAGAGATGAAAGGTTGATTTCAATTTAAAACAGCTATTAGCACGTTAGTATAAGAAACGGGTTGTAGAGTTAGCCATAAAACTGGCAAATTATGACGTATGATCCTTATAGAAAGTTAACTGTCATGCGTCGTTAATTATTGCCAAAATATTTTAATATCGATATCTTTCATTATATGATAGTTTACAAGATACGCTACACCAGAACGACGAGATATGTCTTTGATAATTAGGAATGGGTTTGAAATACAGAAAGAGAATCGTAGTTTGGTCTAGTCTGGTTCCCTGCTTAGTATGCTCCCATGCGTTTGCAACGCATGGGAGCATACTAAGCAGGGAACCAGACTAAGTTTGGTCATGTAAACCTGTTGTGCCTGAATAGCTGAAAGTCAAACCTTTATTTCTTCAGTCTACTCTAATAACAGTTTGGTCTTATAGAACCGAACTTTCGTCTGTCGTTTTATATGCAAATGAATGATATTTAAACATATTTTTGGCTGGGTGAATACACTTTCTACTTTGAATTGGTATAAACAAATGAAAGAATATAATTTATATAGTCCTTTTAGGTGGAAAATTCTATACAAAACGCGTGTATACACTCAATTGCATTGCAATAAATTGAAACCTATTAACATTCTGTATCTCCTGCTGAGAGTATTTTTAACTCGCAACAAAATCAATGTCAAGGTAATGTATTTTAACATTGTACTGAACTAGTTTATGCTTGCAGTGAATATCCTGTTCCACGACTATCGTGTTTAATTTGCTTTCACGTGTTTAAGGTTTCAACAATTGGATCGAATAAAAACACCGCAGCTGTGAAGCGACGAACGATGTTTATAAAAAAAAAACAGGTTTATATATAACTTATCATATCACTCATCAAAACAGAGAGATGAAATATGGGGGTCACCATCAAAATATTAATCTATTTTGTTATTGGCCTTAAATACACTGAATCAAAACGGAATCATTGGTATAGAGAAGAAAAAATCCAAGGGCAGCAGAATGTATGAATGCTTATTTAGTCAAAACCATGTTTCTGGTCACAAATGTCCAGATACACCTCCGCTTGTCAGTTACCCATGATGTTTGCAACATGAGTTTTATCTACATATTTATATTATAGGATGTGGCTTTAAAAATCGTTTGTCATGTCCGCTCTCTGGAGAAAGTTGTACATATATACTGTAAACGGACTACATACGAAAGGTCAATCCAGTATTTCACATGTACCAGCTAAACTATTTTGAACTGGGCATAACATGATATACCCTGTGCTTTAATGTATTGTAAATATTCATTTAGTTTATGCATTACTGCAGCCAACAAATTTGATGTTATAGCCTTCCACTTCCTAAGTCATCGGAAGGCTAAACAGGTAAATGGTTGTAGATCGGTGGATACATCTGAGATCTTCACAGCACTTATTAACCACAATGGATGTGTTGATCGTTTATAAATCATCCAAGGACAATATGCATCGTATGTATTTCTGCAAGTTTTTACTAAACATAGGTTATTTAACGAGTTACTACATGGCATATAACATTTACAACCACATGTAGGTCGCATCTGCTTTATTATGTCCCCTTATTAGATAATGTCCATTCATCTTCTGATAGCTATGGTAACATTAAGCTAATTCCGGTATATCCTGTATCTGATGTGCATGCCTTTAGTTCTCTTACGCTCCTCTTTAATTACAACAAATTTCCTTATTCAACTAAACTTTCAGGGGTGGGCAAACTACGGCCCGCGGGCCGCATGAGGCCCGCCAAGGGTTTTCATGCGGCTTGCCAAGGGTTTTCATGCGACCTAGGAACAAGTCCTTTGTTCACGCTATTTAATTTGTAAAGATGTAAAACTACAAATGAAATGTTAGACATTACTAGTATAATGTATTGTCATATGGACGACGTTCTTTTACATACCAGGGCCCGGCGATGTGGAACGAATTGCCCATTGAAATTAGACACAAAGAGACCGTGGCCCCTTTTAAAAGTGCTCTTAAAACTCACCTTTTTCGACTGCAGGGACAAACTTAGAGACCTAATAATGTTTTGTATCTTATATGTTTTCAGCATGTTTCTATGTTTTCCAATTTCATTGTTTTTGTCATTTGTTTTTCTGTAGAATAGTCATATCATTATAGATGGTGTAGAGCGCTTAGAGCTTCTAAAGATTAGGCGGTATACAATGTCCTCATTATTATTATGTTATATTTAGTATGATTGTATGTATATAGTGTATTTTATAATGCATATATAATGCATGAGTGTAATTTGTCAATTTATGATATGTTTTAAGGCGTGAATGCATCGTTTGCAGTTTAATTCTGTCAATGATTTATGCACAAGTCTTGTAACAAAGTGGACGTAAATGCTCAGGACAGTTTATGTTCATGTTGTAAAATCCTACCTCAGTTTTACAAGTCTTAACTTGTACGCAATGGTAATACAATTAAAGTGTAACCTTTACTGTTCGTTCAGTTTTTTCTCCCTGTTGTTCTTTCATACTGCGACACAGTGAAAAGTTTCATTTTTTGCACATGTACAAATATGTGTGGAAGTTAACACTAACAGTTAACAAGAGAGTGAATAGAACTGAAACCAAATGCACACAAAGTATAACGACAGCTGGATAAAATGTTTGCAGCTCGAGGTATAACCTGGCAAATGTTCAAATTTAGATTATTTTCATTCGCTGCTTCTCCAGGTTTATCTCCATAAAAATCGATGCAAGCAACAAGGTGTGGTACTATCTGGATAAGAAAAGAACGGATCTTACCTGTTATGTCTGTCCTTAGATTATGTCAACGGATTCGGCATTCAAAAAATTGAAATTCGAATTGAGGCATACTGACTACGCGCCCCCGGCCGCGTACATGTATCTCTAAACAATACATAATACAAATTCGTAACGCTCTGTATCTTTCCACTAAATCCCGCGATAAAGTTCGCATTTCAGACGAGATTTGCAATCGCCATTTGTTTGTATAAGCAATCATTTATTATCGTTGTTAACCAGCGCATGATAACTTCTTGCACACACTAACTCACCTTGGTGTGCATACATTCCCGAGAGGCTTTTCGAGACCTTATCCAGTGATATTTTCTGTATTAATACGGTAAAAGCTGTTCGTGGGAAGTAACTATATCAGTTCAAAAGCTCATGAATGACTTGCAATCAGGTGACACTTAACAAATAATTATGTTTATAACAGACGAGGCAATTACTATTTTCTCCTTTTGGCGAGTGGTGAGCAGTGCCGTATTAACCCATGGCAGGGCCTCTAGGCTTCGAGCTTCTTTGGGCCCTTCGACATCCACCCGCGAATGGCAGGGCCCCTAGGCTTCGAGCTTCCCACCCGTGAATGGCAGGGCCCCTAGGCTTTGAGCTATTAGGCCCCTCGACATCCACCCGCGAATTTCGCGCTCTTTTAATTAATACAAATTTACCAAAAATGATTTTAAAAGGTGGAATTGAGCAGCAGTCTGATTGTTGTGGCATGGAGTAGGAATTTTTTTTAAAATGTGGAATTTTCGATTACGCAGCATTGCCATGACATGGCTAAAGGTTGCATGGGCCCCTGCTCTTGGTGGGCCCCTAGGCTTCATCCTAGTCAGTCTTATGGATAATACGGCCCTGGTGCTGAGGTATCATTTTATAGGTTTATTGCGTAATTTTTAACAAAAATTCAATAGCTGTTTCAGTTGAGAAGAGCCCTTCATCAGCTGCTTGACTGAGTAGTGCGGACATGGGAATACGTTTAAAGAATAGGTAATGGTCTTTGCTGTGATAAACTGATTTTCTATTCATACATATATATATATATATATATATATATATATATATATATATATATATATATATATATATATATATATATATATATATATATATATATATATATATATATATATATATAAACCGGTATGGAATACATAAGGAACAAGGAAATAGAAAATGCTTGAAATAATATTTACTGACACAAGTAACCTGAGGAATTGATCAGAGCGATCGTCGTCTTTGTGATTGGCTTGTATGGACTGTGGTTAGAAAGCTTCCTTCCCCTCGACTGACAGTTGTTAAATGCATATTATTTGATGAAGTAAAATATGGAGTGAAATGGACAAAATACTCAGTAAATTATGTAAGTTTGTTACGAAACACATTTATTCAACAAATGAAAATAAAGGATGCAACAAAAAGAAGAACAAATAACAAACAGTATGAGCGCCCGCACATATGCGCAAGGGGATGGGGACACACACACACACACACACACACACACACACACACACACACACCACCACCACCACCATCATCATCATCACCAGAGTTCGCCTCGAAACATTGGCCTACATCTGAAAATTTAATAGCTCGTCACTATATGTGTTCCCCAGCCAACACTACCCCACTCACCAAGATAGTTCTGCTGGCGCCCCTGTGAGAGTGAACGAAATGGAATGAATTTTTAATTTAAATCCATAGATAGATAATTTAAATTATAGTGAAGCCGGCCATGAGAAGTCATATTTTCACTGGTTTTCATCAATATAACATTGATAATTTAGTTTTCCCGTGGAGAAGGAATAGTGCCACATCCCCACGGGCATTTATGCGCACAAAGTGCGCTAATTAATTTGGGCGTCATGTCATACCACAAAATAGTAGTTATTGACATGGATGTAAGCCCCTGGGTGGGTGGGAATGGACCCAACACACACACACACCCTATCAACCAATCGGTGAGCTTGTTACAACGCGGAGGTGCAATGGCACCAAATAATAGCGAGAGAAAAATAGTCTTCTCATATCGCTATGTTGATGGGCTCTGGACGAGGAAAAGGAGGAAAATGTCCCGGAGGTCGGCCAGCCGATGTCGTAAAGAGATGTCGTTTACGCCCTGGAACGCCCTAGCCATACTTATTTCAAATTCAGTCCAGTTTTACTAATGGACAAAAATAATACCAATAACGTGTCAGCCACAAGTGCAATTGAGTCAAATTCTATAAGTTGTAGAATTTATCTAACACTTAACTTCGGATATTACTAGTACATAGTGTACATAATATAAGTCCCTAACAATTTTTAAGCTAAAATGTCTATGCGACATATATAGTTGTGTTACTGTTAGGTTGGAATAGCTTGTAAATTTTGATGCGGTATTTCGAAAAAATCGTATTAGATTTTCAAAAGAGCTTGTTCAAAGAGGGTTCTCTTGCCAATTGAGAACCCTATTGGCAAATAAATGGCAGTGATTGAAAGCCCTTAAAAGGGCTAGTACTCATCGTAAGAAAAAGTACCACGCTTTTCCTCAATCTTCACAAATTTGGCGGCAGTTCTCTCCTCCTCCCGTGTAGTTCTTGGAAAATAAATTCCGTGGCGGGAGGCGATGTAGTTTGCTGCATCGATTAGGTGTTGCAGGGGTCGCTTCTCAAAGGCCTCATAGTAGTGGTGAGTATAGTAAGGGCGAAATGCCATTGCTGAAGTCTTGGTGGCGAAGTTTGCAGCGACCGGAAGTCTATGTAGGTTACTGCCGATAAAAACCCAGCTGCTTTTCTCTTATCCTTCAAGAGTTGTTCCAGTCCTAGTTCGCTGCATAACTTCCCCATTAATTCCTCCTTGTTTTTTTCTGGCATTCTCGCCGTTCTCACCGGCGTCTCCCATTTTTCCTTTGAGGTGGTGGTGGTGGTAGTTTCCTCAAACTTTTTGTCCAGGTTTACTGCCAAACCTGGCGGATGAGTGGGGGTGGGTGTTGATGTCGTTATCACCCCCTTTTTCCCCTTCCCTTTTACTTTCTTTGTTGGGGGTGGTGGTGGTGGTGGCGATGTTTCTGGTACAGGTTCTATAATTGCTGACGTGGCCACCTCCGCCGTCTCCCTTTCAAAGAAAATCACCTGTAGTTGTTGAGACAGAGCTGCTATCTGGACTTGAAGCTCCTTGTTGGAGCCCTGTTTAAATCCATTCAAATATAACAGCAATATGTGATGTTTACTTGGGGTGGTGGTGTAATTTTCCATAGCACTCTTTTAATTATCTTGACACCGATCAATCTGAGGTCAAGAAATAAATGTACACCATTTCCAGCTGTATTCTCTCTGGAAGACCTTCTGGACTTGTTGCATAATTCTCCCGCTACAATGTTAAATTGATTAGAGATAAGCTTGACATCGCAATTTCGATTGACTCATTGTCACATGCAGCTGTGCTAAAGAATATACACGGCAAGCTTTAACACGATTTGAACCTGTCTATATGGATTTGGTACATACAATCGTGATGAAGAGAGCACTTAAGTCACGTAAACTTGATTCAATTCCAACATCAATGCTGCTGCCGTGCTTAGATTTAATATGGCCTTCACAAACCGATGTTATCAAAACTTCCCTTTAGTCTGGGTAATTTCCATCATTTTTCAAAACTGCTACAGCAACGCATCTGCTGAAGAAACCGACGCTTGACCATACCGATTGCAAGAAGTACCGGCTTGTTTCTAACCTCCCATTCATGTCCAAAATCTTAGAAAAGAAGTGTTCTATCCCAACTTGTATCTCATCTGAATTTAAAATAGTCTCTTTTAGTAATGTATATTCTGAATATCTCCCTAACTATAGTACTGACCCTGACCTTCTGCAAGAAGTTAAAGAGCTTATCTGTGCTTTGGGTAGTCACAATAGACTGATATGATACTTCAACATCTCTAGCATGCGTTTGGTATTCATGATACAGCTTTATATTGGTTCAAGTCCTACTTCCAGCCTAATTGACCTATGTTTTGGTGTTCCACGGGGTTCTGTTCTCAGTTACTTTCTCTTCATTATAGACTCAGCCGCTCTCAAGTTTTACCTGGTTTTCCGACGAAAGGCTTTTCCGTACCCGTCACTTCGATGACTGCATTTTCGGGAAATAAGTTTTCTGGACTGAAGTTTGTCAGCTACCGCCAACCAGCCCAATAAACGATTAATTGTGTGAAACGTCGGTATGAATATAAGTGTGTTACGCATGAGTGCAAAGTAACAATATGGCTAATTAATGAGCTTAGTAAACATAAAAACAATATTTCGGTAACTGAAGAAGGTAATAAATCCTTAAGATGTGCAATAATTATTAAAGGAGTAACTTTACAACACAGTTCAGCTGGAAGATCTATTAAGTAGTACAAGAAGCAAATCTATCGAGTGGCAACTCTTCGCAAACTAAACCAGAGAGAAGAGAAAAGACATTGACGTTACAGTCTTAATTTGTGAAATTTCACTTACTATTTACTTTTACCATGCAAAAATTGTAATTTGCCGATTTATGATATCACATGATAATTTTCTTGCATTAGTTGTAATTGCTTTCGAAATCTCATTATTGATGGACTTCACAAGCCCATTTTGTATTTATCCTAGTAACTAAGTCTGATCTTGTAAATATCGGCTTGAAATCTACTCAGTATTTTACAATACTAATCTCTTTATAACACATACAAATGAAATCATGGTAACTGTAAATCTTTGTTTGAATTTCATTTTAAGTCTAAATTTTATTTATTTCGTTCTTTCTGTTTCAGTTTTAAATCTTTCTTACAGCCAGTATTAGTCCTGTCTTTTGATTTAGTTTCACTTTTCGATTCTTAGTAGATATTTTTATTTATCTTCCATCTATTTGTCACAGAAATGACAATTATCGGAAACGTCGAATGCGGTAATGTATGCCGCGGAAATACGTGATGAGGAAATGCCAGTCACGAAAAAAAACAACATGCATAACACTTTCAAGTGTCATAGATTGTCATTTGGTGTTTCACACACTTTGAGCAGACGACAGTCAAATATTCAAATCTGCCTGTCCAACTAGATTTGAAGCCACCATCCAAGGCATAGAGAGGTGCACGTCCGATGAAAAGTTTATGGATGACATATAACAAGATGCAGTTGAAATTGAAACTATCATGGTTGCTAAACAAAGACTTTCTTATTCACATATTTTCCCCAATGTAACTGGAGAACAATATGTAGCCAAACATGGTGTAATTTGTGATAAAAATGAGGTGTTGCTGTAAGAGTTGCAAATAGAAAAATATAATCTGCTAAACCAACCTAAATAGCCCACAGTAGTCATGGGATACAATAAACAGTAGTCATGGGATACAATAAACAGTAGTCATGGGATACAATAAACAGTAGTCATGGGATACAATAAACTGCCTTCGAGTATTTTATGTAAGTGTTCGCATTTAGTGAATAACCTCTATGGTAACATATTTTCGTGTAATTGTGTTATGGTCAATGCAACTTTATCAACTAATATTAAAAAACCGTTTCTTACATTTGTGTTAAAGAGCTGATATCGTATCAAAAATAAGGCCAGTTGAGTAAAGTGACTGCTTAACATCAGTGTGGCGCAAGATATACAGTGACACACAGGTCGTTTTTAGTATATTTGAATGCATCAAAAGTTCACTTTGTTCTTGTTTTTTTGCTGTTTTCTTTTCGTATCCATGCTTGTTAATGTATTTATTTACTTACTTATTTATATATTTCGAGTGAGATTTAATTTCAGTAAAGGATATGTAGCTAATATCAAATGAGTAATGATTTAATATTAAATTTATGAAAAGAAGAGAAAAATGTCCAAAACATTTTATAAAAGAGAAAATGATTTGCAACACAAAATGTCCAATGCGTGTGATGTTAAATTGTTCGAGATGGTGTATAGTACAGGTTGGAGCTTGTCTACACGACACACCGTCAGTGTTTACCTTGAAATTCTACATCACAACTAAACATTACATTGTAGCAATATATTTTGTGAATAGAAGATTGCAGGATGCAGAAATAAACACATTTACTGAAATGAATTTGTGACCGGATATTTGCCGTGTTTGATTAATAATTAGACTGTACAGAAGACGTAAATAAATCTCTTTTGAATGGAAATTGCAAAGCATATTTACTGCGTTAGTTCACATTTAAACCACGCTTGTCTAGGAAGTGGATTCTATGTTACAAATATATCGCCCATCCACCCACACTCCTCCCAGATATCAACTGAGCAATACCCGTATTTTTACTTATTGTTTTTGTTCATATCTTGGGGATTTTAGACATTTTTCATGTTATGATAGGTTATACTTTACATAACAAACCACTGTGTTAGTTAAGTGGCCTTATTGAAACAGACGAGACCAATTTTACCTGATTCTCTTTCGCGAGTCGAATAGAAAAATTATATATATGATATAAATGACCTTAAAATGACATTTTTGCATGAGATGACTCCATTTCAACAGGTAACCAAAAGAGTCGGAAGTATAAAAAAAAAAGATAGAGTAAATGTACAAGAAAATGTTCAGTGTATCCTGAATCCATATTGCATACATACGAATGTATGTTACTCACGCCCAAATCAGGGGAGGGGAGTGTAAGGACACCCTACCCCTCAGGTTAAAAAACGAACACACAAACGTACAGTCACTTGTTAATTTAAATATGACCATCGTTTTAATCTTCCACACGTTTATTGAATAGTATGCACATTTTGAATAAATAGATACATAGACCTATGTGTTGGTGCCCTTTCCAGGAAAATTAACGACCTTTTGAAATTTTTTGGGGAAAACCCATCAATGTTTGACCTGATCCGATCCTGCTACCGCACATATTATCAACCCACATCATTCTCTCTCTCTCTCTCTCTCTCTCTCTCTCTCTCTCTCTCTCTCTCTCTCTCTCTCTCTCTCTCTCTCTCTCTCTCTCTGAGTTGATTTATTCTTATATAGTCTATTATGGTCTGCCTCTTAGTGGTTGGGAAAAAAGATTAATTTTAAGTTAAAAAAATATAAAAGTTTAATAGTTTTTTTAGTTTATTTGAAATTTGAATACAATAGTTGGGAATGAGGTGGGTGGCTGGGGGAGGGCGCAAGGGACTGTATCTGGCCCTATGCTTGGCTGGAACCGCCCCTAATGGGCAATAAAAGGTAGCTATAGTGTTCTCCACCAAAACTCGGCTCCTTTTTTGCCTTCTCCCTTCTCACTGCTTCCCTTTTTTCTGTAATCTTTCTTTCTTTACCCTTTTTCTAACTGCTGAACTTGTTGGTTCGTAGCTCAGCTATGGGTCAGAATTACATTTGAATCTGTAGGCCTACTTAGCGATAAGGCCGCTACAGTGACTTGAATTTGTGGTTCTGACACTTCTAGCACTTGTGGTTGTGATACGGGAATGTTTTATTTTGTCCCAGTATCCTCTTCAGGATCTGAAACTTCCTGATCGTCCTTTTGTATATGCGGTGACATTTTATTTTTTCGCGCTGCATATGATGGTTTGTTAAGACATTCCCTGGGTAGATGGCAACTTTACCAAAGAGATTTCACGTCTTGTGGAACTATCACCCCCTGTACCAGGTTTGGACTCTACAACCCTTTACGTAAATAAGGGAAACTTCTTTGCGTCCTCCTCGATCATTTGGAGACTACGAACGGTGATAAATGAGGGGAAGCCCTAGATGGTCGCAATCTTGTTCTTGATTAGTTTGGTTCCAAATTTCTTAGTCAATTTGTTCTTCAATTCTACTGTTGGGACTTCAATTTGTAGTAGTTACACTTCATTAAATTTTAGACAGATGCCACCCCATCCACCCACCCGCCTTATTTCTAAAACAAGAAGAGGTGTTTTATATGTAGGTGTTTCTCCCGAATGTGTGTATAACAGGTACTTAAAAAATAACAATCCGGGCGTCTCGATATTTGATTTACTTTGCACAACAACACCGACATGTTGACGCCGCAGTGATTTGTATAGAAACAACTGTCGCTGATTGTGTTCATAGTTTAATTTGCATGTTTGCATTGATGCTATAAATAGTTGTAAAAAATGGAACTAGCTCGTGATAGCCATTTTACTACAGCTTTATTCCCCGTATGAATGTCGCTTGTAGAAACCAGACGATTAAAGCAAAATTCTAAGGTTTTATTGTATTTCTTTAGTGTAAGTTTTAGATTCTGTTGCGACCAATTAACAACAAATTTTGTGACCTAATGCTAGTGCACCAATGTATCTAAACTATTGTTCTCTGTAAATTAATACAACCGAATATTGCTGGTTTAGTAATTGTGTTATATATTTTGATTTATAATTTACTGGTACAATTGTGGCAAGACATACAAACATGAGTGATTTAATGATCTTTATATATATCCAACCTTGAATATTTGTATTTATCATGGATGTATACAATTAAATTTTCTAAAACCGACATTTCTTCTTTTTGTTTTGGTGTGCATATTCTATAGTATGGCTCCTCTAGACTTTTACTGCCTTTTGTAAGCTTGAAGTCAAGAAAGATACTTATCAAGTCTGTTACTTTTCTTATACCATGGTACACAAGAAGAAATCTAATTTTATTTTAATTAATTAGTTTTGGTAATAGCGAAAGAGAACATGTTAATTCTGGAATTCATCTTTAGGATGGACTTTAATATTTGTTACATCAGAGAGGGTAATTGTGGTGATATTTCTGCATTCATTCAGAACTGACTAATGGTGGAAGCAACTAGCATAATGCAGCCTTTACAGTGATAATGTCATCAATAATTGGAAGAGTTTCCTTCAATATTTTGAACATTTTAAGTCGGTTGATGGCTCGCTCAACGTGAATCCTAAGCTTTGCAACTTTTTGGTTATTTTAACATCACGTGAGGCCATTTGCTCTTTATCCCGTGCGCAAGGGGAAATGGCAAGGCGAGCACGGCGTAGCAATAGCTCATCTTTAATTGGGAATCCTCTGTCTACCAAAACTATGTCATGTGGATCTAGCAAAATAAGAAAGCTGACTCGACAACAATATGCTTATCTGTTGCCCTCCAAACGCCATGCTTCAGATACGTAACTTATCACACCTAATGTAGTTATTCCAACAATACATTTTACAGTGTTATGCTTTTATTAAGCAGACCATATCACTGCCTGTATGTACAGATCTTTGGGACGCGCAATAAATATCTCCGTACAAACTATGATGGCCCTTGAACTTGCGGATTCGTTTTTGAACGCTTTGGAATATTATGCATACTCAATTCCTTTGGGGGAAACTGGACCAAACCTTTCAATTTATCTGACACGAATTTCACCCAGGTATTAATACTATGAGAGCATAATCATTCAGCTATGCTAAATCTATCTGCTAGATCTTCACTTGTGAGTCCTAAGAGGGGGTTTCATTAAAACAAGGACAAGTTCATTCTTTGCTCATATAATTCGCTTCTTGTCTCTCCTCGGTTTTCAGAAGGAAGTTGTACATCCTTTGTTAGCAGACTGTGATGTCTTCTTTTCATTCCAGTTCTGCAAAGTTATCAGCATCAGAAGAAACAAAGCCATATAGATTTTTTAAAATCATTCAATAAGTATATGTACTCCACTGAACCACGCATTTTGTTATTTTTTTTTTTAGTTTTGTGTCAAGGAATTGATTGCTTTATCTTTCATTCTACAGTTATCACAATTCTGTACTGCATAACTGTAAATAAACTGATGTATATTTTCATGATATTCACTTTGAACACCGATATTTTAGATCGCTTTTGTGTCAATCTGCACTTCTACATCTCTGTGAATATCAGATGACCTTGCATGATTCTGGCACATACTAATGTTCTCTACATTCTCAAATTCTACTCCAGATTAAACGTTGGCTATCTTTCTTTTTTGCGCTAATTGTTGCTCCGAATTCGGTTCAAGTGATGTTATTTTGTCATGCCCCATCAGTAAATTGGGATCTGGATTATTATGCAGTCAAAAAAGGTATGTTTTAAGAGCACTCTTAAAAGGGACCACTGTGTCTTTGTGTCTAATTTTAATGGGCAAATCGTTCCTCATCACCGGGCCCTGGCATACAAAAGAACGTTGTCCATATGACTTCGCTTTCATAGTGGGAACAATGAGTATACGATTGTAAGAAGAGGAGCGTAAGTATCTTGCTGGTGTATACATATGGGTCAGACCGGATAGGTATGTTGGACTGGCTTTTGTCAGTGAAACGTAGTACAGAGAACAACTTTTGTGTTTGATTCCGTATCGAATGGATAGCCAGTGTAGGGTACAGAACAGTGGTGAGGTGTACTCTGATCGAGGTACTCTAAAGATGATCCGAGCAGCTGTGTTTTTAACTTTTTTGAAGTTTCTGGAGTAGATATTGTGACAAACCAGACAGTATTGAGTTAAATAGCCCAGTCTTGAAAGTACTAATGAACACACACGCGTTTGAGTGGCATCAACTGAAAGATATTTGCAAATGGCACTGATGCGTCTTAACTCAAGATATGAAGCCTTGCATATGTTCATGACACGTTGGTGTAATGTGAGAGCACTGTCTAGAGTAACACCAAGGTTTCGTACTGACTGTGTGAATTTAATTTTGGTGTTGCTGATATGTATTGTCTGAGGTAAAGGATGTGAATGAGAAAGTATTTGTGTTGTGATCAGAATGGCCTAATGTCATCCAGGATTTCACAACAGAAATGCACCTCTATACTCCTTGGATAGTAGCATCAATATCAGTTGCGTGGCTAGACTTGTATATTTGGGTGTCATCAGCGTACAATTGGTGAGACACTGAGTAATGATCTATGACACTTGAGAGCGGATGCGTGTATAGAATTACGAGAATAGGTCCAAGAACAGACCCCTGTGGAACACCACAACATAGATCAACCGGGCTGGAATGTATTCCATTTGCGGATACAATTTGTGTCCTATTGACTAAGTAGGACTTGAACCACTCTAAGGCTATATTCTGAATGCCAAATACATGCTGGAGACGGTGATGTAATATATTATGGTATATTGTGTCAAATGCTGCAGACAAATCAAGGAGGGTGAGGACTGTAATCTTTCCACTATCCAAAGCTGAGAGAATGTCATTAAATACTTTCAGAAGAGTAGTTTCAGTACTGTGTCAAGGGCGATATGTAGACTGTACATTGCTAAAAAGACTGTTTGAATTTAAGTGAGATACAAGTTGGGTTAGAATAACTTTTTCTAAGATTTTTTTTATATGAACGGGAGATTAGAATCTGGGCGATAGTTCTTTAAATCATTATGGTCAAGTGTTGGTTTCATCAGCAGAGACTTTACGATGGCAGTTTTGAAAATGATGGGAATTCCCCCGATGAGAGAGAGAGATATTAATAACATCAGTTAGTGAAGGCAGTCTAAACAATCAAGTAGCAGTGATGTTGGAACTGAATCATGTTCACATGACTTTGGTGCACTTTTCATTACGATTTTCCGTACTAAATCCATAGAGACAGTTTCAAATGCTCCTAAGGGTTGTCGCTGAAATTCTGTATCATAACTGTATGGTGATGAGTCAATTGAAATTGTGTTGTCAAGCAAATCTCTAATGGTTTATACTTTGTCACGGAAGAAATTTCCAAATAGGTCCGGAAGGTAAATTGGTTCTATACTAGATTACAGTCAACCCCAAATAAGATGAACATTGTCACTTTAAAATACAGTACATGTATATGGTGAAGTTTCATTGAAATCAATGAATTCATACACCTGTATTGTAATAAAACTTTACAGTTTGCTTAAATGATTTTGGAAACTCAAAGGAGCTAAATATTTATAATTGGTAAGAATATATTTTTTGGGTAATTGTGTACATGCAAAAGAATGAATGTATACACTAATATAAAGACATACATTCTTGAATGTGGAAGTCTTCTATTTTCCATAGCTTCAGTAACCTTCAAAATTTCAACAGAGTTTTTGTATTACATCAGGTATCCAAATACATAATGCATTATTTAAACAGAGGTACATGGAGGTTTAAAAGGTAATATAACAAGATATCTTAAATATGCTATAAAAGAACAATTACGTCTTTCTCTTCTTTAGCGAACAGAAAACGACAAGGAACTTATTTTGTCAAGTGCTTATTTATGTGATATGCTAGGCATATCAGTACACAGTAATACATAAAACTGAAATGTATAGTCAGTACATATGCAGTTGCAGTGTACCATATTCAGAATCAAATCTTTTTTAGAATAGTCTATGTAGAATAGTTATTATGCACACAAGAATAAATAGCTTTATGACCTTATATGGTACCTGTCAATCTACTTGTCACATTTACTTTTGGATATAATAAAATTTTAGTATTCGTAAAATAAATATTAAATCATATTTTGGGAAAACTAAATAAAAATTAAAAAATTAAACATTGTCATTTTCAACATAAACAAAAATCTGTATGTTTAGGAACATGTATATGGTGTGGTTAAACAATAGAAAATGATCTGTTATGGTCCAGACAGTTGAATAAATACAAGCCAGCAAACTTTCAAAATAGAACCAATAGAAACTAATAAATGTTTTTGTGTTTTTCTTCCTATGTTAATATATGTAAGAATAAACTGATAGGTCAACATAAATTTATAGTACTCAACAACATACTTTGACTTGTTCTTTTTTCTTTGCTGTCTTTTAAATAACTTCATAAACATTTGTATTATTTATTGGCATATATATATATATATATATATATATATATATATATATATATATATATATATATATATATATATATATATATAATTAGATATGTGGCATTTAATTTCAATGTAACATATAATTGAGGAAAGTGGAAGACTGTTATTTGTGAAGGAATAAATACTATGAATGATGGACTATATTGTCCTTCAGCCATGAGATCTAACATCGACTGTGCTATGAAACTATTCATCATGTAAAAAAAAATATAAAAGAAGGATGTGATGAAAACAATTTTATTTGAAAACAAATGAGAACAACAATTTCTTGACAACACTTGTTAGAAGGAAATATAAGTCTTTGACATGAAGCAACTCCAACAATGACTAGTAGTTTTTAAACTGCCCTAGTCTGCTACTGTATATGTATTTCTGAATGCAAGGTTGATTTTACTAATGTTATTACTGACTTTAATTTAAAATGAGTGGTACATGATATCAGAAATATATCAGAAACAACAAAAAATGTTAAATACCATCTGTGTCAAACTTACACAACTGAGATTGTTTGAGATAGCATTTCAAAATGTTATAAATATGCAATTGAAAATTCAGAATGAAATAAATATTTTCACCATAAGTATGTAATCTCATAAGCAGGGACATAACTACCGCCCCCACCACCCACAGTCTTGACAATGCAAGATATGGGAACTGAACCTGCCAAGAAGGTGAACAAAATTCCATGTGTTTTGGGGGTGTACAATTCTTGTTTTTGCAGGGAAAGGGTAGGGAGCATAAATTTGAAGTTTGCCACTGCTCATAAAAAGTTTAATCTTGCATAATTTAAACTTGATTAATTATCTTTAATTAAAGTTATTCAATAGCAAGTGTTACATATAAAGGCTGATTAAAAAAAGTTGTCAGTGCTCAGTAAAGTTGTCAGTGCTCAGTAAAGTTAAATCATCTAAAACATGATAAGAAGTTGGAAAACGTCTGTAATATATGTAAGAATAAATTGATATGCAAAATGCAAATCATAGGATTTCATTATTTATTGTTCATTTCCATTCTACATACAGTATATTCGACATTTCCCTCACAACTAAAATGCAAATTAATGTAAAGAGTAAATTTCTTACTCCTTACCTCATTCACATTGCTCATGAATATCCCAGAACTGTCACATGTGTAAATGATATTTCTTCCCATGTAAGTCTATACCTTAGTTATTTATAGTTCCATTTTGTTGTTTAAATTTACAGTTTTTCATCATGAAAAAATAAATCTAAGTGTAATATTAAACACATTTGTTTATAATCACAATTGTTGGGGCTTATAGTTTTGAAAATGGCAGATGATACAAGATTCTGGTGACATCCCAGAACTCTTCAACCGGTCAATTAATGATATATACATGTGCTTCCAGGTTACTCCTGTTAGCATAATGGCAACAAGCTTTAAGTAAACTGTACATTGATAATTTAAATCAATAATTAACTTGAATACGTTTTTCAAAAGAACCTTTTATCATATTACTTCATTTTTATTCTGAAGTTAAATGGAATATATATTATTATTTGTGCAAGTAGTTGATGATGTTCTAAACCAAACTTGATGAGTCTGTTCTATCTATGTTAAAAATAAAGAACCACTAACAGTCTCAATATCCATAATGTTAATTAGGGAATGTTCATTTACATTTAATAAGAGCAGCATGAATCATACAGATTATTCCAACCCTGTGTTAAACAGTCTTCTATATAGATAATAGCTAGGCATGGTTAACTCAAACTCTTGATGAACAGGTCTCAATGACCTTGACCTTAGTTAAGGTAAGCGGTCTTTAACTACACTTAATGCACAGAAAACAGTAGATATTACTTTAGTTACCATGACCATGATCTTTTATATTTAAATTTGTTAAAGCTTTTACATGAAAACCATATTTCTTCTTTCAGTCATAGGGACCTTGGCCTATGACCTTTTGACTTCCAAATTAATTGGCGTTTTCTTTCACAAGTTACAGTACGTCTACAAACATTGTTGATGATACATAATATGTACATAATCAGGATATGAAGTTTCCATGTAAACACCTATTTTCATTTTTAGTCAGGCTGACCTTGACTTTGGACCTTTACATCACAAAATCAAAAATGAACATTCATTCCTCATGTGCAAGTGACCCACAAAAATATAGCCCAGTTTTGTTGTGTAGATATTAGACTAAAGTTATCATGTAGAAGTCATTCCTCTTTTCTCAGGCAATGTGGCCTTGATCTTTTATTGTTTGACCTCAATTTTAATTGACTTCTTCCCTATCCAAGGTATAATATACAAGCAATACACACAGTTTGATAATGGTGAAGATGTATGTGTTTCCATTTTGGTGGACATATACAAATATAGCATAATTTGGCAATGTGACCTGATCAATTGTTTAATCAATAAGACAGGAGAGTGGGGTCATTTCACATAAATGTTTTGGATAGATCCTGAAAACTTAGCATCAGCTTAATTCAATTATCACCTTAGGTTAAATTAATAAAACTCCAGATTTAAAAACTGCAACTGACCAAACTGTAAAACGAGTACAGTAAGTAAATATATATAGTTTTGACTAAATTGCAAACTAGTGTTACAGTATATAAAACAGTATTGTATAAATATTGATAAATATCACCTTGACAACATATTGAACAAATTATCATAAGATATGTGTACTTCAAGCATTCTCATACACAATGATCTTAAGCTACCTGTAGTTACAAGCATTCTCATACACAATGATCTTAAGCTACCTGTAGTTATAAGCATTCTCATACGCCGACTATCTTAAGCTACCTGTAGTTACAAGCATTCTCATAAACAATGATCTTAAGCTACCTGTAGTTACAAGCATTCTCATACACAACGATCTTAAGCTACCTGTAGTTACAAGCATTCTCATAAACAATGATCTTAAGCTACTTGTAGTTACAAGCATTCTCATACACAACGATCTTAAGCTACCTGTAGTTACAAGCATTCTCATAAACAATGATCTTAAGCTACCTGTAGTTACAAGCATTCTCATACACCGACGATCTTAAGCTACCTGTAGTTACAAGCATTCTCATAAACAATGATCTTAAGCTACCTGTAGTTACAAGCATTCTCATACGCCGACTATCTTAAGCTACCTGTAGTTACAAGCATTCTCATACACCGACGATCTTAAGCTACCTGTAGTTACAAGCATTCTCATACACCGACGATCTTAAGCTACCTGTAGTTACAAGCTTTGTTATAAACAGATGATCTTAAGCTAATGGTTTTTCATGCATTCTCAACACAGATGATCCTGAAATACAAGTACTTCAAGCATTCTCATACACCGATGATCTTAAGCTACCTGTAGTTACAAGCATTCTCATACACCGATGATCTTAAGCTACCTGTAGTTACAAGCATTCTCATACACCGACGATCTTAAGCTACCTGTAGTTACAAGCTTTGTTATAAACAGATGATCTTAAGCTACTGGTATTTCATGCATTCTCAACACAGATGATCC
Organism: Unio pictorum; assembly: GCA_030141615.1. NCBI lineage: Eukaryota > Metazoa > Mollusca > Bivalvia > Unionida > Unionidae > Unio > Unio pictorum. The sequence goes on from JARLTB010000026.1 coordinate 1,757,737, forward strand.
TGAATTACAAGTACTTCAAGCATTCTCATACACCGATGATCTTAAGCTACCTGTAGTTACAAGCTTTGTTATAAACAGATGATCTTAAGCTACTGGTATTTCATGCATTCTCAACACAGATGATCCTGAATTACAAGTACTTCAAGCATTCTCATACACCGACTATCTTAAGCTACCTGTAGTTACAAGCTTTGTTATAAACAGATGATCTTAAGCTACTGGTATTTCATGCATTCTCAACACAGATGATCCTGAATTACAAGTACTTCAAGCATTCTCATACACCGATGATCTTAAGCTACCTGTAGTTACAAGCTTTGTTATAAACAGATGATCTTAAGCTACTGGTATTTCATGCATTCTCAACACAGATGATCCTGAATTACATCTACTTCAAGCATTCTCATACACAATGATCTTAAGCCTCCTGTAGTTACAAGCTTTGTTATAAACAGATGATCTTTAGCTACATGTACTTCAAGTGTTCTCACAAACAGTGATCCTAAGCTACCTGAATTTCATGCATTCTCATACACAGAGTATCCTTAATTACCTGTATCTGATGCATTCTCATACACAGAGTATCCTTAATTACCTGTATCTGATGCATTCTCATACACAGAGTATCCTTAATTACCATTTTTCATGAATTCTCATACACAGAGTATCCTTAATTACCTGTTGCATTCTCAACACAGATAATCCTTAATGACCAGTATTTCATGCATTCTCATACACAGATAGTCATCAATGAAAGTTCATCTTAAAAAAATATATGAATCAACTTAGCTGAAGACTGATATTCTTTACAAGGTTTCATAATTTTCATTTGAATTAATCTCTCTCATACACAGATTGTCATCAATGAAAGTTCATCTCAAAAGAAATGTATGAATCAACTTAGCAGAAGACATATTCTTTACAAGGTTTCATAATTTTCATTTGAATTAATCTCTCACATAAGATACCTGTGCAGGAAACTGTTTGAATTACAGACATAGTTTCTATCACATTACAAATAAACTACTGTTTTATTTTTATAAGCCACATAAAGCTTCACCATCACAACTTTTATTAAGCAATATCATTATATGATGTTTGGATGTTATTTATTACATTTGGATTTGTTATATTACATGGCAAACAAATTAAAAATAAAATAAAAACTGGTTCACAACACAATATTGATGATATGATAATACGTAAAACAAAATTCCATCAAAATAGGATAAACCGTTGATAATAAACATAAAATTGATGAACAGTTTGTCATGATTTAAGTCACACAATATGTTCAATTTGCTATCCTACTGCAAGGGTTTTAAATGTGTGTGGCCTATGGGCCACATGCAGCCTGCAAGCTGTATTATGTGGCCAACAAAATGATTGATATCACAAGGTGTCATCAGAGAAAACAAAGAAAACCTTCAGCAATCATATCAGATAAGGAACAATATGATTAAAATTGTTATAAAATTCACCAGATCTTAAACTTGTGCAGATCATGAAATAGAATTAATGAACAGAACTTGGCTTGTCTTGTAGGCATAGATGATTTTGGAATTAAATAACATCACGTTCATCTAATTTATATACTACAATGTAAACAATTTCACATAACAATTGTGAAATGGAAATATTTTATCTATATAATAAACTTGTAACTTTGTCATGGTAAAAGAAGCAATATGAGATGTTGAAATTGCAATATGGCAATAAGTTACTACTGTACATTTCACACAATGAGGTTAAGAAGGCATGGCAATCTCAAGATCTAAGGCAGTCATCTGAGACTCAGTCAGCGTAATGGCTACATGGAAAATGAGGTTAATGATTAGTATAAAACGTTTGCTTCTAAAGAGAGAATGAGATCAGTATGCCTCATTTGTTGTGACCCCAAAACATCTAAAATATTTCAGTGTAGTATATCATATATCTTGAAAATTAATATCATGCTAATTACACAAGTAACACAAAATGACAAATTGTAGAGTTGCTAATACCCACGTTACACGAAAGGACAAATTGTACAGTTGCTAATTACCCAAGTTACACAAAAGGACAAATTGTACAGTGACTAATTACCCAAGTTACATATAAAATGACATTCTGCAGAGTTCTTAAGTACCCAAGTTACATATAAAATGACATTCTGCAGAGTTCTTAAGTACCCAAGTTACATATAAAATGACATTCTGCAGAGTTCTTAAGTACCCAAGTTACATATAAAATGACATTCTGCAGAGTTCTTAAGTACCCAAGTTACATATAAAATGACATTCTGCAGAGTTCTTAAGTACCCAAGTTACATATAAAATGACATTCTGCAGAGTTCTTAAGTACCCAAGTTACATATAAAATGACATTCTGCAGAGTTCTTAAGTACCCAAGTTACATATAAAATGACATTCTGCAGAGTTCTTAAGTACCCAAGTTACATATAAAATGACATTCTGCAGAGTTCTTAAGTACCCAAGTTACATATAAAATGACATTCTGCAGAGTTCTTAAGTACCCAAGTTACATATAAAATGACATTCTGCAGAGTTCTTAAGTACCCAAGTTACATATAAAATGACATTCTGCAGAGTTCTTAAGTACCCAAGTTACATATAAAATGACATTCTGCAGAGTTCTTAAGTACCCAAGTTACATATAAAATGACATTCTGCAGAGTTCTTAAGTACCCAAGTTACATATAAAATGACATTCTGCAGAGTTCTTAAGTACCCAAGTTACATATAAAATGACATTCTGCAGAGTTCTTAAGTACCCAAGTTACATATAAAATGACATTCTGCAGAGTTCTTAAGTACCCAAGTTACATATAAAATGACATTCTGCAGAGTTCTTAAGTACCCAAGTTACATATAAAATGACATTCTGCAGAGTTCTTAAGTACCCAAGTTACATATAAAATGACATTCTGCAGAGTTCTTAAGTACCCAAGTTACATATAAAATGACATTCTGCAGAGTTCTTAAGTACCCAAGTTACATATAAAATGACATTCTGCAGAGTTCTTAAGTACCCAAGTTACATATAAAATGACATTCTGCAGAGTTCTTAAGTACCCAAGTTACATATAAAATGACATTCTGCAGAGTTCTTAAGTACCCAAGTTACATATAAAATGACATTCTGCAGAGTTCTTAAGTACCCAAGTTACATATAAAATGACATTCTGCAGAGTTCTTAAGTACCCAAGTTAGACAAAATGACAAAATATAAAGTTGCTTGAGCAGTTAAACCTAGATACGCATATGAAGAGAAATTTAAAGATCATGGTATGTTTTCTGTTGTATATGGTTTATTAAAATACACCTCCATTTACATACTAAATTTAAACAATGCATTAGTCATGGTCTAATACACTGTTTTAAATTCATGAATGAAATAAATGAAACAAAACTCTAAATATGTGGACCCGGTTTTCTTCCACCCAAAATTCACCCATGTTTGGAATTCGATGTTGAACAGTTTTATATCCAAATGTTTAAAATGTTACTTATCATCAAAGTTTATCATTCAAGTTATTCAATCTTGAAGATAGATAAACATTATAAACCAATGGTTAATGAAATATTTCAATGGGAAAATTTAGCAGTCATGTCTAATGTAAAAGTTCAGAGTCAAAAATGGAGCATACAAACTTTCTATATATCGCATGGTAAAATTAATGCACACCATGAATGCTTATTTTTCCTCTTCTTAAAATCATGGAACATTTGGCAATTAAATATTTTTTTTAAAATTCAGAACCACTTGGAAAAACTTTATATATTACACCATTATTTTTCATGTTTTATCCCGGTCCATAATTGTACATCAGAAAATATTCAAATCCTAAAATGGCATCTAATGTAAATACAGTATTCATCTAATTATACACGAGACTTTCGAAACGATGTTTGAAAATAATTTTTCAAATAATATGAAGCAAAATGCAAATGGTAATATCTTCTCCATATGAGAATGTTTTAATATCATCATGGCATGAGTGAAATAGGAGATGCTAGGATTATACAGCAAGTTACGATTGTTCATTTCACACAACCAATTTAGAAGGCAAGCTGGATTAAAAGATGAGAAAGCTTACAGTCTGTATCAAATGTGACTGGAATATTGCACGAAATCTAATTTTAAAATGCGAAATATAAAATAGGTACAAAAAGAATTGCACCATATGATCAACACATTTTGTATAATAAGAAAGAACAATAAGCTGAACTTTTCCTGGTCCAAATCAAGTGAGAAAGCTATGCTGGAAACTGCCTCATTAGTGAACACTCATTGAAATTTTGATTATGAATTTCTAAAATCAAATCATAATTGGAAATAATGCATTATTAGGTACTCAAACTTCTAAATTTTAATTAAATTTAAACAATTTCTATATTGGCTGAATACAAAAGAAAGACTGATGGATTTAGATAATTGCTTGTCTACAGTTGTACTGATACAGCACTAGCAGGATTTCTTTGGACAGAACCTAATATAATAGTATCTGATACTTTAATGGAATGCAAATGGCAAATATATTTAAAACAACAGACTGCATAAGGAATAAAAGTACAAAAAATGTTAACAATCATGCAAGTCATATTCTATGAAAGAATCAATTTACAACAATAAATAAATATATATAACATTATATATAACATAAAATGGAATGGCAGCTGGCTATGTACTTAGATATAACATTTTAAAGCAATGTTGGAAACTTCACACCATGACTTGATTTGTAAAATATACCCGTTATCTCCACAAAAAATGTTTTCTCCTACACATTAATTTTCTAACAATTCATCTGATGTAAGGCTGTGAATGGAAAATATTGTCTTAATGGTTCTTGGATTTTAAGAATAATCTTCTATCTTGATAATCAAATATGATGTCCAGGATCTGATTTGCTGTTGGTAATGACCATCCTGTAAAGAAAGAATGATCTACACTTATAGATAAAGTATAAAATGTTTATGTGATATTTACTTCAAATCTAGACCATAATTATTTATTTTATACTTAGATTGGTTGGAGAAACTAACATTGAAAAAACACTAAGCCATATTTTCAAGCCAGTTACAGTAAGTTCTACTTTATTGAACTTTGTGTCGTGAATCCCATTATTTTAGCATGGCTGTTAAAAAACAAAACATGACTATAATGATTGTAGTTAAAAAGTTATCATATTCAGTAAACACTTTGATATATAGTAAACATGAGCCCATAATCTAATAACTTCCAACATGTTTGTTGAAAGAATGATACTGTTACAAAAATCACTGAGCTAAAAGCAATATAGTTGTCAACCATAACTCTACATTGTATTAGGCCTGCAATAAATTTCTACCCTTGTCAGTTAAAACTGGTACATTTTGCATGTATTACACTTTTACCCTTGTCAGTTAAAACTTGTGCTTTATACATGATGAAAATAGTATTGAATGTGTATACATTACTAATAATATACTTTGACCTATGACCAATAATTCCCTAATAATGCAAGCCCAGTCATACTATGGCAGGATTTACCTCAGATAAAGTAGTTTGCATCAATAACCTGTGAGTATAGTCTACAGGCAGTTTGTTATTGAAAGAGGAAACCTTTGATGTATGCAAGAATTTGACATTTTTTACGATAATTCCATAGACAGCACATGCTAGTTCTAATTAACGGATTCTGATACATGCAATATGGTGATAAAGTATCACAAATTCCTACGGTCAAGTTAAAATGTATTGAAATTATTTTAAATTTTAATTTGGATGTTACTAGTGTACAATTACATAGTAGTGACGGTTGAACAATATAAAAGAATCCTTTTTTTCCAGAAATTGCATAATTGGTTTGATCTTTTATTGTAAAGATATCCAAAAAACATAATTAACATAAACATTTTAAAATACTTCCTACTTCATTTGTATTCCTTTTTTAGTTAACTTAAATGTTAAAATGCAAAGACTGATAGGCAATCATTTGCTATTGCAAAGTCATATAGTCTGATTCAAACCAATACTTACTATAATTGTCTCTAGATGGCAAAATATAGACTATGTGTAAATTCATAAAATATTAGAATTTTATTCTTCAAAAACGAGTCACTTGGACCTCCTTCTTGTAAATGAATTAGTAGCCACTCTTGATGCAAAATAAGGGAAAAGTTCATAAATGTTGGCCAATGTGACCTTTGTTTTTTTTTTCAGTGGTAAAGTAGCGTTCATTATACACATACATTAAGATAATACTTATGGAAATTTGGGCAATGTCAATTTGAACACTAAACGTATATATTGTAAATTAATTTGTAATATGAAAATCTGATTACCACAATAAGTACAACATTAACAACATGAATTAGCATAATGCTGGAATATTGCATAAGATCTTCGATATTTTTATACCGGTCATGCAAATGAGATTAATGTCTGTCTTGTTTTCTTTATGGTTGATTAATTATTTCAATACTTTGAATTATACTGCTTCTAATCTAATGTTGTTCTTAATTACCTTTTTTGTTGAGTTCTTTAATTGCTAAGAAGACATCTTTTCTGGAAAACCCCATCTCTAAAACACTGTCTGTTGCAGATGTATCAAGAAAATCACTTCTAGTCTCAGAAATGTGTTGATCTACAAAGAAAGTATACAACTGCTTAGGTTGAAAATAATAAAAAAAATTGTCTCTTTGAGCTGTTGGTTATGGACATCTGTTAAATGTATTATGTTCTAATTTGCTGCATTAAGGCTACCTTTGTAAGTTCAGACTTATACGATTAAATTTGTGGTTCTGGCCAGCACACTTCATTTTAACAGCCGATAAGCCAGGTATTAAAAAAAAATGAGACATGTACAACAGGATACCAAACTGTATTCAATCACATGATGATTAATACAAATGATATTGCAAAGGATTAAACAGTTGAACTACCTATTTTCTTTTTGGGATAGCATATGGTACAGGTGACAAATCTTTAAGCAAATTTACTGAGATTTACTTTTAAAAGTTTAATAAGCTGAAGACCAGATAGGAATCAGCAAATGTATCAGAAATTTTTTCACAAGTCATGCAAAGAGAAAAAACTACTCATGATTTTTCCCTTCATATAAGGGGAATAATTATTTATTTTATTTGTTACAATTTCAGAATAAATTAAATTTCATGCATTTTCTAGCTTTTTAGTTTTAAGGTTTAGTACAAAAAGATGCTGTGTTTTTTAAAGTTGTTTTAATTTTGGTGTTTAGTTTTTTAGTGTTAAGGTTTAGTACAAAAAGATGCTTTGTTTTTTAAAGTTGTTTTAATTTTGGTGTTTAGATGTTATAACATTCACTTGTCTAATACAAATTCTACCTATTGTGTATATGATACATTTATATCAAACCTTTAAAACATAACTTTAAAACAAGTAGCTGATACGAACACATACTACAAGACTATAAAGTCTAGAACAGCTAACCTGGTTTATGTAACTGGCCTGAGTACTCTTGACTGCTACAAATTCAGAGAAAGTAAGTAATATTAACAAGGCATTTTACTTACTACCGGCACCCTTGTCACTTCTGCAACCACCTTTGGATTCTGAAGCTGGATCAACTGATCCTATATCCTATGAATCAATAAGATAAAAACTATTTGGTGTAATTTCTGCAACATTTCTTTGCATGCTTTCTTGTCTTCAAATTTTGTTTATAATATTTTATCACTACAAATGAAAACTATCATATTTTTTTCTTTTCTTTTGAAAAAGAGATGTGTTTTCAAAGATACATACATTTTGGCTATTCCAAAATTGAATCAGAACAATTTGAAGAAAAAAAGGACAGATCTTAAAAAAATAATATTGCTACATAAGGCTAAATGTACAGCACATTTGTATTAATACTGCATATATATATATGTATATGTTCTGTATGTGATGGATTAAGTAACATAGTCATATATAGTGACATACTTAAGTATTTTAAGATACAACATCATCAAAAGCTTTGCACCCAAAACTAACAACTCATATGCCAATTATGGACACTTTTAGTTTTAACCAGAGTACCACCAAAACAACAAATATTTGCCTACCCAGATAATTTTATTTTTTCCAAAAAACATTTTTGATTGTTTGATAAATGGACTTTGATCTTTGACCTTTTACTTTTTACTCCCAAATCAACAGGCTTATTCCTTGTCCCACATGTAAGCCCCGCACTGAGTTTAGACAATGTCTCTACCGTAGAACTACTGTTATTATTTGTAAAAGTTTCTTTCTTTCAGACCAATTGACTTTCACCCATAATTGAGAGAATGTTTTTTTACCATTTTGAAATTCATCCAGAGTTTGCAAACTATATAGGGGAATACTTGAATAATTCTGCAGAAACCATTTTGCTTTCTCGGTCATATAGACCTTGACCTTTGAGCTTTTGATATCAAAAAATCAAAAACATTTGTTTGTACCCCAAGTGCATGCCATCTACAAACATTGATACTTGTAGATGTGAATAACTTGGGTTAATGTGCTAAACAAATGTAGCAACAGACACATTGCTGGACAGACAGACATCATTACATAACATGTTCCACCTCATGGAAAGTGTATAAAATGGAGACAAATTCAACTTACTGCACTGTCTTTCGAATGCTGACCATTTTGTAGGCTATACCCATCATAATTTATAAGGAGTTTATCATAGACAATTGTTCCATATTTAAAGTTGTTGTGTTCTGGAAACGAACTTTCTTTACTCATAGGGTAAAACTGTCAGTCTCTTGAAGAATGGGTGAATGCCTGGTTAATTTTGCCTGCAATAAGAGGCATCGTAGTAATTTTAGTCTACGTATAATCAAGTGCTCAGAGTATAAAATCAAACATGCATTTATGTGTGTCGGAGGGGGCAGGTGAACACTAAGGAAGTTGAGCAGTGTTCATTCTGTTTATAACGTCAAGTACAATCAAGAATACACTCCTAGACAGAAATCTCCATTAACGGTGCCATTCTATGCAATGCTACAAATTTGCCATTTTGTCTCTTCTGTTTTATATAAAGAGAGAGTATTATCTTATTCAGTACAATTTTAAATTAACATGAAAAGATTAAATTTCTCCATCGAGACACTAGAAGCAGAACTGCAAAGACGTTATGTGTCGCCAAGCACTTTTCAATACCTATTAACACAATTCTATTCTAGCGACTTCGAAGAGGACATGACTGATCAAGATCTTTTGAGCCGATCCATCAATCCCAACAGTTTCATGCTTTCTGTGTGGATCGAATTTCGTTCACCTGCAGAATTAGTTTGTAAACTCTTGGACCAAAGACATAACTTTCCACAATCCAATGATGAGATTGACATAATCGATGGGAAAGGTTATCTTCATATGACACATGTTGTACCTCGAAGAGGTAGTGGACAATGTCAAAAGGTTTTTTTTTTCTAAGAGGATCAACTGCTAATAATTATGTGGACTATATCGACTATATTTACAAAAATAAAGAAAAAATCTGTTTATCTCGTGCTATTGCAGTGTCTTAACCCTATGACGAGAAACAAATATACAGCAGAATGAACAAGATTAAAGAAAACATTAGACAATCAGACAGATTAAACAAAGGGGAAAAACAGTCATTCTTTGGCGGTAAGAGGGCATTTGCAACAAGACCCTGTGGAGTTGATGTTCTAGCATCTAGTTATATGTTACAAAATTATTTCAGGACGTTTGTGGCACCCTAATGTTTCAAAGACCGACTCTCCCCAAAAAATCAAGGATATAGCGTGATAGAAATGTACGAACACGACTACAACTGACATTTCAAAATAGACCCAAAATGTAAACATATCGTCCAAGATTACGATGTAGGGAACATTTTGCCTTTAACTCCACGTAACAATGTAATTGGAGGACAAACCGATGATACACGCTTCTTGTGCAAAGTGGAGGAATCTCAATAGTACAGCAACAGAATTTCGCGGTGCCCAAACCGGCAGTACAGCATTTGTCAACATAGCTTAAATTGACGCACTTGGTCTCAATAATAGAAAATCTGGATAATACCACCTCAGAAAAGCCGTGCGAGGTGATTCCTCTGTAGTGTTATAATTCTACCCCTGTTCAAGCCCACGCGCAGTTAAATAACCTACCTTTCGTATATAAGTGCATGCACAACTTAAAAGGAAAAATATCAGTTATATTGTCATATAGATAACTGTTCCAAACCCTGATTAGTTCACATTTAACGATTTGTGTCATCACATCATTACACATAATCGGTCATATAATTATAATATCTCAGTGAAATAACTGCACGCAGCTGAACATAGCCATCCCAATAATTAAAACACAAAACTAAACATGGCTGTCCCAATATTTATTGTATTTGCTCTGTAATAATGTTTTATCACATATACGGAAAGACATGTCAAAAACAAACATACTTATTAACATAATCAAATGCAATCAATCTGCTAGAAAATGAATGTTAATTTAAGTAACAAAACAAGGCACAAAATAAAATAAACATAAACTTAATTCACAGATGCTTGTCTCTCTTTAAATATCTCTTTATAAACTCTCTCCCCAAAACTCATTTGTAATGGTAGTAACAGCAAAGGTGGATACTTCACTGTTTGGCAATTATTCATGAGAAAGCAATTATCTTCAATTGTATGCTGGCAATAAGTAAACTAATCATTCTGTGCAGTCTTTGGCATTGTCCGTCTTTTAGGCAGGAAAGGTCAACCCAGCTACAGTATATCATAAGACTTCTTGATCGTCATCGCTCTTAAAAAAAAGTCATAAACCTCTTTTGTCAATGGATTTGAACAGCTGCTTGTATCTCTATGAAGTGCTAATTCACACGAACAGGCTTCTTGTACAGGGTCTGTTAGGTGTGTAACAGGAGTAACGTTCCAAATACAAGTCAGACGTGCACACATATAAAATCATATTTAGCAACTCTGGTACATCTGTTGCTTGGCTTTTTAACTGCGGCTTCAGTGTACTGTCCACTTCCTTCTCATAGGCAAAGTGTATTGATGAAGAACATACAACTTGCCAATGTATACATGCTTCCAAATGAACGCTTGGTACAGGTGCAGTATAAAGCTGTCATCACTTGGCGAAATCATCTTAACAGCAATTATTCTCAGATTCTGTTTTACGTCTGAGCAGATGCATTTTCCAAGGGCTAAGGCACACTGCAGTGAGACTCTCTCAAAGGAATTTGCAGTTAGAAGGCGATAGTACAGCATCTCTCTAATCATTTTGGACTTTCTGGGTTTTTATCTTGACTTTTCATTTCGAATGGATCAAACAGGCTTTTTAGATTACTAGAAGCGCGACGCTTATCTATAAACGTTTTGTCATGGCTTCTCAATGTTCCAGGGCACTGCAGAGACTATCAGTTACCAGTAGTAACATTCACCAGTATTGGGGAAGCATCACTGAGATCAAGATAGATATAACTAAACAGGTCATTCCGTTTGCTTAGGTCACTATTACATCTACTCTGTGAACCCTTTTGAGCTGAGGGATGCTGCTGATCATCTACAGATATACCCCACCAATGCAGGTACGGAACTGAGATGCATATAAGGCTATGACTGGACGCGCCAGGAATCATCCAGTAAGAGCTGATATTTTATTGTGATGCCAATCATTCGTCCTGCTCCCTTCATGTCCTGGTTTTCAGTAATTTCAAGAGTATAGTCTAACCATACACACTTACACTGGTCTCTAGAGATTTTGGGCAAACACATTTGCCCTGAGGCAATTCGCTTTCCACCTGTTTTGGTAAAAGCTTATTGGCGAGCAGTATTTCGGGCAGATGCCTGGCATAACTCGTTCTCTTTGAGGCAATGAATAGTGGTAAAATTTCAGCCTTGAACCTCCTGTCTGAACTCTTCAGTCAAGGGATGTAGTTCATGGTTCATAATGCCAATGAGTTTCAGCATTACATCACTTACATATCCAATAACAGATCTGTGGGGTAATGTTGTACTAATATGTTTCTGTTGACCTGCATAAGAAACTCTGCATACAACGCCTTATCGACCAACTCAAGTCTATAACAAAAATCCTGTTAAAGTTCTTCACAGATAAAATTCCAACCACCGTTCAAGCTGCAAACACGCCAGATTCATGCAATAGGTGGGTGAGGCCAGCACAACCTACTACAACAATCACTGATATTAGTAAATGCATTCCGGTCTAAGTTAGAATTATACCTCAAGCTCTTTCCGATTTGCCCGTGTGATTCATGTCTTTGCGAGAAGATCCATTTCAAACACACATGCAGATAACTTTGGCCGAAAGCTTTGATGCATCTTTCAATTGCAGTAGCAATGCATAAACAGTAGAAACATCAGTTGTGACCTAACTGTGAGACTCTCACATGTATCCATTATGTGATGATAGTTTAGCATGAAAGGCTATCCATGGGGTCTATAAATGATGTAAAGCTATAACACACGCCACTTCTAGCCTTTGTACACGAATTATAAACTCTGGACTGATGTCGATTCATTATTGCTAGTGAGTGGTTGTATTTCATCCATAGAGATGGGAGTGGAGATTGTGAGTTAATGTCTTGTTGCTGGTTTGTTGTAGAGGACTGTCGTCTTAACTATGTCCCCAGCTGATTGAAATTTAGGTAAGATTAATTTTACACTGATCAAAATTATATTCATGCAAATAATGGCCGTAACATTAATATATATATATATATATATATATATATATATATATATATATATATATATATATATATATATATAGAGAGAGAGAGAGAGAGAGAGAGAGAGAGAGAGAGAGGAAGAGGTATTCGCTTGAAGCCACCCGTCATCAAAATAAACCTCCATAAATACAAATATCAATTCATTTTCAATTTTATCAGAGGATGGAGAAAACTAATCAGAAAGTAATTGGCGCGACGACTCTATTATTTTAATAATTACCCTTTTCTTAGTCACACCAACTAATCTTGTCCCAAAGCGTGAAAATATTTAAAACTGAAAATAACCTATTCTAAGCAAACTCGGAAATGTATCATATATAAAATAATGACGATTTCATCTCAGGTATCACTTTAATACATGTGTAACTAGGCCATGAGGTGACTCTCAAAATCGCACTCAATGAAAGAATCATACGACAAATAGCAGAAAATGGGTAGCCGCTACTTTACAAAAAAAAATACAAAACAAACACAATGAAATTAGAAAACAAAAAAGTGCTGAAAATATTTAAGGTAGGAAACATTATTAGGGTTTTTAATTTGTTCTTGCAGTCGCAAAAGGCGTTTAAAGAGCACTCTTGAAAGGTATCAAGTCTGCTAATCGATTTTAGACCTTCATAGGGAAATGGCCAACATATATCTAGAATCTAGTACTAAATTTATAGCCAGAGCGAGATTTTTTTACTTGTGAAAAAGAGAGAAAATACATTGTTTCAGTTGTACTGGAGAACTTCACGAATTGGAGTATAAAGCCTGTAATGAACATTATAGATGGTCTTCGCTTAGTAAATGCCTTCCTTTGGTCGATCCAAAATATTATCCTCATGTCGTATACTTTACAAATAATGATACTCTTACATCTGGAATACCAAAAGTGCATTTACAACTTTGTGTTGATACAAGTGAAACGCAAAGAAATTTTTAAATCACTCGTATCTGAATATTATAGAAAAATAATTACTTTCAAACTATTCAAATAGTCTGACAACATTGCAAATAATCTGGAGAGATATGTTTTAAATCGATGAGCAAATAAGCATGTGGTAATCTAGTGGCATCGTCATGAACATAATTTAGTCAAGGTGTTCATACTTGATTGGCCAACAATTGTGCTTGCAATTCATTTCTTGGACTTTAAAACAACACCACATCATGTGCATTGAGCTAACACAAAAGAAAACACCCTAAGAGACAGACCAAAACGAAGAGGTCAGTAATTTCACACTCGAAAAAGATTTTTAAAAAACATCAAAAAAGTTTCCTCCAAGAAGGACAGGCACTACTGCCAGGATTTCAAGAAGGACAGGCACTACTGCTAGAACTCCTAGAAGGACAAGTACTACTGCTAGAACTTGTACGTACCCAATATAATCTTACTCGGTTACGTTCTCCTCCGGCACTTCTCCTGAGTTAATGATACTGCCGACCAAACCTGATTTAAGACGAGTGTTTCGTAATTATATCAAAACAATAGGAAGTGATTTCTAAACAAAAAACACTTCTACTCCATCGACGTCTTCTTTTACTGCTCTAGCTGCTGATGCTGCTGTGGTCAAAAGACAAATTTACAAGATAGAACAGGCATTATTTAAATTTTAATGGATGTGTCCAAACAAGAACTTGCAAGAGTTAGACTTATGAGAACATTCTGGTACCTAACGTCAGGTTGATATGACGTCTCAACAGTCAGTATAAGTGTTCGATACTATTCACTTCAGTTTCTTCCTCCTCAAACAAAGATGAAACAATGTTCACAAAATCGTCCACATAAACCTTTTTCCAAACGAGGCACATAGGCACTCGCCTCATTTAGCTAAACATTGGGATAGCTTTTCAATACTGATCCAAATACACTGCCCCGACGTGAAAAAGAGTCAAATAAAAAACACTTGAATAAATCATTGATACCGTATGTTATTGTTTTTTGGACGCTTTGACAGGAACGGTGCCTTTGACAAAGATTCAGAAACAGCGATTAGCAAAACATCGTCACTTTCTTATCCAAATGGTGATAAAGACAAATGCTAAGTAGTCGAAAAAAACAAATGTCCGTTCAACAAGGAGGATTCCTACCCATACAGATATGACCGTTGTTAAAAGTGACCACGCTTTTGTTAGAATCGATTGCTAGACCTCATGTAGGACGAGTGATCAGATGATCAAGAGGAAGATGAAAAGGACTCACTTTCCTGGAAAGACATCAGACTTATATCATGGGATCTAATGAAAGAACAAAAATTCACTTTAGTTCCTTACCATCGATGGCTGGAATTCCAGCGTTGGTACGAACAACGGACATCTCATTTAGCTCCTAATCCTAATTTCACCAATAGGTCACACTTACAACAAGAATAACAATCGTTAACAGATCAAACAGATTTTTCAGAAACCGTTGAATAAAATGAATTGATAGTGTCTAATCAATTGTTTGGAACTTTAAACACAAGAAAAAAAAACGCACTTTTAAGAAACAGTATTTGCCCAACTGTGTCGTAGCACAGAACAGATATGTGGAGGTGATCCTCCTGCCTATAAATTTGAACATATGAGCTAAGAAGTGTTTAAGGATCTTTATACTTGCTTGATTTCCAACGAGGGGCCAAGAGAGAAGACTATGTGTACGACACTTAAAAAATTGCACGAGAAAACATCGACATCAACAGGAGAAACTTCGTTGGAATGAACATCCATTCAGTTTCGATTCTTGGATTTCCGCTTCACGTATCATCCACTATAAATAGAATATGATATTATGTTACACACAGATACATCTTTTCAAGGGTCTTCTCTGAAAGAACTACAAAATCATCTAATGTGGGCATGGTGTAAAGAATGTGTCCTTGAAATCAAATGGTATTTTTCTACGGAATCTTTGTGGTGTATTGCGTCAGTGTAGCAACGACTGGAAATATGAGTGCACAACAATTAGATTTTTAAAAGGAATGTGAATGCATTCTATTTTGCCTGATATGGCAAGAACACATTGGACATACATCTAAAGTCCGTATTTTATAGGTTCTTTTAGAAAGAAGGATCTTTTTCATATATGGTGCAGTTACCTATGATGTTATTCCCGTACTCCAAAAGTGGTCATGTTTAAATTCCAAACTGCTAAATACGGGAAAACGTCGTTGATTAGGATGAACTGCATTATTCGATTGTACGAACTGCTATCGTATCCCTCGACATTTCACTTGTTAGATTGTATATGTACATGTGAAATCAAATTAATCTGCAGTTCATGGCTATAACACAGAACATAGCAACATAAATCAGAAGCAATGACAATCGAATATATATTTCGAAACATTATTATCACAGTTGTGTTATGAGACTAAGTAAGCTGCCTTTTAATAGTACATATGCATGTACAGTATAGTCTTACTGTTTATTGTCGCAACGCGATTCCGCTACGTCAAATGTATTATCTGACCTACTGAACTACAGCGTTCATTGCGCATGATTTAAAGACTCGTAATGGTTCAATCAAAGATATTGTGTCGTCGAAGCCGAATTAACTGCTGATCAATAATGGTGATCTAACTGGCGATACAATTATTCACCTGCCTGCACAGGTGTGAATAGAATTCATATCAGCCGAATTCACCTTGATTAAAGTCTTTTGACTGAATTTACCTTGATTAAAAGATAAACATAAGTAGAAAACAAATGACCGCACTTCACTCCTTTGCTATCACAGCATCATGGATAATCCCATTAGCTTTTAAGTATTAAAATAAAGTATCTTAATTATAGTTTGTATTCGTTCTTTCTTCAACATTCATACTATCTACATAGCGTGAATATTTATTTAATGATTGATACATATACAGTCAAACATATAGTTATTGGATCCATTTAATCCATATACATGTACTTCCATCCATGGTTCTATTTTGTCTGTTTTTATCAAACTTCGATCGTCCGATCGATTATCCAGAGGATATCGATGTCACCAAATGGATAGGCATAATCGAGATTTTACTGCATACCAAACAAGAATGGGTAGTACTATGTCAATGAAAATCTTAATAATAACAAAAACCTTGCCTGTTTTGTCGTAATATCAGGTTAACTGACTCGACATTAAAAGTTAAACCTTAGATTGAAACGCTTTATTTATAGACTTGACCGGTTATTTATACATCATGAGTTCGTACCATATAGTCAGAACTGTAAAATCATACATCGATCAGTTTACCACCTTCGTTAGTCGAGTTGTGGTTTTATACGCGCGCGCGCGCGTGTGTGTGTGTGTGTGTGTGTGTGTGTGTGTGATTTGGATTTTTAACGTAGCTTTAACACCTAGCTTTAACACGTTTTCGGTCATATCTCTATGATTTCTGCAGTGTAGCAATTTACAGTGATGTCTAGCACAAGGGCATCATACCGCACACATGTAGCATGATGTCCCACCCAGTCCCATAATTCTGACACCAGGCCGACCAATCATAACACTAACCTCTTAATTCTGAGCGCCAATCGAAGCAGCTGTTAGTACCATTTCGTATGCCTTTGGTATGAGTCGGCCGGGAATTGAACCTACGACCTCCCGCTTTGTGGTTTTGTACGAGTTTCACAATCGCCGATATCAGAACTTAGACCATAAATATGTTCCTTCTGCGTTGTGCATAGCTTATATTTATCACAAATATGCTACAATGACTAATAAAACTTTTAACATACTACACTAACACATCTTGGTGAATGAAATCCATATTCAAGTCTTACTAAAGATTGATTGACTTACATTTGTGTATTAATACAGTAAAAAGACGGGTGCATGAGAAGTAACCGAAAAGAAGCAACGAAGTAATTAGATGACACTTGACATCTTACGTTCAGTGTTAACTTTTAAGAACCTTTTATAGATTTACTCTTAACAGTCTGTTTAGCTTTGCTTGTACATGTAGATACAGTTTTGCTTTGATCAATGTATACAGTTTTACCTGTGCAGTTTTGATTGTAAACATATTTACAGTTTCGTAAACTTTAAAGTTGATCCTTTTCTTTTCTAATTTATTTGTGTGGATACCATGAGAAATCTTGATACAGAGAAATTAAAAGTTCTGTGCGGTGACCGCATCCAAATAATTGTTTCAAAACTTAACGATTTTATATTTGTTTCTTTCCACCTCTATCCACCCCAGATCTTTACTTCTGTGTATATTATTTTTTATCAAAAGACTGAAACAGAATTTCGAGTGCAAACTGGAACGTTTTTTTGTGATTAAGGTTTTTTTTTATCACTGGGACGCATTTGCTCAAATTCCCTTTCCAATAGTTCCGTTGCCATGTCTAAAGCTACTTTGTTCTAAAGCCGGTTTGTACTCACATTCTCAGGCGGCATTACACATTACAGTACTTTCCTCAACTGTTACGAAACCTATTAGTGGTTATTGGTTGAGATCGTTTCTTTGTCCATTTCATGCTCTGTGTGTGTGTGTGTGTGTGTGTGTGTGTGTGTGTGTGTTATAATGCCGTAAAATGTGTATGCAATCGTTATTTATTCGTGACCGGACTAGCATTTACTTGGAACAGATTTGATTTCGGATGTTTATTTATTTTACCATACAAAAGTACAAAATTATTTTGCTTAAAATAGTAAAATGAGTTTAGTGTATTGGATATTTGTATGCTCTGTATCCATTTTGATTTGTTAGTATTTGTTTATGTTCCCCCATTTCCTAAAGTAATTTTTTTTGTGTATATTATTTTCCTGTGAGATTTGTTTTGAGCCTCTTATCATGACCTCACACTTAAAGGCATAACCCTCAATCCAACATCTAAATGTGTTACCTATATAGTGTTATATTTGTATTAGCATAAGCGAAACAAGATGATATTTGTTATTGTTTGTTTGGTTTTTTTGCAAAGTTTATGCTATAGATCGGCTCGTTCAATTTTCATAGGTGGCTTGAATTTTCTATTTTTGCGAGTGATAATTGGGCCCCACCATCTGCACCTACGTCCACTAGTGGGAATCATATACAACTCCTTTCTCCCCAGCGGCTGTACTTTCTGTCCCTCCCTCATCTTGTGTAGACAGTCCATCCTTTTCTTTCTTTTTCCCCTAAATTAGTAATATTTTTATCCTATTATTGTCATTGAAAAGATATATTTATTTAAAATATTTGTAGTTTATTTTGTATTTACCTTCTACATTTAAGTTATTAAGTCAGCTTGTCATCTCTTTTTTTGGGGTGGATGGGTGGGGTGGAACATTCCTAGCTTGTGACGGTGGTAGGTGGGTCGTACTACGAACTGTCTCTCCCAGTGGGAGTGATATACAGGTACCCTATCATTCCAATGGTTATACTTTGTTCTTCTCCCATTCCGAACAAGGTCTCACCTGAACGAGGATTCTTATATGCATTCTAATGCATATTCGTGAATATTTATTTCCTTGCTTCCTTTTTTCGTTTATTTCATATTAGTCATATTACTATTTAGTTTGGTTTATCAACCTTTTTAGAGGGTGGAACTTTTATTATATAGCTTATTAGAATATGGATAGGGCCGTTATACGCAGCACATAGTGGAAGTGATACACAGCCCCTACTGCCCCAGTGGCTATGATTTGCTCCTGCCCCATTCTAGTCAGACAAAAATTCATTTGAGAGCGGGTTCTGATGCGTATAAGCTGATATTTAAATATTTATTTATTTGTTTATGATTTATTTACTTATTTATTAAACTTTTCTTATTGATTTTAGTTTTTTCCCTCACATTACTCTTGTTGCGTTACTTTTCCGTATCCTGCAGTATTATGTATGAATAAGAAATCGCAAGGCCGGGGGATGTATAGAAGTCTTTATTATAATCGACTATCACTAAGGGTATTAGCTTTTTTATTGCATTAGACATCTGATGTTTTGCGCTCCGAAGATTTATTTTTTCCCTAGAATATTCTTTGTGCTTCACAATATCTTTTATACGGAGGTAGTCCCGGGTGATTCACCTTCCAGTTATCATTGATTAGAATTTTTATGATCAACTTTTAATCCAACTGCCTTTCCAAAATCGGTAAAATCTTTTAATAATACTCTAAATAAAGAATAGTTTCAGATAAAGTTTTTGTACAATTACCTGTATTTTGAAACATTTTTATACCTTTTTCAAACTTTGGTATATATATATATATATATATATATATATATATATATATATATATATATATATATATATATATATATATATGGTTTTAGTATTATTTATTCTTATACATTATTGCATTGGCGATCACATAATGTAACATTGACAGTGATATTTTTTATTAGGAAAATTTTCTTTCACTTTACCATTTATCTGCATTTTTTTAATATATATTTAAAAACAATGGTGTTATCCACTGACGGAAGTTCCTTTCAAATCCAAAATGTTCAAGGACATTGTCTATAAAGTTATTCTAATTCTATCACACGGTTTCGTCTGGTAGATTAAAATCATTGCCAATTTATCTCTTTGAAAAATAACTGGTCATGAAGACTATAATAGACTGTATATGGAAGGTATTATTTCGATTTGATTCAAATAAGGATATGCCTTTAGTGTATACACCTGTATTTAATTTTGATATGTTAAACTTTCTACAAGAGACAATAAAAGGGATAACACATAAAATACTGCCAGTAACATAGCCACATACAATATTTTCAGTAGCAATGCCACATACAATATTGTCAGTAGCATTGCCACATAAAATATTTTCAGTATCATAGCCACATACACTATTGTCAGTAGCATAGCTACATCCAATATTTTCAATATCATTGCCACATAAAATATTGTCAGTTACATTGCAATATACAATATTGTCAGTAGCATAGCGACAACAAATATTGTCAGTAGCATAGCCACAACAAATATAGTCAGTAGCAAAGCCACATAAAATATTGTCAGTTGCATAGCTACAAACAATATTGTCAGTAGCATTGCCACATACATTATTGTCAGTAGCATAGCCACATAAAATATTGTTAAAATATTGTCCGTAGCATAGTCACGTACAACATCGTCAGTAGCATTGCCACATACAATATCGTTAGTAGTAGCATAGCTACATAAAATATTTTCAGTAGCATAGCCACATACACTATTGTCAGTAGCATTGCCACATACAATATTTTCAGTAGCATAGCCACATGCAATATTGTCAGTAGCATAGCCATATACATTTTTATCAGTAGCATTGCCACATACAATATTGTCAGTAGCATAGCCACATACATTATTATCAGTAGCATTGCCACATACAATATTATCAGTAGCATTGCCACATACAATATTGTCAGTAGCATAGCCACATAAAATATTGTCCGTAGCATAGCCAAAAAATATTGTTAAAATATTGTCCGTAGCATAGTCACGTACAACATCGTCAGTAGCATTGCCACATACAATATCGTCAGTAGCATTGCCACATACAATATTTTCAGTAGCATAGCCACATGAAATATTGTCAGTAGCATAGCCATATACATTATTATCAGCAGCATTGCCACATACAATATTGTCAGTAGCATAGCCACATACATTATTATCAGTAGCATTGCCACATACAATATTGTCAGTACCATTGCCACATACAATATTGTCAGTAGCAAAGCCACATAAAATATTGTCAGTTGCATAGCTACAAACAATATTGTCAGTAGCATTGCCACATACATTATTGTCAGTCGCATAGCCACATAAAATATTGTTAAAATATTGTCCGTAGCATAGTCACGTACAATATCGTCAGTAGCATTGCCACATACAATATCGTTAGTAGCATAGCTACATAAAATATTTTCAGTAGCATAGCCACATACACTATTGTCAGTAGCATTGCCACATACAATATTTTCAGTAGCATAGCCACATGCAATATTGTCAGTAGCATAGCCATATACATTATTATCAGTAGCATTGCCACATACAATATTGTCAGTAGCATAGCCACTTACATTATTATCAGTAGCATTGCCACATACAATATTGTCAGTAGCATAGCCACATACATTATTATCAGTAGCATTGCCACATACAATATTGTCAGTAGCATAGCCACATAAAATATTGTCCGTAGCATAGCCAAAAAAATATTGTTAAAATATTGTCCGTAGCATAGCCACATACAATACTGTCAGTAACATAGCCACATAAAAGATGTTAGTAGCATACCTACATAAAATATTTTCAGTAGTATGGCCACATACAATATTGTCAGTAGCATAGGCACATAACATTTTGTCAGTAGCATAGCCAAAACAAATATTGTCAGTAGTATAGCCACAACAAATATAGTCAGTAGCAAAGTCACATAAAATATTGTCAGTAGCATAGCTACAAACAATATTGTCAGTAGCATTGCCAAATACATTATTGTCAGTATCATAGACACATATATTATTGTCAGTAGCATAGCCACATACATTATTGTCAGTAGCATAGTCACATAAAATATTGTTAAAATATTGCCCGTAGCATAGCCACGTGCAATATCGTCAGTAGAATTGCCACATACAATATCGTCAGTAGCGTAGCTACATAAAATATTTTCAGTAGCATAGCCACATACATTATTATCAGTAGCATTGCCACATAAATATTGTCAGTAGCATAGCCACATAAAATATTGTCAGTTACATTGCAATATACAATATTGTCCGTAGTGTAGCCACATAAAATATTGTCAGTAGCATAGCCACATAAAATATTGTCAGTAGCATAGCCACATATAATATTGTTAGTAGCATAGCCACATACAATATTGTCAGTAGCATAGCCACATAAAATATTGTTAAAATATTGTCCGTAGCATAGCCACATACAATATTGTCAGTAGCATAGCCACATAAAAAATGTCAGTAGCATAGCCACATAAAATATTTTCAGTAGCATAGCCACATACAATTTGGCAGTAGCATAGGCACATACAATTTTTTCTGTAGCATAGCCACATACAATATTGTCAGTAGCATAGCCACATAGAATATTGTCCGTAGCATAGCCACATAAAATATTGTCAGTAGCGTAGCCACATAAAATATTGTCAGTAGCATTGCCACATTAAATATTGTCAGTAACATTGTCACATACAATATTGTCAGTAGCATTGCCACATTAAATATTGTCAGTTACATCAAATAAAATGATTGCTCAAATAAAATGCTCATTTTTTTAA
Source organism: Unio pictorum (assembly GCA_030141615.1). Lineage (NCBI taxonomy): Eukaryota > Metazoa > Mollusca > Bivalvia > Unionida > Unionidae > Unio > Unio pictorum. The sequence continues at coordinate 1,780,632 of JARLTB010000026.1, forward strand.
GTACCTTTTTTCCCTTCACAACATTTAATTTTCAAATGCTGTCATGATTTCATACTAGTTTACCTCATTTTGCGATTACAAATTAAGAGGTTTAATTCAAAACTGTAATATTTGTACACCCAAACACACACACACACACACCGTCCCCCCCCCCCACAACGAATTTTAAAAACAAAATGCAACAAAGATATCCAAGAACTGCACAATAGTTTGTCATTTCATCACCAACTTATAACGTCTAACCTGATTGTCGCCCGCTGGTCCATAATACTGTCAACTTGTACGAGTTTCGAATCAAACTGGGAGTTCCAGACATACCATTGTATATTTTAAATCCTGGTAAATAGTGTCAAACGTACGAGTTACGAAAATAGGCAGAAGGCCGAGTAAGTGCTAATAAAAATATGACAGCCCGACACCTGATCGTGCTGATCAAATGAGTAAATGTTTTTTTTCAAAGATCACAATCTAAATAAAGTCACCACTGTCCTATGCAAAACTGAGGTCCGACTTTAATCAAATGGATGCTTTGCTAAAATAAAAATAATAAGATTCTTAACCCTTGACACGGTCGTGTTTCGAGAAAAACAAGTTTAAGTAATCTTAAAATAAATTTTACAAATAATTTAAAAAAACACATTTCAGTCTATGCCTATTACACGTAAAATGTATAAACGGTAATCTGTAATGATTGGAACTGATATAAACTGTCCCTTGGGCAGTTAAATAGCAGCGATTAAAAAAAAAGATCTGATATAAAATCAAAGTTTCACATTAACTGGCTTGCAATAGAAATTGGGGGAGGCGACTATTGACCCCACCCATTTGCCCAAATGCGCAAGCGCCCATGGGACACGCCATTTCTCCCTGTGATATGCCTTATTATCCCCCAGGACAAGACCCTTTCTTCATATTCTGGTCTGCATAATAGTTAGAGGTTAGAATTAAGAACACAAAAATAATGGCAATTTAACAAATTAACAATTATTCCGTATCATTGCACTTATCTTGTGAAAAGGACTGGCCCTCTGACATAATTCAAAGAAATCGTGTGCTACAGGGTGTGTATGTAAGCACCAGAAATTCATTGGCAAATACACGATGCCCAATTTTGTTGTATGCCCAATTTTGTTGTAACTTCGAAGCCAAAGACTTAATTTTAAGAGTTCAAATATGCAGTCAAACGTTACCGTACATGTATGTGGCCATTGTTTTCCCACATTTTATATCCCACCCTATTTTTTTAGTTTAAGTGTTAAGATATGTAACACTATTTACTGAATGAAATATTTATTTTGAATTAGTTTTTTAGGGGCATACTGCGTCGTATATTTTATTTTATTCAATCTTTCAATTTAATTATAGTAATGAAACTTTACATGTATGGTAGAGGAATGTCAGGTGTTGACTGGCCCAGTTTCTTTGGCGGAAATGGAGATTTTGTTTGCAGAGAAAATTACGCAGCCTTCATTGTATTCATGGGTTTTAAACTAATTGGTGACATTTTTTTTACAAGAAGTACTTCTGTAGTAGTTAAAAAATCTGAAATTTACGTGAATAATGTTTAATCTTAATCTATTTACTGAAGACAAAAACTGTCGTGTGATATTAATTATTTCTTCACTACAATATTCACAAGTGATAAAATAGAATATGGCATCTGTGGATTGCACACTTGATAGAAATTTATATATGGTTTTTCTTCTTCTGAGAAATGAAAATTCACAGACCTATTGAAATAATCGGGAGTTCTCTGCGAAAAATCAAGAGATATTACTAGATAGGGAGGAAATACCTCCAAAAATTGAAATTTTGTCTTTCTTTCTTTCTTCTCCCGGCTTGAAAGTTAACATATATGAACTGTTCGGATTAGTGGAATTTCAGTCAGGGCCAGTAAGTTCATTTAAGTCATCAGCCCGGGGCCTGTACTTAAAACATTTCTTTCAGCACTGACCAGTACAGTACGTAATCTATTTTAACGAGGCATGTATACTTACAGATTTGTCAATACGCTAACTGTAGCATGCATGTAAAATACATTGTAATTGAATCATAGAAAAGAAGCTTCTTAATGTTTAAATTAATTGCGTATGATTTCCACCTCGCAGATTTATTTGTGGGGTGTTGTTTTTTTTTTGTGTGTGAAAAATTACTTCCGATGAAAACCGTTCTCAATGACCTTTCTCGCTTACCATGTTTCTATTTGTATACGAGGACTGGCTAGTATGACGTCACGAGACCACGTGATCTGGCGTCTCATTAAAACTCGGAAATACTCGGCAATTTACAGAATCATGATATCTTTATTGCAATATAATCAATATCCGCACACGATATTATTTTTTATAAACATTATATTCGAATTAGAATTTGTAAAGAATTACATTTATAAAATAAAACATTTTATTTCTAGTCTCCTTTAATATGTAACTAATTTAACGTATTTAGCTCTTGACGAGTTTGTAAAACTATTTTGTTTATTTATTGTTTAAATAGTTTATCACAGTTTAACACAACAGAAGATACTCTTTATTCGGTATTAAATTTGACCTTACAAGGTATAGCAGCTAGTGTAAAAATGGAATAGAAAATACGGATAAATAGAGGATAAATCAAAAGAAAAATACAGATTATTCATAAAATAATTTGTATTTCATCAACCAAGTATGTATACAAAGGATACATTTTATTGTGACATTGCCTGATTTTTTTTTAAATTATGAATTTTAATAACTCATCTAAAATATTCCTAGATTATTCATATGACTTGCGTGAACTTGCCTTATTTGGCCTACACAATATCTTTGCGGTAAACACATTATTCTAAAAATTCGTACAGAAAACGGCCCAGAAGTAGAAAACCATGTTCATTTTAAAACGACTTGAAAAAACACTCTGATTGCAAGTCCTCCAACACAGTTGATAAAAAGATTACGCCTCTAAATTCTGTAGAAATAAAATAAAAACCATACTTACGAAGCTTGCTGATTGCCCACTGTAGAGTACAGCTGATAACGTTGCTCAAGTGCACACGTGAAACTGCCAAAACCTCTTCGATCCTAATAAATAAGACTTAAAAAATCCAAATGACCATAACCCTCACCTCACTGTTATTTTGGACGAATGTACAACATATGCGTTCAGTTCCTGAAATCGAAAGAAAATCCGGATAATCGACTGACAATCGCAGCAAAACACGCGATTTCCTTTATTTTGCTATCCTCAAGAACACACTACACAATGTATGCCAATACAAAATTACGTTGGAAGTGTCAACAAGGTGAAATTCGATACAGTGTAATAATGCGCATTGATCACTTCATACGGTATACCTTCAACTAAATCTTGATAAGAATAAATCAGTTTACAATACTGTAAATTATAGATATAATTAGCGTGTATATCATTGTGAAAGAAAATTCAATTGTTGAGTGGCAAGTCAAGGTATCAAGACAATGATGTTTTGTTTTAACAAAAACTGAGTAGAAACGTCAGACAGAACACATAATGGGGTTGCGGGTTGGGGCGGAATTTCTAAATCCTAGAGCGTAACCAACTACTTAAATGTCATTCCAGAGTTATTCTCGCATCATAACATTAATTAGTAATTTACATCAACAGCAACTATATCCACTAAAGATCCATCATATCATTCCCAGGACGATGTCTGATCTTGCGTGTGTTGGGAAGCGTTGTAAATGTATTGCAAAATACCTCCGTTTTTTCCAAAAATAAGAGGTCACTTTTTGAAATGTTGCGCCATGATTCGCTTCCATAAAACATTTAATGAAAAAGTACCGTTTTCATTACGTTTGCAGTAGCCAAAGGATTTAAACCATTCTGTTTAACGCCAATACCGTGAAAAGAATTTTTTTTTCCCCTTTCTTGCATGCATCGGGTACTGCGTCATTCGACGTCAGCTTTTGAGTTAATCCGATGTCCAATATTTGTTGCCGCATCAGTAACCGGCAAACACGACGGGCCAAGATACCATTTCATATTGACATAATTCTTGTATGTGTGACCGAAAATGATAGTGTAAGACTTTGTGACACTAATGTCGAATCGCCACTTTTTGCTTTGGCGTATGATATTTCTAACTACTTTGCTAGGATATATAGACAAAAGTGAAATGTCATCAGCTAGAGTTGGAATTCTTTACAGCTAAAGATCCAATCTTTGCTCCAAATCAACATTTTCTAACTGTAGCAGCAGGTCATTAATAAATATTGTGTACATCAAGTTTGACAAAACACCCCCTTGTCTCACTCTTTGGCTAATTGATAACCAGTCCTAAAATTTTCCATTGACAAGAATTTGCTCTGTAAATTTGTACACATGTAAAAAAAAATTCAAACGGGAGTTACCCGTAATTCCCAACATGAATAGTTTTAAAAGTAATATTTTGTGTCACACGGTATCAAATGTCTTTTTGTATCAAGAAAAGCAGCAAAAACCCGTGATCCCATGTTTACATTATATTGTACTGATTGCAACTGCAAGATAAACCACTGTTGTGCAGCCTAAACCTATTTGGTAACCATGTTGTTGTGACCTGGACATATTTGAAATAGTTCTTTGAGCCAAGCTACCAAACATTCATGAATAATATTCTCAAAGGTTTTGTAGATAACAGGCAGTAAAGTAACAGGCCTGTAACTTTCGAGGGAGTTTGTTGACTTTGTGTTACCTTTGTATAGTGATATTATTAAACAGGTTTTGCAATCTGCGTTTGTACAATTGATCAATCATCTGAGTGAATACAATTGTCATACACTCTATGAGGTAATCGCTGCCGTAGATCAAATGTTCATTGCAAATTCGCTCATGACCCGATCCCTCTGATTTCTTTATACTTTTTATGATTTCTCTTACTTTGTGTATACTGATATTGGTATGTAATGCTCCGTCATTCAGACCCCGATTAACTCTCTCTCTCTCTCTCTCTCTCTCTCTCTCTCTCTCTCTCTCTCTCTCTCTCTAAATTCATGCAATTTTCCGTCAAAACTATGGCTAAAATTAGGCGTGTGACTGTCCTCTTAGTATCTGGCAAAGCCATTTACGATAGTTGCATCATCACTTACACAAACTCCATCAGTTGATAGTTCCTGACAAAAATTGATATTGTTCCATCTCTGAACATTGATCGTTTCCCAAAAGTGTCTTACATTAAATTTGTGTGCTTTTTCATTTCTTCATATACCTCCCCCATATTTTTCCCACAGCTAGTTTTGAAGGTTTTTAGTCTCTTTTCTTTTCTTTATATTCGCTGAAAGAATTATATTGACTACCCCTCGGTCTTCCCTCATTTATTCAAATATACCTAGCTTGTTTCTGAAGTTTATGTGCTTCTTTGAATTCATTTGATCAGTATGGTTTGACATGATTTTTGAATTTAAACTTTGGAAACGCGATTTCGCTTGATTGCTGTATTGCATTCACAATGAGCATGTAAACTCAGTAAAGACTGTCCGAAATTGTATCTATGTCAAACGTTTCAGGCAATGGTCCAGCTCAGTTTGATCGTTTATCAAGATATAGGCGTCTAATTTATTTAAGAAGCATGTTATTTCTCTTTATAGACTGTCTGAAGTCTCTCCGATGTCACTGTACGAAGAGAAGTAAGGATAATGAGGTGGTCAGATATCAAGTGCTCTTTCATGATCTGAAACAACGTGTACCCTCCGTAATCTACCTATGCATTGATCCGATAGTACAAAATGATCAATCATCGTTCTTGCTGGAGTGAATATATAACGGGAACCAGTGCATATTGGAAAATGTCCAGCACTCACTAGGTTATTATACCGCAAGAACTCATGAAATACCCTATCTTTGTAATCTCTGAAAGTGTATGGTTCAGCTACTGTTTTTGTACCTGGAGACGAGTCGTCAGCCTTAACCGAATCGGAAGACACACAGTTGGACACGGAAGTTCTTTTCCGAGATTCACTTGATGGGCAGCACTGTGTATCACAACCGGACTCAATCGAGACGGGAGATCAACAGTTAGACATACAAATCTTGTTCTGATTTGCAATTGATGGAGAGCGTTCATCATCACCTCCATTAACAGCGCATGCTAAGTTACTTACACCTGGATTAAACGTGCAAACCACATCCGCATAAGACACGATTCTACTCAAGGATTTCATCAGCTCGACTCTAAGTTGCTTGGTGACGGTGTGTAGGGTTTCATTTTCTTTTTACTCTTGATTTCGGCTAGCACGAGTCATGCTGAACTAGTCATTTGTTCTGCTTGCCCATGTTGATCATGCTAAAAATGGAATCAGTCTCGCAAGGATCCCCTTTTACAAACATAGCTAAAGAATAATAATCCCTTGTATATTTTATTAAAGTACTTACACCATTTCTGTTCTAACAATCAAATATCCAGATGGACAGCTAAGAAACCCTCCTGATATACAAACTATGATGACCTATGCCATCTTACCATATCTTCACTATCGTGTGCAACCTCTAGCTCATACATGTATCTGGATAGACAAACTAATTCCTAATCAAGTCTTCTAATATAGTCCTGATTGGGAACCTGAGATATGACATATTGGTAGGTTGGACTGTTACAACGGTGACATGAATTTTGGGCATCTCTATCAAAACAGGTACATGTATTGTCGACATTCTGCGTACTCATGTACAGCGGTTGTGAGCATAGATATGCATTGTCAGGAGTGGCAATTTACCAAATCTCCAAAACGTTGTTTTATGTGAACAGTTCGTTGGTTAGTTGATTATGGAATGTATGGCGCACTAGCACCGTAAGGCTCATACAAGACCACAAAAAGTGCAAACAAAAGATATAGTATAGTGACGGTTACGAATGCCACAGTGTATCTACACGAAATTTTTTATTCTAAACAGTAAGGTAGATGTTGTTGAGTCACCTGTAGTCGGGAATATCGAGTTACGGCATGCCCGGCATAAAGCTTTATGTTACGAAAACACCGTACTATATATATATATATATATATATATATATATATATATATATATATATATATATATATATATATATATATATATATATATATATATATATACACATATCATGGTTTAATGTATAGACACAAGACCAGTACGGTGCTATCGTAACATAAAGCTATATGCCGGGAATGTCGTAACTCGATATCCAAATTTCATAACAAAAGTTAAAAACATGCCACAGATCGAGTACTGGATTGAATTCAGTGTCCATGTATGGTCATTGACACGTGTTATATAAATGAGTCAACAAGGTCAAAGAGAGAGTTTGTTCTTTTTGTAGAGATATGCACAACTTTCGGTCGACTATGTATATGATGATTGTCTTTGAAATATATTTTAGTATATAAAAAAAGACGAAGAACACGGCAAGAAATGTTAAAAAGGAATGTCCAACCGTCCAACGGTGTCCTACAGTGTTTTAGCAATCACGTGTTTGGACGTTTAATTGTAAAATAAAAAATCCAGGTGAGTGATGAATATCTTTGAATGACTAAGAATGGTGTTAGTTTAAGTACATTTCAGAAGGAGACATACGACTGAGAAAACAAACATTGAGTAGTAAATAGTAACATGGGGCACTTAAGCGTCAGAAGTGACTGACAGCGTCAACTGGAAATTAGCATGGGTAGGGCATTACAAGATTTTAACATGGGAATGGCACTTCAGAGTCACAGAAAATTTAACAAGGGAGAGACTCTTGGAGGACAAGTGAATTTAACATGGGAAAGGATTAACTGGGCGGAAGGGAAAATGGGGTAAAAAAGGTTTTATTGATTAAAGTAAATGGGTAAGTAGTTTAAGGTTCAGTTGAAAAACATACGCAAACACAAACTCACATAATTGTTACTATATTGCGTGACAGTACTCTATCCTGCTATGTATATAATAACACGTCTGCCCTGAGTTTCTTAAGTCAACTTCACATTATATTTAAGAAATATTCATGGGCAAATGTTTTAATTCATCAAATAATTATTGTCGACTGACTAAGGTAACCTTTGCTTGTAGGCTCACTCCCAAATTTAGATGTCAAGTTCTGCAGCACACGCCTTGCGGTTACAATGTTGCAACATTTCCATAAGCTAAGGATGAAAAAACAACCAACCAACACCATACAAAATCTTGTTTTACTGCACTTTTTTGTCCACCGAAAGAAAATACAGGGACGTCATTTAAATTGTTTCGATTGGGGGGAGGGCAAAACTTGACGGACTTGTTAATTTTCGTATATTGGCTAAAACGTAACAGTTCTTATGATTGCCGACCACGATATTTGGAAAGGTAACTTAAAACGGTAACATATACCATTAGGATTTCGATCTAAATCAGTTTATAACTCTCTCTCTCTCTCTGACAAACTGACATTACGATGTAAGGAGAGTCCGACTATTTTATTTCTAATTTTAATATTGTGAAACATAGAACTGACATTACGACGAAGAGAATGTGTTATTCGTACTTTTCAAAATATCACGACGCTTACAATGTTTATGGTTTTATTTCTTAAGAAATGTTACACACACACACACACACACACACACACACACACACACACACACACACATTCTACTTAATAAACTGCATGAATATGAAAGGTCCACTTTCCTAGTAAAATATAACATGTGTGAACTGAAGACATAGTCAACCAAATTTCTTCATTTGGAAACGTCGATGTAAAGTTCTCACAAAATAGTATGTCAAACCTTCCGTGATGTATTTTGCAAAAAGACTAGCACTATTTCCATGCGTCTAAATTGATCAGGCGTTAGTTTTGTTGTTTTCTTTTGTAAAGTGCCTAGTGGTTAGGTGCATAAAAAAATTGTTCGTGCGTTAGTTTTGTTTTGGTAAAGCGCCTAGTGGTTAGGCGCAAACACAAAAAAAAAGTTACTGTGTGATGAGCCACTGAAGTAGATTCAAATTTTTGTTTTGGATTTTTAACGTTACTTCAATAATAATAAAAAATCAGTCATATCGCTACGATGTCTGAAAAGTGGCAGTTTATAGTGATGTCTAGCACTGGGGCATCATACCGCAGTCATGTAGCATGGTGTCCCACCCAGTCACATTATCCTGTCACTAGGCCGACCAGTCCTAAATCTCAGCTCCTAATGCTGAGCGCCAAGCGAAGAAGCTGGTAGTACAATTTTTATGTCTTTGGTATGATTCGACCCCGCGCCATCTTCCCCCCCCCCCCTTCTGAGGCATACACTCTTTCCTGTAGGCCACTGGAGCGGTCAAGTAGATTCGAAGTGAACGCTATAAGAAAATGTGTATAGCCAATGAAAACTGAGTCTGCTAATATATTAGCCAATCTAAGATATGTTGAAATGAAACCTGGATTGAAGTTGATGACATCACATCAGAAAATCCCGAACAAGATTACAAAGGACCATATATGTTTCGCTTTTCTGTTTGAGATCAGTCACCACAGTGAAGTTATCGGGCAGAATGAAATCTCTATTCCCGTGTAATTTCGCCACAGCCACAAATGACAGGCTTCAAAACGTGATCCATTTCGATGATATGGACATATAAATACAGATCTTGAGAGTCTGTTCGAAAAGGTATGAGACTTGCTCCACCCCCACCCCGCAGCAGGTCTTCGCATTCCGTAGCAATTGCAATTGCCAGATGATGTGTGTTTGCAGAGATATCGCCGATCACAGTCCAAAGTGCCTTTGTGATGTAACCTTGAATGGTTGCCAGCTGAGTTGATTCCATTGTTAAGGTTCAGTCTCCACTTGAACCACATAATCATTGTTATGATGAGAGCCCAAAAGAGCATACAACACTGAACAGCCGAGGTATTCTTGTTAAGTGCCGGGAGATCAGTACTGAAGGCGTCTGTCACTTGGGGAAGGAACAAGAAAGACTGTGTTTCTTCCACATTGTTGAGATCTACTGATTCTTTAGTACTAAAGTCCTGATTACCGACAGGGGGTAGCTAACACTCTATAAATGTAATCGACAGAGGCCTAACTTCAATCCGTTCCAAGGTCGAATTTGAGTATAATGTGAAGGATAACTGATCTCTAGGGGTTTCATAACACTGTGCGTCGAGACCAAATCTTGGTTTAACTGTAGCTCCGAGGGGAAGACATACCAGGTAGCGTGATGTCTGAATACCATCACTACGAAACATTCAGTCCAGAACTGCTTGCTGGTTTGCCTAACGAATGGTCTGCCTGGAATCTGGCGTTATAGGAAATTCCTATTACTAGTACCAGCCGCCAGATATTATACTCATTACCATCTTCAATCTTCAAATATTAACCTATCAACGGAATTGCTTTTAATATGTCACTCCTAATAAACAAAACAAAGAGTATCAAACACAAGGACTAACGAATCTGCCTACATTTTCGAGGACAGAATGTCAAGGAATGGAAACACAAGGTCAGTGCTGTTCTCGTTTATAAACTATTCCGATTTTTTCAAGATAGATAGAATAACTGTTGATAAAATGAATTCTTGTTTTTAACCAGAGTACCATCAAAACCTGTGCATCATTTGATTTGATCGAGGAATTCAATATATGGATATATGCACATACCTCTGGCCTAGTAGGATTTATTTTATATATGATGTGAGATCTGTAAATTTATGAGTTGACCTCAAGTATTGTTGTTATTGTATGATACAACTAAGCAAAAGATCTGGATTAGAATAAATGACAACACATGTGAGATATTGTTATAATTTATTTAATATTCAATTGAATTACAAGCACACTGAACTAGAATACTGGTATTTAATATCACAATAACTCTTTTTCCATTTAAGCCACATGATTCTTCAACACTTCTACTTCCACTAGCTGCTGTTTGAATAATTCCATTGTAACTGAGAGGACAAATCCTTATGATCTGAGAGCACATATATCACAGATATGCACTATTGTTCTTTGACTTCTGAAATAAATATACACAGTAAGTATATCTCTCTGAATTAGCAGATTAACAATGCATGGGGAAAAGCAATACATTTCTGCATCAGTTAATATAATGAAAGCAGGTACTCAGGCATGTAGGGGCTTGACAACTAGCATGTTTTTGCTTTTAAATAACTGTGTACCCTTACACATCTATTGCAAAAGTAGTCATAGACATAATTTCAAGTTTTTTATTTGATGAAAATTTGTCATTTTATTTTGTTTCCTTGCCAATACAAAGGGTCCCATTTTACATAGACAAAGTGTTTATCCCTCTTGGCATCATATATACGTTATGTCAAATATAAAATGTTTGACATGAAACTTCTCATTCAGAACAATGGTCTCTGTATCAAGTTTCCCCTTCAGATGCTGAGTCTGACTCAGACCGATCATCACCTTCCTCCAACATTGCTGATGTTAGTGCCTTTAGGTCAGCCAGGACATTGGTCATTGGTTCCTTGGTTGCTGGAGAAAACAGTAGATAAAGTACTGATTATGAGAATGATTCCATAAAACTAGTGTCAACGGTACATTCATAATTACAGGACTCAAAAGTTAGAAAAAACTCAGCTCTGTAATATTTGTTCTACAGGTATTGTAAAGCATTGATATTTCAAACATGTCCCTCCAAAACTTGGCATCACCTGAACGACTTACCAAGTCCTGACAAAAGACTTCTCTTACTTGGAGTTTAAAAAGGTTAGACCTTGTTTTTGGACAAGCATCATAATTGCTTTTCTATGGCAGAATCATACAAACAATTAATTGCTTTTCTATGGCAGAATCATACCAACAAATCATTGCTTTTCTAAGGCAGAATCATACCAACAAATCATTGCTTTTCTAAGGCAGAATCATACCAACAAATCATTGCTTTTCTAAGGCAGAATCATACCAAAAATCATTGCTTTTCTATGGCAGAATCATACCAACAAATCATTGCTTTTCTAAGGCAGAATCATACCAACAAATCATTGCTTTTCTAAGGCAGAATCATACCAACAAATCATTGCTTTTCTATGGCAGAATCATACCAACAAATCATTGCTTTTCTATGGCAGAATCATACCAACAAATCATTGCTTTTCTATGGTAGAATCATACCAACAAATCATTGCTTTTCTAAGGCAGAATCATACCAACAAATCATTGCTTTTCTATGGCAGAATCATACCAACAAATCATTGCTTTTCTATGGCAGAATCATACCAACAAATCATTGCTTTTCTATGGTAGAATCATACCAACAAATCATTGCTTTTCTAAGGCAGAATCATACCAACAAATCATTGCTTTTCTAAGGCAGAATCATACCAACAAATCATTGCTTTTCTATGGCAGAATCATACCAACAAATCATTGCTTTTCTAAGGCAGAATCATACCAACAAATCATTGCTTTTCTATGGTAGAATCATACCAACAAATCATTGCTTTTCTAAGGCAGAATCATACCAACAAATCATTGCTTTTCTATGGCAGAATCATACCAACAAATCATTGCTTTTCTATGGCAGAATCATACCAACAAATCATTGCTTTTCTAAGGCAGAATCATACCAACAATTCATTGCTTTTCTATGGCAGAATCATACCAACAAATCATTGCTTTTCTATGGCAGAATCATACCAACAAATCATTGCTTTTCTAAGGCAGAATCATACCAACAAATCATTGCTTTTCTATGGCAGAATCATACCAACAAATCATTGCTTTTCTATGGCAGAATCATACCAACAAATCATTGCTTTTCTAAGGCAGAATCATACCAACAATTCATTGCTTTTCTATGGCAGAATCATACCAACAAATCATTGCTTTTCTATGGCAGAATCATACCAACAAATCATTGCTTTTCTATGGCAGAATCATACCAACAATTCATTGCTTTTCTATGGCAGAATCATACCAACAAATCATTGCTTTTCTAAGGCAGAATCATACCAACAATTCATTGCTTTTCTATGGCAGAATCATACCAACAAATCATTGCTTTTCTATGGCAGAATCATACCAACAAATCATTGCTTTTCTATGGCAGAATCATACCAACAAATCATTGCTTTTCTAAGGCAGAATCATACCAACAATTCATTGCTTTTCTATGGCAGAATCATACCAACAAATCATTGCTTTTCTATGGCAGAATCATACCAACAAATCATTGCTTTTCTATGGCAGAATCATACCAACAATTCATTGCTTTTCTATGGCAGAATCATACCAACAAATCATTGCTTTTCTATGGCAGAATCATACCAACAAATTATTCTTCAAGTTTTGCTTTCAGTGTCCAGTGAGCATACTCAGCTTTAGTGTCATGTACTAAAGAACAATTTCATAAGACCAAATGAAGGATCAACAACTTGAAAATAAATAAAATTTCTCTGTAGAAATTATCCAGATAAAATTTTCTTCATTTTTCAACCTTGCATAAACACAGACTCCTCATGCATTATTTATCTTAAACAGAAAATCTGTTATACTGTAAAAAAAAAGTTCCCTCCCCTCTCAATATTTTTATAAGTTACCAGTCTCATTGTCAATCTCTGCTGTTGGTCGTGGTGTGCTACTGCTCTGTTCTTTTACTGGTTCTATTTCCTGTGAGTCCCAGTCTGTCTGGACTGGTTCACCACGCTCACTTCTAATTCGTCCAATCAAACCTTCTTGCCTAAGGGTGGCCTTCACAACAAGAAAGAGAATTAGAGTGGGATACTCTTAGTTACATAAAACAAGTACAACCTTAATAAGAAATTTCTGTTTACCCTAAAAGGTAATCCACATTTTGACCACTTCTTTAGAAATATGCATTACAGGTCAACTAACAAAAATGGCAAGAAAATTCTGTCTAACATTCATCAATCTGCCAACTCTATGAAAATATTGTTCTCCATAATATGTATGCATACTCTTTTTTATTTAAATTCAAAACAGCATGTTGATAACATTTTTTCTTTTATTACCTGACATGAATTATGTTATAGGCTAGGCACTGCAGTATGACAGCTAGTGTTATTCACTGTGGGGGAAAAAAATAATTTCCTTGCTAAAATAATTATATCTCTGGCATATACTAGTGCCATTATTTTTAAACTTCTGGTTTGTAGTGCAAGTGTCATTACAATTTCACTAAATTATGCATATCAAACTTATTAATGTAGGTTCCAGTAAATCACTATGACTAGATATTAAATCACACATGATTGAATCTTTGAACACGAAATCTAAACATTAAGCCAATAACAAATGCTATCTACATCTAGACTAGATTTCTGATTGTAGCAAATATCTGGTAAGTCCAAGAAAAGATAACAAATTTAGAAATTGCTATACTGACATACAACATGGAGGCTTGATTAAAATACAAATATACCTATTAAATTTCATTGTCTATCTCGCGTCGGCAACCTATGGCATGCATGTCACCAGGTGACACATCAAGAGGTTATATGTGGCACACAAAGGGCAGCCGAAAATCTCAATTTTAACAGTGTTACTCTCTTACTGGTGGCAAGCACTTGTTCATTATTTTAATTAATCTGGAAACAAATGGCATGCTATGTAATCTATCTCAATTGTTTTTCTAAAAAAGTTAAAAAAATTCATACAAAAAAAAAGAACAGTAATAGCCTGAAAGTCAAATCATATCATCTTTATGCCAGCCTAAATTTATGTATCTACCCTATGTGGTTTATTGCAATCCTGCCATCGAGCATTTCAGCCTGGTTTGGCTTGGTGTTCAAAAGTACTACAACACATATAGATTTTAATGGCATTCACTGTCAAAAACAGGCAAGACAAAACTAGATTACCATCATTAAATTTCTCTCTTTCTGTACTATCTGTAATTCTTCCTGAATCTTATCAATTTGTCGAACATAGTGTTCTTCCAATGTTTTCAGATGCTCTGCAGCACGCTCCTTTTCTCTTGCAGACTGACGCTCCAGCTGGCGATGGGAGACAACTGTATGGAAAATAATTCATACTTTTTGTCATGTAACACATTAACATAAAATCTTCATAAAATAGTTCAGCTAGTAATAAATACTTGCATGGATAAAAATTATGCTTTCTCCTAAGCAGATAGTTTTTGTATGCCCGTAACGTTTCAATAACAGTCCCTCTGTTGAGACGGTCAATTTGTCAAGACTGACCATATTGCTGTCTCTAAGAAGTCCAAGTATATCGAACTAATAAGCAGAAATTGTGTAAAACGAGAGAAAAATGTGATTTGACTGAAAACCAATCTTTACTGACAAGTTTACAAACGAGTCTTAGCCTCATTTTAGGGTACACTCACATGATAATTTTCTATTTTGGAAAATGTTCAATCCTCGACTACTTTTTAAAAAATGAATTTGTTCTCTGAGATCCAATCTTAAAGCTTTATTTGTTTCTTTACACAAATCCAAATAGTGGGATATGAAATTAAGCAAAATTATATCCAATCTCCATTCAGGGAGAAATTTTGAGAAATTGACTGAATCTAAGTCAGAGCCTCTTATCAACACCTGAAGAAAAAAAAACACATGAGACTATCCTTTTTGCCATTGTCATCACACCAGATCCATTATTGTAACAAAATGTTTTAGTTCTAGCTCTTCTACAGTATTTGTTTACAAGACCATATTTCATGAAACAATTATATTAATTTAAAAGGTGCAAAATCTGGGTACCTGCTTTGGCCTGTTCTCTTTTAGCTTCATTTAGCTTTCTGTCCATTTCTGCAAATTTCTCTGCACATTCTGCTTCAGCTATCCTCCTCTGTTCCTCCAATTCTGCAATAATTATAACCATGGATGACAACCCTGTGTCTAAAACTAAATTGAAATTTTTCATTTAAAGCTTCAAAAAAGACTGATTTAATGGCTTTAACATGTTTTGATTGTCATGTGCTGATGGTCCTTTTCATATTTACATTCAATCTTACCTTATCCACCAATGTTTTCAAAAATGTATATCTCTTAGTGAACCTGCATGCAAATCTACAGGGTTCATACAGATCAGGAGAGCTGAAATTCAATGACTTTTCAATGAACAGTTTTTAGTTTTCAATGAAAACTCATGGCATCAAGTGTTCTGCTCCAGTTACTAATTTAAATACAAGAAACAAATACAAAACCAATACATAAATAAATAAATGGAATATGAAAGGGAAATGATATTTAAAAAGAAAGACATTTTAACCTACATTTTAACTATTACACTTTAGCTTCTATATTTTCTTCCCCAGTTGAAACGCTCTGGTGGCCTAGTGGTTAGAGCATCTGCCATGGAAGCAGGAGGTCGTGGGCTCAATCCCCAGCCAAGTCATACCAAAGACTTACAAACATGGTACTAACAGCTGCCTCGCTTGGCGCTTAGCATTAGAGATTAGTGTTAGGACTGGTCAGCCTGGTGTCAGGATAATGTGACTGGGTGGGACATCACTCTACATGTCTGTGGCATTATGCCCCAGTGCTAGACATCACTATAAACTGCCTCACTGCAGACATCATAGTGATGCGACTAACAAAAATTTAAAGCTACATTAAAAAACTCCTAATCAACAAACAAACTCTAAAATGGGTAACTGTTAAAAATTTACGCTACGAAATATGCTCCACATAACTAGAACTAAAAATAGGCAGTAAATTATTATACCAATACTCCACTCTTTCCCCTGCCCAATCCGGTTGAGTGAATCAAAATTTGAAAATCATCATGGAAAGTAACTCTAATCATTTCTCAAACGTCTCAAGTTACTATAAATCATGATATTTTAACAAATCTAAATTTCCACTGAAACTTATTGTGAATTAATAATGGGCAAAAATGAAACATTTTGGGGAAATGGTTTTACCCTACCTAACAAAAACCAATTATTTCTTCAATATTACGCTATGGTTGTTTCATTCCAATACTTATATCAAGAAGCACAGAAATGAGAAAGGTTTAAAAACTATGGACAGAAAATCTGATGATTTCCTTTAAGTCAACTTTTTACAAGATCATTTTTTACATCCTTACTTTATAACATGACACTTATAAAATGGTGGTTGCTAATATATACACCAATTAACAAACTTTCTGAACTCTCTACCCTATAAGATGTTGGCATTTCTATCATACAAATATTTGTAAACAAATTTTGTTTTGAAAATGATGCTGTTCACTAAATGTTTTATGATTTCCTGCAATCATGTTATCTATTACCTAAATATCATTATGAATCTCTTTAACCATCATAGAAGTTGGAACATTATACAACATTATGAATGACCCATCAGTCAGGATCACTAATTTTGTATAAAGCATATAGACAGCATCTGTGGATGCTAACCTGCTTGCAAGTTTAATTCCTGTTTAGCCAGACTAGTTTTCAGTTCATCAATTGTCTCCATGGCTTCCTGTAACTCAGACTGGCTCTCAGTTAATCTTTCCTTTAATTCATCACAAAGCTGAAATATAAAAACAGTAAAAGAATACAACTGGCAAATGTTTCCCTAAATTATTATTTGTTACGAAGCAGCAATTTGGTGTAACTACACTAATTAAACCAATCAATGTGTATTGTAACTACACTAATTAAACATGTATTGTAACTACACTAATTAAACCAATTGATGTGTATTGTAACTACACTAATTAAACCAATCAATGTGTAGTGCACCTTAATGTTGTTGCTAAGAAAATCATCAGTATTTTTTTGTTAAAAAGATTCCTACAAATTTGGAAACCTGTTAAGAATGTTACTTCTGATAAAAAAAAAAAGAAAAAAAAAGCCAGAACAGAAAATAAAATATTTAATTAACTCAGCTCTTGGCTTATGTATCAGATGACAAGGTAGACATATGTGATTTAGACAGTTCAAGGTCACGTGCACTAAAAATTACTGTCAATTCATTTAAATGGAACTATTTCAAGAGAATGCAAAATAAGCTGTCAAAGTCTTACATGCTATGTCCATGTTAGTGCTAAAATAAGTGAGATAAACTTACCTTTAATCAAACACATCTAACACACTGAACTTCATTTGTATATATATGATCAAGAGCTCCAATATCTCCTAATGTAGTTGTTCTTGACTATTACCTGACATTCACAGTTAGTGTACAATGCAATATAAAGATGCTGTTGTTGTTGTAGGGTTTAATGCCATTTTCAACACAAGACAGACTATACATGGCAGCCAGTATTACAGTATTATTGGTGGAGGAAGAGCCTGGAAAACCCCAGAAAGAACCACCGACCCATGAGAAGCTACTGACAAGCTTTCTCACATACCCACGTTTGTCAAATCCGAGACTCAACCCCACACATACAGATGTGAGATGGCAGTCGTCAATAACAGAGAGCGCTTTAGACCACTCAGCCATTTAAGGGCTCCACAAAAAGATGCAGTGAGAGTTGAGTATGGAAAGATACCTCCAACAGTAAAATCACTAAGAACATCCTCAGCTACAAGGAATAATATCTATACCAGTAAAACCAATATACACATTATCAGCTTCTAAAATACAATGCTATTATCCCTTATTTCAACAAATTTAAGAAAATTTGGTGAATAATTGTCAATTCTCATTGGTACCTCATTTCACTGAAAGCTTTATGGTGCTGCAACCAATTTGTATGAGTTATAATGCGTTTTACTGCACATTTTAACAATTATCCAATCAAAGATCAAGATATATCTATATTCATATTTCAGAATCTGCAAAATGTTTGATAGATCCATTTTCAAAACATACCTCTGATTTTTCTCTTATCTGGTCTTCTAAGTCTTCAACCCTGGATCTCAAATTGTCCATCTCTTCCTCTGCTGAAGAAAATAATACAAAACTGCAAAATCTTGTTCAGATTCAGTGCGATCTCAAGTTATGTGATATTCCATATAAAAAACAAGATGAAATTTTCTTCTGTTGCAAATGGTGGATTCAAGATGCAACTTAAAAGTTCTTCTAAACATTAATATGGTGTTTAAATGGAACGGCCTAGACATAAAATCAACAATTAGAAGAAAACAAATGCATAATTTTCAATGTTTCTGTGAACATTAAAGCTCAAATAAGCTATAATAGCAGGTCACCTTTTCTGTTCTTGATTTAAAATTAAAGAAAACAATCTAATTTTGTATGTGAGTCTGCATTGAGAAATCCAGACCTCTAAAAGTACAATTAACTGGCATTATTTTGATTGTTATTGAAAAACATAATACTAGTCTGAAAATGAATAGTATAAACCTTCCATTTTAGTATTTTTGAATAGAACTGCCACTATAAGAGATTATAAAAACATAATAAGCATAATTCCATTCTGCGATGGATTCCAGTACAAAAACGGTGTCCAATCTGAAGAGCAACTTCCAACAATAGGTGTTACCATCTAGAATGTGGTAAGACCAAGAACATGTCATAATTGGTGTTGCCAAAAAAGAACACCCACCTGCTTAACGATCCAATGACCAATCATCATGGTTTATCTTGCAGACTATCAGAACCAGTGTAAACCTAGCAAGGCAAGTTTTTCCAAGCTATTATATTGCAAAACATTGTATAGCTGATTTTATTCAGGTGTAATGTTCATTATTAAAAGAATATCTAATCAAAATGCCAGTACTAAATTAATTACAGTCAACTACTCTTATACATGCTTATTCCTACCAACAACAATTTGAATGCAACTAAAGCTTATTGAGTAATCTCCCTTACCCTGACTTTTAACCTCCTTCACTTTTTTATCCCATAGGACTGAATCCTGTTTAATCTGAGCAGCTAAGATATCTCTCTCCCTGGTCACTCTCTCTAATTCAGAACTCAGGTAGGACTTGTCTTCTTCACTAAGAAAAGGCAGAAAATGTTCCAGGAATAAAACTATTTACTACATTTATCAACGTGAAAAGCAAACATCAACTCTGCTGACACACGATGTACAAGCTGATCATATACAAAAATCACAAACAAGTCTCACACTCAACACACAATTGAAAGAAATGGCATTAGTCACGTTAACATGAGGAGTCTAAAATAAATGCAAGTTTGGGTGTGAAATGTGAAATGTTGGTAATCTCAAGAACAGTATCTATGCTGACTGCCTGATCTCATAATTATAATGAAAAGCACTGATAATAATAATAATAATAATAATAATAATAATAATAATAATAATAATAATAATAAGTACTTTATTTGATGAGGGTACCTCAGTTAGTATATCACATTATTCACCACATTACAATGGCAGTTAGACTGAGTCTAGCTTGTTCCTAGAGTTTCCTTTACTGCAGCTTATTTTAGCAGATTAAACTAGTTAATACAAGATAGACCAAACTATGACAAATCTTTTTTTTCATGCAGATGTATTGTGGGTTTACAAAGAAAAGAATCTTGAGAACCAGACACAAGTTGGACACAAGTTGGACTAGAAGTTTAAACAGATTCTGAATAGACCAAAGGTTAAATTAAATATCATAAACTGTTTTTTTTTCTACTTTTGCAATGGTGACCTAACCTTAAATAACAGACATAAAAGGATTGTCATATTTATTTCATAACATCTCTTCTTACAGTCATTTAAAAATAACAGATCCTGGAGGTCGATACTGAATCACCTCTCCCACCCCCACCCCAGAAAAAAACCAGAGTACATTGCACAGACAGATAAATAAAGAAATAGTTGGTCATTTAAGTATTTGATGTCCACAATAAACAGGATTCTTTATCTAAGAATGTCCTCATTTATAAAAAAAATGCACAAAATTAAGGAGAATTTATTACATATTCAAGGTTTTGGGTAGGTAATGAAGGTGCAACTCCTGCAACATGAGTCTGATGCTCTGTCAAACAAATTACTTTGGCTGTCATTCCCACAGGGCTTACATATTTGTCACAATATACAGGTAAAGTTGTGACCTGAGGATTAAAAATGTTTTCCTGAGTGGTGCTGCAAACAATTAAGTTAGCAATCTGTGCATGACCTTACCCCATCGTGATTTTTACATTATTAATCACCAAAGAAACAAATGATTTACCAAAGTATGTACCACATACATTAGGTTATTATTCAGATCCAAATTCAAACAACATAGACTGATACGCCAGGGCATGAAGTGCAGCACAAAAGAGTCTATCTTGATTGTTCTCCTGATTAACCGCCTGTGTACAGTACAGTGTTAGATTGGGATCCATGTCACTGGATCTGACTTTCATGTAAATCTAAAAACTAAGTCCTGTAAGCATGGAAAATCTTGCACTCAGCCTACGCATTGAATAATGACACAGTTGACATCACAAAATGCATGTTTAAACCAGGTTTCAACAGCTTAATTATGTAAGAATACAAAATACTATATTGTAATTGCATTCTTGGGCAAAAAGATTGCCTGACATGTATTGAAATCAATATGTGGACTTTAAAATGGCTTCTGAACCATTCACATGCCTTTCTAACTGCTATTTTTGGTACAGACACTACGAAATCAATTTGTAAATAAAAGCAACAACAAAATCAGAAGAAAGAAATTAACTTTAAAACAGAAAAGTTGTGGAGAACATTTAATCTGTGTTTTTATCTCATGTGTATGGAAATATAATAAATTATGGATAACACTTTATTTAGAAAATCAAGTTGTAACATTTCTTTTGCATTACATCTTAATCATCTCAACATGAACATAAACTCAATTCACTGGGAAAGAAATTAGTCATCATCATCATCATCATCATCATCGTCATCATCATCATCATTTAAGATCATCATCATCCAAGAGTGGATTTGACCAAAAGTACCAAAGTGGCAAGAAAGAAAAACACATTATAGTGAAAAAATTGAAAAAATGTTAGTTAATTTAACAGTCTCATAATGAGATCACAAAATAAATCTGATAAAAATGTATGATCTTTTATATTCCAACCTCCCTAAAACTGCAGTGAGTAAAACATAATATAAAAATATAAAATTTGTCATTTTTTAAAATAGAATTGCTAAATTGTATGTCTGCAAAAGATGTCGGGAGTGGACTATGATGACCATGTAGTGAATCTTGTGGTGTAGATGCCCTTAAATAAATCAACACTTAAGCATACTGGTGGGCATTGTACCTATTAATCTTGACTTCTTCAGGTTTTTTGGTCTGTTTGTTGTGAGGTTCTTCAGCTCCTTTCTCAAGCTGCAGTTTCATCAAAGCCTCTCGTCTAGCAAACTGTGCTGCAAACAAGAGTTACATACATGATAAATAATGCACCAACCACATGGTTAATAGTATTAATATACTTTTTTAATGTAAAACAGTCCAACATTGGTCTAATACTCGGGTACTAAATGATGCAGCACCCATTTAACTCCATAATATGTCAATGTTGCTAACCAGTGTTGCTTATCAGTACTAAATGAAACAAGCCATTTCATTGGTCAAGGTATAAATACAGACCTCAATAATGTGGAAACCATATTTCTTTTGTCATTCTTGGTGACCTTGATCATTGGTTTAATGACCGGGAAATCAATCGGTGTCTTTCTTGTCTCTAATGTGAGCCTTTCAAAAAGATAAATAAATGTTTGAGGCATATTACGAGTTATTTTGTGGAAACCATCTTCATTCTTGGAGTCCCTTTGATCTAGACATTTGACTTTTTTAACTCCAACATCATTTTTTTATCTTACTTAAATGTAAGTCATGAACAAAGTTGAGTCAAGACATGTAGTCAAAACTTACAGTCCCTTTGACCTTGACCTGTTGGTATCAATAAATAGTGCCTTTTTTATATCAAATGCAAGCTATCACAAGGTATGGTCAAAATTGGTGATTAAAAACTGAATACATCATGTGGAAATCAGTTTTTTTTAGACTTCCTTTGACCTTGATCTTTGGGTCTTATCTCAAATACAAGGCATTTATACAGTAACTAGTATACAAGTCAAGTTATTGTGTGGAAACAGTGTTTCTTCTTTCAGTCACCATGACCTTGACCTTTTATATTTTGAGCCCATTGAGAAACCAATAGCAACATAAACACAACAGTATCCACAATATGTTTTAAAACATTTATTTGGATCGAAGACTGACACAATACACATTGTAATATTGATCTTACAAGGTAAGATGCATCATGATGCAAGAAATCTTTGAGTCTCCAGAGCATGACAAACTTCTGAGGGTGGCCAAGGGTAGAAAAATTTGCAGAAGCTGAACTGATACATAATTTACAAGACAGCTGGCCTAACTCAACACAGTGAAGTACTCTTGTACCTCATTTAACATTTCTGGATATGTTCACAGTTTAATGTTATTCTTATTACAGATGATTATCTGATCATAGTAAAGGAGGAGAAGAACTACTGGTTTTCTTCTAATTTATGTTGATCTGTATTGTACATAATATCTTAAAACTTGCAATGACACACTGTCTCATTTGAAATGCACTGCATTGCAATGAATAAATTTGTGACTTCAGCTAATATGTTGACTGGCAGAAAGAAAAAATGTGGAACCAATGTGCATCAATGAAAAATCAATCTACATGCAAAGTTCCTTCACCAAGGAGAAATTTCATCCTCTATTATTTTTTCTTCATGTTTCGTTTTAATTCTTCAAGCACCAGATTAGAGTTTAGTGGCATGTGATATTTCTTACACAGTTGCTGGAATATATGAGCTTCAAAAAACACTTTCTAACATTTTATGTAAATCAAGCTCAAAACTTTTATCTGAAATATGTTACATTTTACATTTACTCTTCTACAAAGGTCTTTGTCTCCTATCTTTTTCTTTATGTTCAAAAATAAAGGTAGTAGATTACATGTTAGGGTATTGGTGTGAAATATGATTCACCACTACCCACCTTGAAGCATTTCTACTCTACTGCTTGCAAAGCTGATCCTTTGTCCGTATGTTTTCATAGTTGTCAACATGGAGTGCAGAGCATCAAAGTTCTCTTGAAACTTCATTCCCACACTGTTGGAAAAAAAATCATGAAAAGATCATAATAACAGAAACAGAATGAAGAGAGACGATTAGATGATGGCCTACCAGTCTCAGATCTATCTCTAATCTTTCATTCTATGATATAAAACACAGGGATCAGGCCTACCAGTCTCAGATCTATCTCTGATTTCTTATTCTATGATATAAAGCAGAGATCAGGCCTACCAGTCTCAGATCTATCTCTGATTTCTTATTCTATGATATAAAACACAGGGATCAGGCCTACCAGTCTCAGATCTATCTCTAATCTTTCATTCTATGATATAAAACACAGGGATCAGGCCTACCAGTCTCAGATCTATCTCTGATTTCTTATTCTATGATATAAAACACAGAGATCAGGCCTACCAGTCTCAGATCTATCTCTGATTTCTTATTCTATGATATAAAACACAGAGATCAGGCCTACCAGTCTCAGATCTATCTCTGATTTCTTATTCTATGATATAAAACATTGGGATCATGTTGGACTCAAACTTTCCGATAAAGTGGCGACTACTCACCTATCTAAATAGCATGAAGTAACAGAAAAAATGGCAATGTCAGTGACAGGTGAAATTTTGTACTGTCAAAATAAGTTCCTCAACAACTGGTCTTTTACTTACTTTGCATGTTAATACACATAAAAACCTTTGCATTTTATAAAGCATTAAAACCTTTATATTTGCATCTTAAAATCTTCTGCATAACTTCATTAATGTTATTAGATGGTAACCTTGCAAATAGATGACTGTAATGAAATTATGTGATTACAACATTTTCAGGTGAGATATGGGTTAAATTCACATATATCTTTGAAGCTTTTAGTCTCAAACTTATGAAATAATATAGTATTTGGTTTGAAGCTTAGAAAGACTGGAATATGACCCACTAGTCTCGCAACTGTATGGTATGGGATAAAGTCTTACCTATTAACATTTGATGACATCAGTCACTAAAAAATTAGCACAAATGCTGATTTTACAGTTATTTCTAAGCTGATTTAATTTTTTTAAAGTTAAAAAAAAGTACTGTAGCCCTAGATTTATACTTGAAAAGAAGACAAATTCTACAACTATAAATCATCATATTTTTGTATAATCTTCCAAATATTTTTCTACTGTCATATGTGTACAGAGAATTACTTGACATAACACTGGATCCTACATGGGTACAGACAACTACTTCAGTTCCTACACACCATAACGTTAATGTTTGTAGTTCAAGCCTACTATTGCTAACAATTCACCCATACATGTTTTTCTTCCAAAACGTTACATTCATTTATTCCAGATACTTTCAGACAATCAGAAACCTTCATTCTTTGAAATATGGTATTGAATATACAAGTTGGTTCTGTAGTTCATTAAATAATTACTTGGTTGTGACCAAATACAAAATCACATGTGCTCCAGGAATAACATGACAATAATAATGTATCCTAAATACACTGAAAACAAGGAATTACAGTACAATAATACTGTATCCTAAATACACTGAATACAAGGAATTACAGTACAATACTAATGTATCCTAAATACACTGAAAACAAGGAATTACAGTACAATAATAATGTATTCCAACTACACTAACACCTATGTATATAGAATTACAGGACAATAATAATGAATCCTAACAACACTAACACCTATGTATACAGAATTACAGGAAAATAATAACGTATCCTAACAACACTAACACCAATGTATATAGAATTACAGGACCATAATAATGAATCCTAACAACACCAACACCCATGTATATAGAATTACAGGACAATAATAACATATCCTAACAACACTAACACCAATGTATATAGAATTACAGGACAATAATAATGTATCCTAACAACACTAACATCTGTGTATATAGAATTACAGGACAATAATAACTTATCCTAACAACACTAACATCTGTGTATATAGAATTACAGGACAATAATAACTTATCCTAACAACACTAACACCTATGTATATAGAATTACAGGACAATAATAACTTATCCTAACAACACTAACATCTGTGTATAAAGAATTACAGGACAATAATAACTTATTCTAACAACACTAACATCTGTGTATATAGAATTACAGGACAATAATAATGTATCCTAACAACACTAACATCTGTGTATATAGAATTACAGGACAATAATAACTTATCCTAACAACACTAACACCTATGTATATAGAATTACAGGACAATAATAACGTATCCTAACAACACTAACACCTATGTATATAGAATTACAGGCCAATAATAATGTATCCTAACAACACTTACATCTGTGTATATAGAATTACAGGCCAATAATAATGTATAACAACACTAACACCTATGTATATAGAATTACAGGACAATAATAATGTATCCTAACAACACTAACATCTGTGTATATAGAATTACAGGACAATAATAATGTATAACAACACTAACACCTATGTATATAAAATTACAGGACAATAATAACGTATAACAACACTGACACCTATGTATATAGAATTACAGGACAATAATAATGTATAACAACACTAACACCTATGTATATAGAATTACAGGCCAATAATAATGTATCCTAACAACACTAACATCTGTGTATATAGAATTACAGGACAATAATAATGTATAACAACACTAACACCTATGTATATAGAATTACAGGACAATAATAACTTATCCTAACAACACTAACACCTATGTATATAGAATTACAGGACAATAATAACTTATCCTAACAACACTAACACCTATATATATAGAATTACAGGCCAATAATAATGTATCCTAACAACACTAACATCTGTGTATATAGAATTACAGGACAATAATAATGTATAACAACACTAACACCTATGTATATAGAATTACAGGACAATAATAACTTATCCTAACAACACTAACACCTATGTATATAGAATTACAGGACAATAATAACTTATCCTAACAACACTAACACCTATGTATATAGAATTACAGGACAATAATAACGTATCCTAACAACACTAACACCTATGTATATAGAATTACAGGACAATAATAATGAATCTTAACAACACTAACATCTGTGTATATAGAATTACAGGACAATAATAATGTATAACAACACTAACACCTATGTATATAGAATTACAGGACAATAATAATGTATCCTAACAACACTAACACATATGTATATAGAATTACAGGACAATAATAATGAATCTTAACAACACTAACATCTGTGTATATAGAATTACAGGACAATAATAATGTATAACAACACTAACACCTATGTATATAGAATTACAGGACAATAATAACATATCCTAACAACACTAACATCTGTGTATATAGAATTACAGGACAATAATAATGTATAACAACACTAACACCTATGTATATAGAATTACAGGACAATAATAATGTATAACAACACTAACACCTAATTATATAGAATTACAGGACAATAATAATGTATCCTAACAACACTAACACCTATGTATATAGAATTACAGGGCAATAATAATGTATAACAACACTAACACCTAATTATATAGAATTACAGGACAATAATAACGTATCCTAACAACACTAACATCTGTGTATATAGAATTACAGGACAATAATAACGTATTCTAACAACACTAACACCTATGTATATAAAATTACAGGACAATAATAATGTATCCTAACAACACTAACACCAATGTATATAGAATTACAGGACAATAATAACGTATACTAACTACACTAACACCTATGTATATAGAATTACAGGACAATAATAACGTATCCTAACAACACTAACACCTATGTATATAGAATTACAGGACAATAATAACGTATCCTAACTACACTAACACATTTATACAAGGAATTACATGACATTAACATTGTATCCTAAATACCCAAACACCTGTGTACAAAGAATTACTGGACAATAATAATGTATCCTAAATACCCAAACACCTAGTGTGCACAAGTAATTGTATGACAATATTAAATGCAATACACAAACACATGCATTCAACAAGCTACAACTCATCTACTATTGTATCCTAAAATACATTAACATCTATGTAAAAGGAATTACATGGTATTCAAAGTGTATCCAAATTACAGTAACACCTATATGCAAGAGACTACCTGATATTAACATTATATCCTAAGTACACTAACACCTGTGTGCAAAGAATTAAATGATAATAATACTGTCATAAATACACCAACACTAATATGAATCCATTTATTTTTTGTTGATACCAGTTCTCATGGTTTTGTGAAAAATGACATCTTAATCACTGCCTAAAGGAATGGGAGGGGGAACTTCTATTATTTCCAAAATAACAATAAGTGTTTGCTGGGTATTGTCGTCCATGGCTCACAGTAACCATAAAAATCTGGAACACCATGAATGAACAAATTCAGCATTTGAAAATGCAGAATGACAAAATCCATGTTTTATCTTTGACTGTCACTTTGGAGTTGTTCATATTTTAAACCCTTCCCTAGCAATTATCTGCCCCAAGTCCTCTTCTAACTGTTAGTTACTCAAAGTCCTATTCCGGCTATTAGCTGCTCAAAGTCCTATTCTGGCTATTAGCTGCTCAAAGTCCTATTCTGGCTATTAGCTGCTCAAAGTCCTATTATGGCTATTAGCTGCTCAAAGTCCTATTCTGGCTATTAGCTGCTCAAAGTCCTATTCTGGCTATTAGATGCTCAAAGTCCTATTCTGGCTATTAGTTACTCAAAGTCCTATTCTGGCTATTAGCTGCTCAAAGTCCTATTCTGGCTATTAGATGCTCAAAGTCCTATTCTGGCTATTAGCTACTCAAAGTCACATTATGGCTATTAGTTACTAAAGTGCCTGGAATTCATTCAAGATTTCATGGCTTGAAATAACAATAATTGCAAGACTCTTCATTGATGGGATGTCATATGATTGGATGCTAAGCCCTAGTAGGAATCCATTATTTTGTTCTAAGCAGAACACATAAATCCAGATTATGAGTGCTTAAGCAATAGTCAATGTCAGACCTGAACTTGCACCATCTTATTTGTGAATTAAGAATATTAGCTATTACATCAAACTGCCTTAATTTTGGAAATTGTTGGTAATTTTGCAACTACAGAACTTACATGATTTTTGCAAAAACTGACCTTTCAGCAATGGTTTGTAGCTGCTGACTGGTGTGCCTGTTGTCAACCAGCCGATCATCCAGACACAAGGCCAGTTGTTGAGCCTCAGACAGCTCTTGCTGTAGTCTCTGGAATAAGGAATGGCAAGAGTGTATATAGCTTTTCATTTACAGTCAATA
Organism: Unio pictorum; assembly: GCA_030141615.1. Classification (NCBI taxonomy): domain Eukaryota; kingdom Metazoa; phylum Mollusca; class Bivalvia; order Unionida; family Unionidae; genus Unio; species Unio pictorum. The sequence continues at coordinate 1,809,809 of JARLTB010000026.1, forward strand.
CCATGCATACATTTAAACAGATAGGTAATGCTCTAGTATTGGGTTATCTAAGGATGTTAATGGTAGTTTACTGTTATATATTAACTGTAACAATTTTGTCCTACAATTCAGAAATACATGACCATGATTGTGCGGCACTGTTAAGGCAGATAGTATAAAAGTTCTAGTTAGGGAATTTAAAAAGAAAAAAGGCATGGAATATGAAATTCTTTCTTAATGTGAGAAGATTTTTCAGATTTGTCATGTGGTGCTATTCAATGAATAGATTGAGAAATCAATATTACATACATTTAAAAAATGTCAATTCAGTCTTTACTGGCAAAAAAGTTTTGATTTTTTATTGATATTCAAAATGGTTAATAGAGTTAAAATTATTCCTTTTTCAGGCCTCTGTCAAAATTTCCTTCTTTAGTATCCAAAAGAACAATTATCTGCATACTAATCAGGTGGCATGCTACCTTGAAGTTCCTTGACTACTATATTTTGTATGGTCACCTTAAACTTTAACAGAATGTCAAATATATATAAAATTCGGATACAATGAATTTACCATATAATTTTAAGCTTCCCTTATGGTTCCCATAATGGAGTCAGATTGGCACCTCAGTGAAAACCCTATGCTGATATGTATTCTATATATGTGGAGCAACAATGCAGCATTTTAATATTTCCACCAAGCCATCCCTTTCAGAAGGTCACACCAGCACCATTTTCATTTTGGACAAACTATATACTACAAGAAATGTTCAAAAGAAAACCTCATGCTTATTTTGACTTTATTAGAGATGAAACATTAACAAGACTTTTCAAGATGTCTGCTATGACAGCCATTTTATGAGGTCAGAATGGCACCATTTATTTCAAAACCAACTATATATGAAATGAAGTGCTTCTGTTGAATCTCTATGTCAACACAAGCATTTATTCAAAAGATGTTCATGGCAGCCACCAAAACATCATTCATGATGCCAGGACAATTACAAAGTAAATAGTGCTTCAGTTAAAAACATATCAATTTCACCATCTGTTCAAGAGAAGCAACAGTAATATTCTCAAAATACTGTATTAGTATTACTGCCAATTAGTACATAATCAAATCAGCACTATTTTCATTTAGGACCAATTACACAAGCATTTTAATGTAGCACCAAGGTTGATACTACCATCCAGAGTTATATCATCATTTTCATGATGGCCATTATGGTGGCCATGTTGGATGCCATCTTGACACCATTTTTGTAGATCATGTACAAAAAAAATGTAACAAAAGCCCCATGTTGATAAAAGCTAACATTTAGAATAAGTACTTCCAACAAGATCATCACGATGACCACCAACATGATGATTTTGGATGCTGTGGTAACATGATTTTCATTTCTGACAAACTAGACAATGAGATGAATAAAGGTGTAAAATTTCATTACAATATGCTCAGTAGTTTAGGTGGAGTAGAGGTAGCAAACTTGTGTCAACAAAGGAATAGATGCATGGACTACTGGATATCACATAAACTATTCTAGTCTTTGACCAACTACCGTATTTTCGCGTACTTAAGACACACCCATATACAGTATAAGACACGGGTTTTGAAGATTTGTGTAAAAAATATTTTAAATAAGACGCCCACAAATATAAGACGCACGTGGCATAGCCATCTGCCAAACTGAGCAACTTATCTCCAGTGGTTACCTTTCCTTTATCATAAATGAAAATTTGTCCAATGTTCCATCACACGTCGGATGTAACAAGGCTTCATTACCATTTTTAGTTGAGATCAAAGGCCAATAGCGGATGGGTTTAGTAAATGGTATCTAGATTCTAGAACAATAAACGCCAGGTGTAAAGGCGGCCTCATTGATCCGCTAGGCCAAGTCTTCAGCGGGTGGGATTAGTACATAGTACATAAACGTACATTAGTACATAAACGCCCGATGCATGCGGTTAGCATATATAAACATGGGAACAGTATCTTGTTATATATAACTTGTTATATATAAATGAGTGATCAATTTGCTTAGCATTTTTAAAATTTATAAAATTGTCACAATGCCGAAGTGAAAATCATATACGGCATGGGAGAAAGTGAAAATTACAACAATCATCAATGGCTTCAGAAAGTGTGGGATAATTCCCAAACTGGCTATCTATATCAGTTCTTCGGACAACGACTCAGCTGCATCCGATACCACTGACACCAATGTGGATCAATTAACATCAGTTATTGAGTTATTCCGCGATGACGACAGTGAATTTGATTAAAGTTTCGATGGATTTGAAGTCGAAACTTATGATGATGAAAATGAAGATGAATAGAACAATACGGTACATTGATTTTTGATCAAGTCCAACACTATATAGTAATAGTTTATTATATTGTGAACACTTACCCAATTGTTTTTACAACTAGGAATGAAAATCGTGAAACGTGAATATCGACCACAATAATTGTCCTTCAATATCACACACTGTACCGTAAGTTCGTGTTAAAAAATACTTAGATAAGATGCCCATTAATATAAGATGCACATTGGATGCGGGATACATAAAACTTTGTATAAGACGCGTCTTATTTACGCGAAAATATGGTAAGCTATTAAGACTAAATGTCATGCTTTTCATTTTCTACAGGATCTAAAATGACATTGATAAATGATTACTGAAAAAAGCAAACCTCACAAAGAAATATTCTATGACAAAAAGTAAAACCTACTGAATTTGCATTTCTTTCCATGTTCAACTCTGCTGTTTTATCTGACAGGGCATGGGACAATTGATCAATCTGATTTGTAGCTGTTGACAACTTTCTTTCTAAATCTGAAACCTGAAATGAAAATTAACATTCAATCCAAATGGTAGAAACTTACAGATATCTTTGCTTTGTCAAAACAGTTGGGTTTTTATCAGCCATCCACTAACCATCACATACAAAATTCTATGTAATCTCTAGGTAATTAATAAACAAGAATTATTATAGCACAATGTATTTATCACTCCCACCCCTACCTCCCAATTACAACGTTAGTCAAAGTGATTTATTTCAAGTTACTTTTAATATATTTCACTGTTATGCATCCAAAACATGAATTTCTTGAGTTATAACTGTAGGAACAGCAATATGTTGTAGCCAGAAATTTCTGACAAATTTTTTTTCTTGATATCACAGACTGGTATAAATACACAGATATGATTATATTTATACTGAAATAATTAAATAAACTATTCTCCAGTGTCCAGTTGGTCTGAAAGACAAATGACCCTACTCGAATCAACATAAATTATTGCGATATTTCCTAGAACATTACATGTGATTTGTCTTGAAGGTTATGTCTGCAACATTTACACATACAAATGGTCTAGTTTAATTTACAACTTGTAAGTTATACAAAAATGGTAAACATATAAACAATCATGCATGTAACTGTCAGTGATTCAAAAATTAACGGTTAAAATGAAATTATAAATTTCCATATCTATGGTTAAGAAAACTGTTCAGTACGAATTTTATGGTAATTCTTTTTTTAAAGATATTCATGATTTTCGCATCGAATATGGCATCACCAAGAAAAAGTTGAAGTTAACATTAAACATCACGCTGAGCTAAGGATAAAGCTGATTTCTTAACACAACATTATTTACTTTTAAAACACACATTGTTTTAAATAAAACTTTAAAGTTACAAGTATGTAAACCAGTAGTATGTCTTAGCCATTAAAGATCCTACAAATGCATGCAATGTGCTGTACATCTGGTTGCATTTTTTTTTTATCATGTAGCAGTTAGAAACAATATCACAATGATCCTAAAAATCTACCTAAATTGTCACATATATCCAATAAAGACATTTCTTGCAAACGAAATCCTGTTATAATAAGTACTAAATATGCATGGCAATAAAACAACTGCAAACTGAAAAAAGTATTGCACGTACAACTGCTGTCAGCTGTCCAATAAATCAAAATAGGTAGATCAGGACAAACGGCTGCGTTTCACATCATTTTTGTTAAATGGTATAATTTTTGTTAAATAGCATCATTTAGGTGGTTTTAAACCATGTACACATTTAGTCATTGTTGTAAACATTGCGACCTTAAAGAGAGTAGCTCAGTGTAAAAGACTTATTTCGCAGAACCATGCAAACTGGTGAAAATTCTGTAATACATACATTTCTTACAAGTAATGTATGTTAGAGGATCAGACAAGCCATTGAGCCTCATGAAGATCTGAAAAAACATAAACTGCAGTGGTATGGGCATGTCTCACGATCATCAGGACTTGCCAAGACAATCCTGCAAGGCACTGTACAAGGAAGGAGAAAGAGAGGCAAACAGAGAAAGAGGTGGGAGTACTGTCCAGAGTAATACCTAGGTTTCATACTATCTGTATGAATTTAATGTTGGTGTTGCTGATATCTTTGTTTGAGGTAAAGGATGTGACTGAAAAAGTCTTTGTGTTGTGATCAGAATGGCCTCAGTTTTATCATCATTAATTTGCAGCTGGACATCAGAAATGCACCTCTTTATACCTTGGAAGGTTGCATCAACTTCAGTTGGGTGGCTAGATTTGTATATTTGGGTGTCATCATCATACAATTGGTGAGTTGTTGTTGTAGTAGGATTTAACACCATTTTCAGCACAAGATAGGCTATACATGGCGGCCAGTATTAATGGAGGCGGAAGAACCCGGGGAGAACCCCAGAAAGAACCACCGACCCACGAAAAGCTACTGGCAAGCTTTCTCACATACCTACATTTGCCGAATCCTAGACTTGAACCCACGCAGACAGAGGTGAGATGGCAGTGATCCAAAATGGAAAGCACTTTAGACCACTTGGCCACCCTCCAATTGGTGAGACACTGGATGATGATATATGACACTTATGAGTGGCTGAGTGTATAGAATGAAGAGAACAGGTCCAAGAACAGACCCCTGTGGAACACCACAACATAGATCAACTGGGCTGGAGTATATTCGATTTGCAGACACGATTTGTGTCCTGTTGACCAAGTAGGACTTGAACCACAGTATGGCTGTATTGTGAATGCCAAATACGCACTCAAGATGGTGAAGTCATATATCATGTAGCAGTAATATATCATGATCTATTGTATCAAATACTTAAGACAAATCAAGGAGGGTGAGGATTGTAATCTTTCTGCTATCCAAAGCAGACAGAATGTCATTAAATACTTTTAGAAGGGTAGTTTCAGTACTGTGTCAAGGGCGATATGCAGACTGTACATCGCTAAAATGACTGTTTGAATTCAGATGAGATACAAGTTTGGTTAGAACAACTTTTTCTAACATTTTTTTTATATGAATGGGAGATTAGAAACTGGGCTATTATTATGGTTGAGTGTTGGATTCTTCAGCAGAGGCTTTACAATGGCAGTTTTGAAAAATGATGGGAATTCCCCAGATTAGAGTAAAGTATTAATAACATCAGCTAGTGAAGTTAATATTGAATCTAAGCACCCAAGCAACAGTGATGCTGGAATTGGATTAAGTTCACATGACTTTGGTGTATTCTTCATCACGATTGTATGTACTAAATCTAAAGAGACAGGTTCAAATGCTGCTAATGGTTGCCCCTGAAATTATGTATTGCAACTCTTTGATGATGATGAGCCAATTAAAATTGTGTTGACAAGCTTATCTCTCTAATGGTTTGTACTCTGTCAAAGAAGAAATTTGAAAACACTTCCAGAAGGTAAATTGGAGAGATGGTAGTTGGAAGTTGTGTACACATTTGTTCCCTAACATTTGCTTGTTAGTAATCTTGAAGAGCTCTTTGCAGCTGGAACTTCCTGTTATCTTAGTACTGTAGTGGGCTGATTTTTCTGCATGGACTATGCGTGTGATATTCCTCTTAGCAGCTTTATTGATTTGCTTATGAATATACCTTTGTGAATAGAATCAATGATAGACGTTTCCCATGATTACAAAAGCTACACATTTGCATACCCTTTCAATAAATCTTGCAGACAGGCTGACAGAATACTATGTCACCCAACATCTTGACTTGGGCATCATGCTTCCCATTCAAGATGTCCCTGGCTACATATAGTGAAGGTACAGCTAGTGAACTTGGCTATTTTTAGCCAGGGAATATATGTTAATTGTTAAGCCCTTTTTTTTAAGTTGTTTTGATAATGACTAATGCTACCACTGTAACAAATAAATTTGTAAATTTTTCAAAGGACAATAAAATTTGTATAATTCCATCCAGACATTTCGCAAGAGGTAAGACAGTTTAGAATATTTCCATATTACGGTCAATGCCTTCTGAGAGAATCAAAGCCTATGGTACACTGACATAATTTTGCTGTTACCAAATATGTGTGTGTGTGATTAGGATTTTTAATGTAGCTTTAACAATTTTTCAGTCATATCGCTATGAAGTCTGCAGTGAGGCAATTTATAGTAAAGTCTAGCACTGGGGCATCATACAGCAGACATGTGGCATGATGTCCCACCCAGTCACATTATCCTGACACCAGGCCGACCAGTCCTAACACTAACTTCTTAATGCTGAGCACCAAGCGAGGCAGCTGTTAGTACCATTTTTGTAAGTTGCTGGTATAACTCAGCCCGGGATCGAACCCATGACCTCCCGTTTCCGCAGCAGACACTCTATCTACTAAGCCACAGGAGCGGTTTACCAAATATGTGTTACTAGAGTTGGATATTTTCATGGCAAGTCATTTATGTTGTTTAACAGCAGTTCCAAAGCATATAAAATCAGGTAGTTATTGACCCTGCCCCCTGCCCCAATCTATCTTGAGTTCAGATGTCATATAAATTAAGCGATACATTTAATTAACAACAAAAAGCATGAACTAATTATTAAGAAACATTAATTATAACAATATCAGTTTATTTTATTTCAGATAGGTACCATGAATAAAATAATTCCAAGGTTACTGTGGCAAGTATGGCTGGTATACAGTCATGTCTGTACCAAATTATTTATATTGAAATGTTTATAAAATCATCCAACTTTAAAACAAGGTCATCTGATGCAGACCTGCCAACCTTGACGAGTCCATCTCTGTAAGGCAGTTGATTTTTTCCATAAGATTGAACAGTTTTCAGTAAGGCGTAACAAAATATCAATAACTGCTATTGTAAAGCTGGAAAACATAATTAAAAGTATGACAAATCAATGACAAACATTATGCCCAACTGAAAAATGTGTAAAGTATGCATGGACTTTATTTACCATTAGTACAGTTGAACAAACTCAAGTTCCAAACCCTGTGCAGCTCAATGGCTTGTTGCTATCTCTCAACTTAATGTAATTCTTGGAAATTCTTTTCCATTTCACATAACAATGCCAATCATATCTCCTGCCATGAGACTCAAATTGGTACATGATGTCCAATAAACGTAATTGTGTCCTTTCCAGGTTTATTCACAAGAATCTGAATGCTCCATTTTATTCTGTGTTGATAATTAACACTTTTTTTGAAGCTTATTTTCCCTTTCGTCTAAATATGCATCATATTTGTGAAAATTCTATAATCAACAGTTTGATCAAGCCGACGCTAGCATTAACAAATTGGTGCAGTTTAAAGTGTCTGGGGTGCTGCTGTAAGTTATTCTGGTTCCCTGACTAATTTCATTAATTCTAAGATGAAACCCAGATCCAAATAATTCACAGATGAATCAATTATTCTGATTTTTCAGCAATGATTATTTTCTCATAGTTTTACTAGTATGCCATAAGTCCATATTTTTAAAAGGTAATTTCATAAGACTTACAGGAAAATTATAAGAATTGGCTGATGTGTAGTGGTCAGAATAGTAACTTCTTTATTGTTTATCACAAAAGTTCTACCCACCATCCATTGCAAAAAAGAAATGACCAAATAGAAAAATTAAATACTTCACAATAATAAAGTTAAATTAGCATAAAATGCACTAACCGTTGCAAGTACTTTGTACTTATAAAATATGTCATATTCAAATAAGTGTACCGCCTTAACATGGGATTGATATTTTTAAGTTAATGACTCCTTCTTATGTCTCAACTTCACACAACATGCAGGCAGACATAACAATCCTACATTTATTAATACCTGCAGATATTGTAATAAATCTAACTCAAATCTGTATCACTTTAAGAAATATTAAGTAGAATGGTATCAATGTTCACTACTTAATCAACTTAGCAGTGAAAGTCTAACATGTTACAGAGCAAGGTCTAACATGTTACAAAGAAAAGGTCTAAAGTGTAACAGAACAAAAGCTAACATGCTACAGAATAAGTTCAAACGTGTCTCAGAGCAAGGTAGAACATGTTACAGAGTAAGGTCTAACATCATACACACCAACCCCTGATGAGGAAAAAGCATAATCCAAGTAGTCAAAAAGCAGAATCCAGGCAGAAAAAGCGTTATCCACATATAATATGCTAAAATTTCAATAAACAATGATTTATTTGCCCCTCTTGTCTTTTAACATCCTTTACTGTTTCAAGTTTTCATATGTAGCACTTTTAGCTTTACACACATCGACTAAAAATCATCTTAAGACTTAGCGCCAAAAATATTAAAAATCTTTCCATACGGCCGGAAATAGATGTCATGATGCACTTTTGTCTTAATATTCAGAGGATTCTGTTATTTTTTGTTTCCTTTTACTATTGTTGCCATTGCTAATTTATCTGGGAAATTTTTTTAAGGAGATATTTTAGCTCACATAAATGCATAGACTAAAAAAAAATATACTTGTTAACACCAATTATCTAGACTGGCTCTGCAGCAAATATATTTTAAAACATGGAATCTGTGCATAAAGATTATCTTTAGAAAACCAGTCTGCTCTCTCCTCACTAAGCATACAGATGCTATAAATAGAATTAGAGGTCGACAGTAGAACCAGGTTAGCTATAAATAGAACATGATACGTTTAGGAAAATCCACGGTCAAGCATACTATTATATTGTAGTTACGTAAAAGCCGTCTTTTCTAAAATACGGTCTGTGGGATTAATGGAATGTTAATAATAACAAGAAAATGAATAATTGATTTTTTGGGGAGGTGGATATACTGAAAAAGCATAATCCATATACATTTAAGCGTAACGCGTAATTTAGTGTAAAAAAACGTAATGATTACGCCAAAAGTGGCTAACATGTTACAGAGCAAGGTCAATAATGTTACTGAGCAAATTCTGACATAATACAAATAGAGGTCTAACATGTAATAGAGAAAGACCTAACATGTTACAGAGCAAGGTCTAATAAGTTTAAGTACAAGGTCAAACACATTATATGAATACATATGATAAAATAAACCAAGCCCACTTGTTGCATTGGTAATAATGCAGCTGCAGACAACGGTGAACAGAAAATATGTGGTTACATGGCACATCAAGCAGCCAGTGTTTCTCTTACAAGCATTGAAACTGTGATGTAGAGTGTTACAAACCTGTATCAGTCAACTGGCATGACAGATTGATAAGGTATATCAATGAGAAACTTGGATACTTATGGGAAATATATTTATAATGCAATGTCCTAAAGGATTGTTTAAACCTTTATTGTGACAAGTCTAAAATATCTTACCAAGCTCAATGCTGGGTTTCAGACTTTTGTCAAAATATAATTTCCAATAAAGAAATCTGTCCCTCATATTACTGATATAATGGTAAGGAACTATTAAAATTAAACACTTCAAAGAATCAAATTCAACAAAATACAACAAACCTCCCTATGTCAACATAACCAAATATAATGTAGATCTAAAAATAGATTTATGGTTCCAATAATTCTATTTTTAAGTGAAACAGGCAAAGCAAATGATGGTGGTGTCAATGTGAACAATACCTTCTGCTTCCAGTTCTGTTCCTCCTTCATTTGGGTGATATCATAAGATTTAAGCTGAACCATGAGAGCAAATACTTTTTGTCTCCAACTAAAAACAGAAGGATATAACAGAATCACAAATTCAAAATATTATCATGACAAAGCAAATAAAGGCATGATCCCTGGGCATGAGTGATAGTTTTCTTTTCTGCTTTCATTTCATAAATGATACTGACTATTAACTTTATAGTTAGTTGGTTGTTATGGATTTAATGTCATTTTTCAGCACATGATATGCTATGTAAGTCAGTCAGTACATTAGATTGCAGATAAACTGAAAAACCTGGGAAGAACCACTGATTCATGGGAAGCTACTGGCAAGCTTTCACACATACCCACATTGGCTGAACTCAAGACTCAAACACACATGGACAGAGATGAGATACCAATGATCAGTTAGGCAATAACTTTATTGTACCTTCAAACTATGTCAACGCAGGAATAAAAATAAACATTTGGAGCCCCAATCCCTTCAATGGCAAATATTTATTGTGAAATTAGTATTTCTGAGAATATTTAAAACACATAAACTCATCACTCAAAACTTCTGTTGCAACTGATTTTTAGTTATCCATTATTATTATATAAACAAAAGTCTCTTGAAGGGAATAATGCTTTCCAGACATGAAGATAAGACCTTTTCACTGCTTATCAGTGCTTATTGGTGGGCATATTAGATGTCAGAATTTTCATTTAGGTTCAACAAGAAATCACAAAAGTCCTCTGGTGGAGTCCCGTGTTGATAAGACTTTCTTTTCTTGAGGAGTAATGATAACAAGATTTTCAAGATGAGTGCCATGGTCGCCATATTAGATTTCAGATTGGCAATGTCTCTATTTAGTACCAAATTCACTTCATGAAAAGTCTTTTGTAACATCAAAACGTTGACAAGATCAGGTGTCTAGGAGATACAGTGACAACAAGATTTTCAAGATGGGTACTGTAGTAATGATATTAGACAACAGACTGCCAAAGCGCCATAGCAAAATTACTTTTCATTGTAAAGAAGTAGTGATAAGACTTTGACAACAGCCATTGTGGAGCCAGATCAAAATCATTTTCATTTAGGATTAACTAAACATCATAGAGTTTTCTGGTGAGAAGTGGCAATAATGAGCTTGCTAACAGGTTGATGGCTGACAGGTGTCAGATGACACAAAGATTATCCCATAAGCTCATCTGGTGTATGACAGGTATAGCTAGAAATTAATATTGCACTCATTCGAAAGCTATATGATCTTATTATGACCAAGCTGGAATTCTTATACACAGTGTGAATAATTATTTACAGATATACCTTACTTAGTAACATGGTAACTTACCAATAAAAATCCAAGAATTGAGTTTATGAGGTAATTGTGCAACTTTATGCAGTAAAAGTAGGGAATTTTAGACATTTACAGTATAGATCTTTCAATAATCCCAAACTTGCTTTAGTATGTTGTCATGAATGAGTCAGTTTATTACAGATAATTTTAAACTGTTAATCTAAAGAATGCAATGACCATGATTTTCACCTGAATACTGCTGACACTGTTCACTGAATGTGTGTGTGTGTGTGTGTTTTGGATTTTTAACACAGCTCTAACACAATTTCTTTCAGTCCTGACTCTATAATGTCTGCAGTATGGCAGTTTATAGTGATGCCTAGCACTGAGGTATCATGCCAAATACATGCTGTATGACGTCGCAACCAGTGACATTAAGACACCAGTTCTAACAAGAACCACTTAATGACACCAGTCCTAACATGAATCACTTAATGACAGCAGTCCTAACAAGAAACACTTAATGCTAAGTGAGGCAGCTGCCGGTACCATTTTTATAAATCTTATGTATGTTACATAAAGCAAATGGGAAAAAAAACATTCTTACCATGTAAGTAAAGGATGGTCTTCATCTTTATTCATTTCTACTGAGGCTGCATGAGACTGAAAACAAGCAAGTTACCTGAATAAGTTTTGGTTTAAGTTTCAATGGAATATGGTGAATTCAAAATATAAATAATGAACTACATGCAACAAAATATGTTATTTTCATTATAATCGTAAACAAAAAATATCTATAACAGCAAAAAGTCTAATACTGATACAAATTCTGACACGTTTTTAGCATGTTCTCAAAAGGCAATTTATGAACATCAGAAGTACTCAAATATTTCACTGCTGTTTAAACCATACAAATGAAAGTTACAGATGAATTTGGTCTGGTTTTATGGCTCAGCAACACAAGTAGGTTATTTAATGCTTTGATAACTAGAGTAAAGTGCATTGCCCAAGGACATGCCACAGTAGCAAATGGACTGATCTGATGGCAGGATTCACACTTGTACCCTCTGATTGCACATCTAGCATGCAAAGCCACCCTCTGTCCTGCCTCCTTAGTCAGTTCATACGACATGCAGGACTGCAATTTAGACTGATTTTATATCCCTACAGCCTAGAGGCATGTTAAAATTCAAAACTAAAATATCTTTGTAAAACATTTAATTTTCAAATATTTGTCGCCAAATATGTGAACATTCTTCTGCTGAATGAACTTGATTTTACAGTGATCGATAAAAGCTCTTACTTGCCTTTTCAAACTGGTTACACTGTTAAAAGCTCTTACTTGCCTTTTCAAACTAGTTACACTGTTAAAAGGACTTCCCTGCCTTTTCAAACTGGTTTCACTGTTAAAAACTCTTACTTGTCTTTTCAAATTGGTTACATTGGCATTTATTAGGAAAAATAGTGAAAAGAACAAAATGTACAATACTAAAAACTCTTTTCATGATCAGGCCAGATATGTACAATGTACAATACTAAAAACTCTTTTCATGATCAGGCCAGTTATGTACAATGTACAATACTAAAAACTCTTTTCATGATCAGGCCAGTTATGTACAATGTACAATATCAAAAACTCTTTTCATGATCAGGCCAGTTATGCAATAACTATCTATGGAGTTTAGTTGGCACAGCATCAGACTTGTAATCAAAGGGCCACAAGTTCAATACCCACCCAGGCAAACCAATTTAGCTGCCTTGTTGAGTCCATAAGAAAGGCTCTTAACTCCCATTTCTTCTGCATTAGCCATTGACATGTTAATAGTGAACTTAAAACCAATGGCATGTTAACAGTGACCTTAAACCAATGGCATGTTAACAGTGACCATAAAATCAATGTATTAAAAGTGACCTTAAAACCAATGACATCTTAGCAGTGACCTTAAACCAATGGCATGTTAACAGTGACCATAAAATCAATGTATTAAAAGTGATCTTAAAACCAATGACATCTTAGCAGTGACCTTAAACGAATGGCATATTAACAGTGACCATAAAATCAATGTATTAAAAGTGACCTTAAAACCAATGACATTTTAGCAGTGACCTTAAAACCAATGACATCTTAGCAGTGACTTTAAACCAATGGCATGTTAACAGTGACCATAAAATCAATGTATTAAATGTGACCTTAAAACCAATGACATCTTAGCAGTGACCTTAAAACCAATGACATATTAGCAGTGACCTTAAACCAAAGACACTTTATAAGTGAGCTTAAACCAATGATGTGTTAAAAGTGATATTAAACCAATGATGTGTTAGCAGTGACCTTAAACCAATGATGTGTTAGAGGTGACCTTAAAACCAATGATGTGTTAGAGGTGACCTTAAAACTAACAGAACAAATAACAACATAAATCTCTATAAAATAAACCTGATTAAAGACAAAAATAAATATTTTATTGCTCACCTTTTTTTGGCTGATTTCCGTCTCTTGAAGCTTAAGTATCTCGTTAAGAGAGTTCAATCTGATGTTTAACAGCTGCACTGAAGACTGAAGATTTTCTTTATCTGCTTCACAAACCTGAGTGGAAAAACAGACTGGTCAATTATTTTAGGGGAAAGTTTTAATCCTTGGAATAAGTACCATTAGACCAATTTTAATAGGCAACAATTCTGGCAAATTGTAACTTTAACCTATTCACCTTTCTATGATTGTGACAGATCCCATTAATGCTTGTAACCGATTACTATATGATTTTACAGCTGAGCTACAAATATATAAATTCATATTAAATATGTTAAATGACTTATAAAAATGTACTTATAACTTATGGAGTATTGAAAATTAGAATTGTACTATATATATATATATATATATATATATATTAGGGCATAACCGATTAGCATTTTTCTACTGATTTCCGATTCCGGATTTTGGGCATGAAATTTGTCCGATTCCGGATACGATTCCGGATACCTCATTAGCATGTGTCAATGTATTCAATATTATGCTTTCATTATTGAGGATGTTGACATGAACGGGTACGACCGTATTATATATTTTAATAAATTTAAATCTTTCGGTCTAACTCAAGTATTATCGTTTCACCCCGTTGTGTTGACCATATTAAACTTTTCTGACTTCTTATTTAACTTTATTAACGCACTATCGAATGACACGCAGTGTTAGACACGGTGCTATAGAAATTCAGCTTTATTATTTTTATTATCCGAATCGGTCGTTCCTGCCTTGTCCGACTCCGATTAATCGGAAGTTCATACTACATGTATCCGGTGGAATCCGATTTCCGAATCAAAAGTCGGTTATGCCCTAATATATATATATATATATATATATATATATATATATATATATATATATATATATATATATATATATATATATATATATATATATATATATATCATTACTGAAAGAAAATATGAGTAACAATGAACATCTGATATTTTTCATATAGTTACAATTTATATTCTGTCATTTCTCTTGCATTCAACCCACAATCACAGAAGATATGGACCAGGATAAGAACAATGAAACTTTCTTTATCTGGCTCAAACAACCTGGGTAATGCAACTATCACAGAGCACAATTTATTTGTCACAAGTTCAACATTTGACTTAAAAATCAGATAAACCATACTGATCAGAAACAGTAAACAAATAAAGCAACAGTGCTGTACAACCTTGAGTTTGTTTTTCATAGTCTCTGTTTCTTTCCTAATAAGCTCTGTGGGTTTTGGAGCAGATTCCGTTTCTCCGATATATTTTTTTAACTGTGTCATCTGCTTGGTCTGGTTCTCTAGTTCGTTTTCTTTAGATCTGCAAATATTGAAAAGTGAAATGAGCTGGGCTCAACAGAACTATTTCAGATCAATTATCACATCCTATTTGGGTCAAATAAGATGTAAGAAACAGAATATAAATTTAATGCTACATGATTCAATTAATAACACTCATATGTATTTTCATAAAATTCTAATAAGACTCCAGCTAGAATCACAGAACTATATAATGAACACACACTTCAAAACATAAAATTATCTATATTTAGAATCGAGGCCCAGAGTGGCCAAGTGGTCTAATGCGCTTTCCATTACGGATCACTGCCATCTCACCTCTGTCTACGTGGGTTCGAGTCTAAGAGTCGGCTCATGTAGTTATGTGAGAAAGCTTGTCAGTAGCTTCTCAGGGGTCGGTGGTTCTTTCCGGGGTTTTCCCGGGTTCTTCCACCACCAATAATACTGGACACCATGTATAGCCTATCGTGTGCTGAAAAATGGTGTTAAACCCTACAACAACAACAAAATATTTAGAATCTAGAGAAAAGACACAAAAATAGATGATTGTGTGGAAGAAATGACAAGAATGTAACAATGCATATTTAAACAATTAGATTATAAATGATGCTCTTTTCTAGAACAAACCCTTAAGGGAAATTTGTTTTTCCTTTAGTTATTCTCTATTTGTAACTTTCCTACTTTTCATTTTTTTCTCTAACATACAAAAGTCACTAGCCCTGACTTTTTGAATTTTTCTAGCCCAGACCATATTTTCACTTGCCTCAGGCAATCATCCATCAGTGTTGAACCATGATGATATTCCTATGTAGCATATAAACTGTTTCAACTGATCCCATGAGTGGGGGGGGGGTGAACGTTTTTGAGTTATGCTCCAGAAACGAACATGTACCGTATTTTCGCACATTTAAGACACACCTAATTATAAGACGCACCCTTATATAAGATGCGGGTTTTAACGATTTGTGTAAAAAATATTTTAAATAAGAAGCCCACAAATATAAGACGCATGCGGCCTAGCCATCTGTTGAACTGAGCAACTTATCTCCAGTGGTTACCTTTCCTTTATCATAAATGAAAATTTGTCCAATATTTCATCACCCGTCAGATGTAAACAAGGCTTCATTACCATTTTTAGTTGAGATCAAAGGCCAATAGCAGATGGGTTTAGTACCTGGTATCTAGATTCTAAAACAATAAACGCCGGATGTAAAGGCGGCTTCACTGATCTGTTAGACCAAGTCTTCAGCGGGTGGGATTAGTACATAGACCAATAAACGCTCGATGTATGCGGTTAGCATATATAAATGTGGGAATAGTCTCTTGTTATATATAACTTGTTATATATAAAAAAGTGGTCAATTTGCTTAGCATTTTTAACATTTATAATATTGTCACGATGCTGAAGCGAAAATCATATACGGCATGGGAGAAAGTGAAAATTACGACAATCATCAATGACTTCAGAAAGGGTGGGATAATTCCCAAACCGGCTATCTATATCAGTTCTTCGGACGACGACTCAGCTGCATCCGATACCACTGATACCAATGAGGATCAATTAGCATCAGTTATTGAGTTATTCCGCGATGACGACAGTGAATTTTATTCAAGTTTTGATGGATTTCAAACCGAAACTGATGACGATGAAAATGAAGATGAATAGAACAATACAGTACATTGATTTTTGATCAAGTCCAACACTATTTAGTAACAATTTATTATATTGTGAACACTTACCCAATTGTTTTTACAACTAGGAATGAAAATCATGAAACGTGAATATTAACCACAATAAATGTCCTTCAATATCACACACTGTACTGTAAGTTCGTGTTAAAAAATACTTAGATAAGACACCCATTAATATAAGACGCACCTTGGGTGCGGGGTACGTAAAACTTTGTATAAGATGCGTCTTATATACGTGAAAATACGGTAGATATTTTTCACAATGTTGGGGCAGCTGAGAGGGGAAAGTGATGTTCATTCGTAGTGTTTTCAAGTATATTATTTTGCCTGATGATATTTTTAATCATTTTGATTTTTGAGTTTATTGTGCGTTGACTTGATATTGCTGGACCAGTTTGGCCCTGACCCTTTCGACCGCTGTGAATAACGGGATGAATTTGTTTATATCGTTACAATATATCAAAGAGTCATTTACCCCATGCTGAATTCTTTTGATTAGTGAGTACGGTTTTGGTAACACATACCTATTATTCTGAGTGCTATCATCAATATCTTGAAAATCAGAAAGAATCCGATCACAATCTAATTTATTTGACAATTGTACTTTTTGATTTTTCAAATTTGAAATCTCATTTATAATGTCATTCGTATTTTCGAAATTCATTATATGATATTTATATATTTAATATGTGTATATATCTAATACAAAATAAAAATAAACAGTAGCTATGATGAGCGGTTATCATTCACTGGGTCCCTTTTTATTGGCCTTTGTGTCTTTCATAGGGGTTTTTTTTCTTTGAAATTTTTCTCTCTTCTTTTTCTTTGAGATTTTTCTCTTTGAGATTTTTTTTCTTTGACCCTATGACCGTTTCTTTTAGCCGACAGTTCATTCTGAACCATCCTGTGGGGTTACCCTAGTGTGAAATAGAGCTGTTTGCATCCACGCTACTGTTTATTTTGGGGAGCGCCCATAGACATATCTCCAGTGAATTTTCTAAGCGAAACGATTCAGAAAACTGTTTATGTATTTGTTGTTGTACAAAGAATTATCATGCTTTTGGTGATTTTGCTGTTAAAAGCTATCATTCAAGAAATGAGTTTATAAAGGACGATTATAAAAGAAATATAATACATGTATCACGTAATGACTGGGTTAATGGGTTGTATGAAATGAACAAAGGGATTGGTCATTTAAATACAAAAGAATTGGGGTATATAGAATTTAAAGAAAGAATTACTAATTATGATATACAACAAGGGAAGAATGACAATAAGAAAGGAAACATCAAACACCAACACGGAGACAAAAAAAAAACAAGAAGAACCTCAATGGGATATACCACTTGAAGATAATTTAGAGAGGAAATGTCAAACACCAACACGGAGACAACAAAAACAAGAAGAACCTCAATGGTATACACCACCAACTCGAAGATGATGATGATGAACTTTTTAGATACTTACAAGATCAGGAAAAGGACACACAAGGTGCAACTGGTTATAGTAGTGGGGATGGGTTTTCTCAGAGTGGAGCCCGAAACTCTGTTCAAAACTCCGTTTTGGATAGCGGTCTTGTTATTGTCCTAGTAATATTCTCGGGGACATATCACGATTAGAAATTCTCGTAGGAGGAAAATGAGCTGGAAATAACTCACCGGAAATAATTAATGAGGCAGCTGATATTTGCAGATGTCTATTTGAAGGTGGTATCATGGATATTAGTGTATACCAAGAGTTTATTGATGAGCTAGCGGACGGTTACCACAGTGACTAATTTGATGACTTTGTCCGTGACATTTTGTCATTGATGACTTTGTCAAAAATCTAAAAGATTTTTGCGATTAGATAAATAGCATTTAAATAAGATGATCATACACTACAATTACAATAAACCAAACATGGTCTACGTAGTAAACTCACGATTGCCTGTTTATAGAGCGCACTATGGAGATGGACTCGGCAATACCATTGCAGGGTTATTTACAAGACTGGCTCCAAAAATAGCACCAATCACAAAACAGTTATCGATGAAAGCTATTGATGTTATTCGTGATAAGGGTATTAGTGCTGTTGTTGATATTGCGGGGTTATTTACAAGACTGGCTCCAAAAATAGCACCAATCACAAAACAGTTATCGATGAAAGCTATTGATGTTATTCGTGATAAGGGTATTAGTGCTGTTGGTGATGTTGCGGGGAAAGCATTTTCCGCGGCTAAAGAAAAACCATTAGCATTAGTTCGGCGATGAAAGAAACCACCGCAAAAATCTCTTAGATTTTCGACTTCATCATTGATGACAAAGTCACTAGGAGCACTATCATCTACGGAGATTATGCCTGTGAATATTAGCAAAATAATAAATAATGCAGTGGATTAAAAAAAATAGCATCACTGAAATGACGAATCTTTGTAATTCAGAAATTATGAAAAATCTAGTCCAGAAACGTTTACATTTGCAAGTGCAAGAAAGAAATGAACTGAAACAGTTATTATTTGAATATGAACACTTACTTCCAGATATTCCTACAAGGACAAACAAAATTTTTCATGACGTTGAAATTGAAACTTCCAAACTTGTTAAACAACATCCATACAGGATGAATTCACTCAAACAGGAATACTTAAAAAAGGAAATTCAATATTTGCTGGAGAATGATTTTATCGAGCCCAGTAAAAGTGATTGGAGTTTACCATGCATACTTGTTCCAAAACCAGATAAAACTCTCCGTATGTCCACTGATTATAGGAAGGTGAACAGTGTGACAAAAACAGATTCATTCCCATTACCAAGAATTGACGATTGTATTGATAAAATTGGGAATGCCAAGTATGTCACCAAATTTGACCTTCTGAAAGGATTTTGGCAGATTCCACTAACAGAAAGAGCAAAGGAAATCTCTGCATTTTGTGACTCCAGATGGACTTTACCAATATAAAGTAATGCCATTCGGGATGAAAAGGTCATTTCAACATCTCATGAATGTCTCATGAATATGATCATCTCTGGTCTAGAAAATTATGATGCCTATATAGATGACATCATCATCTACAACGACACCTGGATAGAACATCTAGTAACAATTCGAAAATTCTTTGACAGACTCACTGATGCATGTTTGACAATTAATTTATCTAAAAGTGAGTTCTGCTGTGCTAGTGTGACTTTCTTAGGACATATTGTGAGACATGGACAAATTAAACCAATAGATGCTAAGGTTGAGGCTATTTCTAAATTCCCTGTGCCTGAAAATAGAAAGCAACTGATGCAGTTTTTAGGTATGGCTGGATACTATCATAAATTTTGTTCAAATTTTTCCATAACTGCAGAACCCCTGAAAAATTTATTGAAAAAGAAGAACAAGTTTGTTTGGACTGAAAAATGTCAGGAGGCTTTTTATAAGTTGAAAGCCATACTTGAAACAGCACCAGTTCTTGCAGCTCCAAATCTTAGTCAACTTTTCAAATTATCTGTTGATGTAAATGATGTTGGGGTCGGAGCAGTTTTAATTCAAGAAGACAAAATTGGTATTGAACATCCAGTGTGCTATTTTTTCAAAGAAATTAAACAAGCACCAGAGAAATTATTCAACTATCCAGAAGGATTGTTTGGCATTGATTCTGGCTTTGCAACATTTTGAAGTTTATCTAAGTTCTGCTCCTTCTTTGATTATAGTTTTTAATGACCACAACCTCCTTACTTTCATTGGCAAGATGAAAAACAAAAATCAAAGATTACTAAGGTGGAGTTTGTTATTGCAGGAATATAATCTTGACATCCGACACATCAAGGGAAAAGATAATTTAATTGCAGACGCTCTTTCCCGTGTATAACAATATATTATATACACGAGTTCTTTTAACTTCAAGTGTAAATTGGTTTGTGATAAAAAGGTTTTATTATATAAACCTTTCCTTTTATTTTATGGGGGAAGATGTTACTTATATTTGATTTAAATAATTTATTTATTTTTGTCATATTCAAATTTGACATTTTGGATTAAAAATTCATTCATTGGGAAATTTTTCTAAAAATTTTCACTCTAGTAAACAACAGATGTTAACCTCATTTTCTGACCTTGCGTTAGAGTGTAAACAAGCTTCTAAAATGATTGGTTGATTCCAAGGACATTAGAGCTTTATTTTAAAATGATTGGTTAACTCCAAGGACAAAATGGAGTAAAGTATAAACATCTTTCTAATTTAGTTGGGTCATACGATGTTTGCGTGATTTCTTGAACGTGAGATTGTTCTGAGAGATTCTGGAAGGTCGTGATCCCTTTCTTGTTTACGTAAAAACAGGTACATAAGTGATGTTTTGGAGCGAGATATTTAGTAGAAGTTGGGCTTTTATAATATTAAGTTGTGTCTTCTTTTTGAGTTATTTTTAATTACCGTGTACTGGAAATTGTGTCAATTCGTTTGGGATCAAGAGGAATTTATTGTTATTTATCTAGAAATTACTTGTGCTCATTTGAATTATTATAAAACTAAAACTGACTTCATCACTTCACATCATCGTCCATATTGGATTACATCATCAAGATTTGAACCGGGAACTATTAGGACATTTTATTATCAGGACTCTTGCAATTCCACTAGTGTATTGTGAATTCTTTTTGGATTAATTTTTGGACTTGATTCTATAAAACCATTAGCTTAAATATTTTCTTTTATGAAAATATTTGTACTCAATAAATTATTTGTTAAATTTTTACAAGCTTGTTATTTTCACTTCTTTCTATGTTGCTGCTCATTCAAGCCTAAGCACGTAACACTAGTTAAACATAAGGGCGAACCCATTCTGTATTATAGTAGGCCCTAGTTTAACCCAAGGGTTAACCCTATATGTATTATATTTATTAGAGTCTAGTCTGACCCAAGGGCCAACCCATTTGTTATTCTATTTATCAGAGCCCAGTTTGAGCCAAGAGTTAATGCCTTTGGTATAATATTCATCAGGGCATAGTTTGACCCAAATGCTAATCCATTCTGTATTATTTGGGCCTAGTTTGACCAGAGGGTTAACACATTTTGTATTATTTGGGCCTAGTTTGACCAGAGGGTTAACACATTCTGTATTATTATGGCCTAGTTTGACCCAAATGCTAATCCATTCTGTATTATTAGGGCCTAGTTTGACCCAAATGCTAATCCATTCTGTATTATTAGGGCCTAGTTTGACCAGAGGGTTAACACATTCTGTATTATATTTATTAGAGCCTTCTTATGTGAGTGTACTGAGTATACCGTATTTTCGCCCATATATCCCGCACACGCAGATAATCCGCACCCTCATATAGCCCGCGGGTTTTGGGGTTTTGTGTAAAAAATCGTTGGCATAACCCGCACCTTTGTATAACCCGCAACCATAGATATATTTATACAGCTACAATCGGAAATGAAATCAATTACAGGATCACGGGGCTTCGCAGATGTAGCAAACTGCGATTCTGTTTTCCGTTTTGGTGACAAAATATACCATCTGGTGATATTTGTGGCGACACCAATTTTGGCTGATAAAAACCGTATACAGTCTTGCGTTTGGAGTAGAGAAAATCAAAGGCACCATGACAGGAAACAATGTACTGGAATATATTGTTAAAATAACAAGTCCTTGTCTCATACTGACAAACCACACTAACAGTGCACTGTTATATCATAATCCGCTAATGATGATATCTGGCCTTATTACTTTATGCAACTGACTAAAATCCGAATCCGCAGAAGGCGGAAACGTAAAATGAGTACAGTCAAGCAGATGACACTAATTGAAAAACAAATACCAGATGGAAGAAGAAAAAATACGTTTGCTGACACTTCAAAGAGAACTGATTACCTTTGAAGCACTGATATATACTAAACAAATAAAACAAATCTGTTTTAATGTTCTACAATTATCTGAAGTTGACGCAGCAATAACAAACAGGTACCGGTATTTGTTTGACCCTTCAACTGGAGCCTTTAGCGGCGCCATCATCAAAGTAAGCTGACGACCTTTGCTCAATAAAAGTCAGCACAAAACTCGGTACTCAGTGCTTGTGTGCGTAGGCTGTCTATAGGAGCTGTGCTCAACTACAGGCTACATAAACACGGACATTTCTAAATAATCTTGTATTCTTGTGAAGTGTAGATTCGAGTTTAAATAATTTCTTTCTGCTTCATTTAAAAAATGCCGAAACGAAAGTCTTACACAGCCGACTTCAAGCTAACTGCCATTGAGTATGCTGAAGTGCATGGCAATAGAGCCACAGAAAATGTTGATTATGAAAACGTGACGGATACGAAATTTTAATTTTTTATCCCGAAATGTTGATTTGGTCCCGATACCGTAAGTTGTTGTAAAGTCACCGTAGTAGCCATAATATCCAAAACTAGCAAAACAAAACTAGAACAATATATGTTATGTAGTTACGTTTTTCAAACAATATATTGAAATATTATTATGTGTAAAAAAATCGTGATATAGCCCGCACCCTTATATAACCCGCACCCCCCCTGCGGGGTTTGTAAAATCTGGTATAACCCGCGGGATATATGCGCGAAAATACGGTACATATCTGGCATTTATCCATTCTATGCACACAGGATTTTCAGCTCTAAACCTTTTTCACCAAATGGATGAAACCTTTTAGAACAAAATGCAACTGAATTACTATGAGACACACATAACTATTGTTGCAGAAGGTAACAGCTACATTAATTACCGAAGTTGCTGCTGAAGCTGATTTATTGACACCATAAGATTTTCTTTGGTCTGTTTTGCTTCTGTTTCTAGCTCCTTTATTCTGGCTGATGAACTGCACTTAATACTGGTCAGTTCACTGGACAGTTTTTCTATCTTATTGGTCAGTTCTTCTGTCTCTCTCTGATGCTCCCTACTCAGTCTGTCAACCTGGAGGTAAGATTCAGTGTGGATAACCAAAAGATACTTGTGGAAAAATGTGGATTAAAAGACAAAACTAAATGCTGAGAAGAAAATAAATCAGGGATAATCAGACTGGACTGCAGTTTCATTAAAAATTAAATATAATGAGCTTAACACCAGTTAACCACTGATCAATGATGAAGTCAGGGTTTCAGAATGTCTTTATTCTAAATATTTCCAATTATGGCATCAGCACTACTTTTAAACACAGACATTTGCATACTTATAAACGGACATGTTAACTTTTAAAGGATGGTTATAGTTTCTAACATAGCCTGGGTAGACTGACACCTATTCTTTGCATTTCAATCAATACTAATTAAAACTGTCTGTCAAAGAGACATTCTTTCCCAATCCCAATTACAGTTGTCAAACTACTATGCTGAGGTACGAATTTTGTGTCTTTAGCAAAATTATTAATTCCACAGTCAACACCACTGTAATGCAGAAATGCCCATCCATAAGCTTGCATATGAAGAATCCTTGCATCAATTTTTGGGAATCTAGACATATTTACTAAAATTAATTAACATATCTACCTACATTATTTGACACTCTACATAGCTGTACACATTAAGCAACAACTAAGGTCCAGTGAGAATAAATGGTGGATGCATTCTTTCCACTCCAGAACCTAAAACTCTAACAATGTCATTGTCAAAAATATTAAAACTGAAAAATATGTTTTTCAAAAAAGCAAATTTTGTAGTAAATTATGTTTCTCCGAGAATACTTACCCGATCACATTACTTTAGGGGATATTAGCCTGCTACCTCGCGAATCCAGCCCTACCAAAAGACGAAAATTCGTCTTTCCTGTCTATTTCATATAGACAAAGGGCAATAACTCTTGCCCCTTACCTCCCCTTGCTACCCGCTAGGTGTCGCTTCTTTAGTTTTTTAAGCTGAGCAGTATATAAAACACGAGGATGCTCGCATGGCGGGGTGGTTGGGAGGGTTTCTTAGTAATGTGATCGGGTAAGTATTCTCGGAGAAACATAATTTACTACAAAATTTGCTTTCTCCTTTGAATACGTTCCCCGATCACATTACTTTAGGAGAATAAGTAATAGGAGGAGGGAATGCGGAGCATCCGACCTCCACCCCGGGTATCCTCTAGGGAATGATGGCTGGATTCCCCATGTGAATGATAACCCGGTCTCCTAATTTTCAATCAGCAACACAGCCCAGGGTCACGTGATATGTGACCCCTTTATACGGTTAAGAAGATAGTTATTGAAATCTTCTTACCTACGAAAATTTATCTGGCGAATCCAGCAAAGCTAAAAGGCTGTGCTGATTGTTGCACATGGGTCTGGTGGGCGTCTGGGCTGCCAACACCGGACCTACTAGAATCAATGTTTGCCTCTGCGAGTACAAACTTGAAGATAAAACTGTAGAAGGTTAACTCTGCATGTCAGCCAACAGCTTCTATAAAGTGACTGATTTGCGAATTCTCAGAGTACGCCGAGCGAATAACCCATTACAGCCATGAAGCAAGGGCTTGAATGGTGATATCTTATGTCCCAGCTATCACCAGAAGAAAGAGGTGCTTGTATGTGACCTGACTCACCTCTATGCATTGAAATGGTGCTAGAGTGCACAAACAGGATCTTACATGGCTGTTGATCCTGACTTATCTATAAAGAAAGCGAGCTAATGACGACTCGTTGATCGCCAATGTATGGTAATCTATTTTGGACTACGAAGCCTGGCTGCGTCAAGAGGACCATCAAACCCTCTGATCGGAACGGAAGAGAGTTCGGGTCACTAGAAAGGACATGTAACTCGCTCACCCTGCATGCTGAAGCTAAGACTATCAAGAAATCCAATTTGTATGATAGTAGCTTTAACTAATCGTGGGTTAAAGACTCAATACTGTCTGAATTGAGTCATGTTAAAACCCAGGACAGATTCCATTTGGAAACAGGGTGAGGGATATAAGTCGATTGAATTTTTAAAAGTGTCTAAAAGATCTGACAAATCTTTGTCATGGCTGATAGCACATGAACCAGAATGGCGGAATGTGTCTGATATCATGGAGCGGTAGCATTTGATAATAACTGGAGCCAGCTGTTTCTCCTCGAAAAGCCAGAGAAACGTTGGCCAGTTGAGGGATTGTGACACTCAGAGGAACAATGTGAATGATATGGTACCAGTCCCTGAAAACATGCCACTTGCCCTCGTAAACCTTCAGAGTAGAGGGCCTTCTTGCTCTCGAGATTCTCTCCGCAATCAAATATTTAAATTGTTTGTCTTGCACGGCAGTCTGGACAAGAGTCAAGCTTGAACATAAAGACGGTCCGGACAGGGGTGGAACACCCCTGGCCGCGGTTGCTTGCGAATACTTGTGCTGACTGTAATCTTCCTGGGTAGATCTATCGCCTAGATTGAGTAGATCGGAGACCCAGGAGTTGTTCCATCTGAGAGGGGCAATCAGAACCATCTGACAGTTCTGACCCCTTAACTTCTGGATTAATTTCAGTACCAAGACCGTGGGAGGGTAGGAGAATGACCACAACCCTTCCCAGCTGATTGATCGAGCATCCACGACCCAAGCTTCTGGGTCTGGAACCTGTGAGATGAAAGGTGGACAACTTGCGATTCCACCTTGTTGCAAAAGATCAATCATCGGACGTCCCCAAAGTGTGTCAATTGGAAGAAAGTCCGATTGATGGAGTGACCATTCTGTGTGAATGACTAGATAGAGTGTCAGCCAAGACATTGAGTCTGCCAAGAATGTGTCTGAATTGTACATTGAGGTGGAGATTGTTGAACCAATGTAGAAACTGCCAGCTCAAATTGCACAGGTCTGGTGATTGGTGTCCCCTTGTTTTGAGGCAAGGCACCACCACAATGTTGTCTGACATAATGAGGGCAGTTTGTAATAAGAGTTGATCCTGCCCGAAATGAAAAGCATTGATGACAGCCGTTATTTCTGAAAGGTTGATGTGGAAAGGGTCTCGCCCCTGGCACCCACGTGCCGCTGACAGTATCGAAGTCCGGCAACAGGTGTGCACCCCAACCGTAGGTACTAGTGGCGGAACATACCGTTATCCCCGCTTGGGGTATCTCCAGAGTAATCCCTGTGGACAGCCCACAGGGGTTGTGCCATTGACTCAAGAATGATCATATCTCTGGCGTGAGCATGACTGTTTTCTGGGATCGAAGGGACTTGAAAAGGGCGCAATTACGCTAGCAACGTCCTTTGTAAAGGGCGCATAAAAGGACGGCTGAGCGGGATCAAGTCTGCTGCCGCATTGAATAATCCGAGGATCTGCAACTCTCTCGCTAAAATGCGCATCCTGCCGGAAACGGACTCTACGAGTGCAAATATCTAGATGATCCCAAACTCGAGGAAGCCTTACCAGATTCAGATCGGGAGAAACTCCACACCCAGATGGACCAAAAATCCGGATTGGACAGAGATCAGACTTTATCCAGTTCACGAGAAAGCCTATATGATGTAAAGTGATATAAGATCGTTTCTGCCTTTGAGCCGAGTAGAACTTGACAGATGTTTCTGGAGGATGTCGTCCATATATACTGCTGACGCAATAGATGAAGTCGAGCGGAACAGGGTGACGACGTAATCCATAACCTTGGTACTAACCCGAGGGCTTAAATTGAGGCCAAAAGGTATGACATGGAACTGATAAACCGAGTCCCGACAAGCACAACGGAGAAATGTCCGCTACTCGTGGGATAGGGACGTGAAATGTGCGTCGGTCATATCTAGCCAGCTTATGATGGGGTTTAAGCGACATGCCCTTCAGACATGCGTCAAGACGTATCAGGTCTAGGTTGGCAGAAGCAGTCAGCGCATTAGCCATGGAATGGTGAGCTGCCCTGTTAAGAACCCTAGCTAACCGGGCCGTCGATTCCCAAGCATGTTCATTGCCAGATTTTTCAGCGATCCTGAAAATGGCTAGGGAGGCTAGGTCTAACAGTGAAGACGTAGCGACTACATTTCGAACCAGCTTGGACTTGGCATTGAACACAGTTTTGTCCACTTTATAAGACAATGGAGCAGACATATGGACTGCTGCCATGTTTTTATCCAGAGCCGGGACCTCAGTACTGAACGCATCGGAGTGAGTTTTGTACCATCGACCTGAAAACGACGCTGGTACTTGGCTTTCAGAAAAGAACGCCTTAGCATTTCCTGGATCCCCTATACGTGTCGACAGACGGTCATAATTTCCTTAATTTTTGTCGACTGGGGAAGGAGGCGGAAGGATAGAGTCTCTTCCCTGTCATCCAGATCGACCGACGCTCTAACCTTATAGTCGGTAATGGCAGCAGAAGGTGGAGGGCTTTCTGAAGGGGCCAACACCCTATAAATTTCCTCCACTGCGGCTTTGAAGCTGAACTCAGTCCGTTCCATAGTTGGATCTGTATACAGCTGATTTGCCTGCGATTCATCGCACTCACTATGTGCATAATCTTGCTCTGGTAAAGCATCCATATCGGGGTAATGCATACCAGGTGGCATAGATGACTCTATTCCGTCATCTCTGATAAAGGCATTCACTCTCCCTTGTGGATGAGCTGTTAGCCTATGGACGGCCGGCAATGCTGAATGAATTGATTGGCATATGTTCGGCCTGAATGACTGCGACGGGCCGGCTATGACGGGCACCGACCGCTCGAATGGTCTGGTTGGATCGAGAGATTCATCGCCAACATCTGTGTCATGGTAGTGATATGTAACCGGTAGTACGGATTGACAGACGGAAACATCACTAGAATCTTCGTCAATCCGATTTGTGCGGATTGCGGTATGATAAAAGTCCCCGTGCTGGTACAGCGGTACAGTCGGACGGACTGGTATATGACTAAAATCTCCATACGGTTGGACGACCGGTGCCTGTTGGGCTGGACGGCCGGAGCCAGATGGACGGTCAGTGCCGGCAAGTGTCGGCTGGAAGCTTGGCTGGACAACCGGTGCCATTTGGGCTGAACGGTCATTGCCGGATCGACGCCCGGTGCCGGTTAGTGCTGGCTGGAAGGTCGGCTGGATGACCGGTGCCATATGGGCTGAACGGTCATTGCCGGATGGACGCCCGGTGCTGGTTGGTGCCGGCTGTAAGGTAATAATAATTACATAATGTTTATGTAGTGCGGCCAGCACTGCGCGCCCATCTACCATTCGCTCAGAGGGAATGTTGGTTCTGGTACAGCTTGTTTCCTCTTTTTTTTTTTTTTTTTTTCATATCTGTACAGCATACCAGGTGACCTAGATGACGCAATTCTGTCATAATTGACACTTTCACTAAGTCTCCCTTGTGGAGAAGCCGTGAACATATGGACGGCCGGCACTGCCGGCTGATTGAACTAGCGAATGGTCGGCCTGAAAGTCCAGTTCTGGTAAAGCTGCCATATCTGGGTAGCGCATACCAAGTGGCATAGATAACTCAATTCCGTCACCTCTGATAATGTCACTAATTCTCCCTTGTTTTAAAATCACACCGTCACGTATTTGACGTGACGGGAGGTGTACACCGGCAATACCGACTGATTTGTCTGGTATATGGTCGGCCGGAATGTCGGCGAAGGTCCGGCTATGCCCGGCACCTGCCTCTCGAATGGTCTGATTGGACGGAGGTTCATCTATAACATTTCTCTCATGGTAGTGATATGTAACCAGTAGTGTAGATTGACTGACGGGTACATCACTATAATCTCCGTAAATCCGATGTACAGCCGGTGCAGGTTGATGCCGGCTGGAAGACCGGTGCCATTTGGGCTTAACGGTCGTTGTCGGATGGTCGGCCGGTGCTGGTTGATGCCTGCTGGACGACCGGTGCCATTTGGACTGAACGGTCGTAGCTGGATGGACGGCCGGTGCAGGTTGATGCCGGCTGGAAGGTTGGCTGGACGACCGGTGCCATTTGGGCTGAACGGTCGTTGCCGGGTGGACGGCTGGTGCCGGTTGATGCCGGCTGGACGACCGGTGCCATTTGGGCTGAACGGTCGTTGCCGGCTGGATGGCCAGTGCCGGTTGATGCCAGCTGGAAGGTCGGCTGGACGACCGGTGCCATTTGGGCTGAACGGTCGTTGCCGGGTGGACGGCCGGTGCCTGTTGACGCAGGCTGGAAGGTCGGCTGGCCGGCCGGTGCCATTTGGGCTGAACGGCCGGTGCCTGTTGATGCAAGCTGGAAGGTCGGCTGGCCGTCCGGTGCCATTTGGGCTGAACGGACGGTGCCGGATGGACGGCTAATGCCGGTTGGTGCCTGCTGAAGTGCCGGCTGAACTGACGGTGTCGGCTGGACGGATGGCTGGACGGCCGGTGAAAGTGCATATTAAAATGGATCCAATTGATCCAGCATAGACTCCATGCGTCCGGACTTACAGGCCCGAAAGTCATGCACGGACCTGCGGTGAAATTTACACCCACTGGGCAGCCTAAACCATGTCAACATAATTTCCTCCATTTCCACATTGCCAACACCCATTTTGCCATTCATACCTTCGTTGTTGACTTTGCTACTGAAACGACAAAAGAAGACAACAAAGCATACATTAAAAAATTCAGCATATTATTAATTCAATAATACTATAACCGTTACTAACGGAGTAGTCAAATTATTCCGTGCCATGTTAACTCTTAATGACAACACTAGTTATCGCCGTGAGCGTGTTGCAATGGTTCGTTCAAGACAAAGTCTACTGAAACGAAAAAGATGATAAACAAAGCACAATTAGCAATTCAGCACGCTATTAAGTCGCTATTACCATAACCGTAACTAACGGAGGAAGCGAAATGATTTAGTGTCGTGTGAACTCGTGACTACAACACGAATTCCGCCATTAAATAGTCGCAACTGGTCGTTCAGAGACTAAGTCTACTGAAACGAAAAAGAAGATAAACAAAGCACAAATTAACAATCAGCACGCTATTAAGTCGCTATTCCATAACCGTAACTAACGGAGGAAGCGAAATGATTAAGTGTCGCGTGAAATCGTGACTACAACACGAAGTCCGCCATTAAATAGTCGCAACTTGGTCGTTCAAAGACTTTTTTGAAGTCTACTGAAACGACAAAGCAGGTAAATAAAGCACAAATTATCAATGCAGCACGTTATTAAATCGCTAATATCGTAAACGTTACATACGGAATAAGCGAAATTATTGAGTGCTACATGTATTACATGCTAGTACCGCCATAAGCGTGCTTGACCACGTTGCAACCTGGTCCGAAGTCTAGAAAAGGTGACAAAGTCACTCAAATTGGAAAATATTGTAAAATAATGTATACAACCTGTCGAGGAATGATTATCCAACACAGTAATTCCAAATTTAACTTCGGATGGTCAGAATTTACACTAAGATGGCTTGGATTCATTGGAGGTCTAATTGTACGTGTTTGCACACTACAAGCAAAGCTAAAAAACTAAAGAAGCGACACCTAGCGGGTAGCAAGGGGAGGTAAGGGGCAAGAGTTATTGCCCTTTGTCTATATGAAATAGACAGGAAAGACGAATTTTCGTCTTTTGGTAGGGCTGGATTCGCGAGGTAGCAGGCTAATATCCCCTAAAGTAATGTGATCGGGGAACGTATTCAAAGGAGAAAAAGAAAAGTATCTGGATCTTCATTACTTTAAAATGTGTGCCTCCATTTTTTCCCTGGGACCAATTAGACACAATAAAGATGTTTATGTCAAAACAGTTTTCCATTCAAGAGGATCAGCAAAAACAAAAGATTTTCAAGATGGCCACCATCCTGTTAAATGCAAGAATCAATCAGATTTCATTGCTTTTATTTAAGTCGCCATGAAAGACCAACTTTATAGAACTAAACAAAAGCCTATGGGGTTGTTTGTTGTTTTTTTTTTTTTTTTTTTTGGGGGGGGGGTCCCCATCAAGACAATTAAAACCTGGCAGCAAGATCAACTAATTCTTGAACAAAGTACAGGTCAGAACTGGCAGATGGTCGACATAAATGATTAGATGGGAACATCAACTAGTTGTTGAACAAAGTATGGGTTGGAACTGGCAGCTTGTCGACATAAAAAATTAGAAAACAAAGGATTTGTTCAAGCATGAACCAAGGGTTTCTGTCTGTCATGTGTGTTTATTTTTTGATCTTGACATCAACATAAGCATGACAATTTGGTAGCAATAGTAGACCAAGGGACTGGGACTTTGCTTTCTTTGTTGAAATAGATGGCTTCTCAAAATAAGTGATGTCGATATAAGTGGGTATATAACAATAACAAGATTTTCAAGATAACTGCCATGGTGGCCATAACTGGACATCAGATTCATGCCAATTCCATTTAGAACTAACAAAATATATCATAAGAAATCTGGTAATACTACAATGTTAGGATAACCAGTTATCTAGAAGATTGGTAATAGTACAATGTTAAGATAATCAGTCATCTAGAAGATGTAGGAGTAAGAATTTCCTGATGACCATTTTAGTAGCCATATTGGAGGTCAGATTAACACCATTTTCATTAAGGACAAACTAGACAGTAAAAACTCCATGCTGACAAAAACTGTCCATTCAGAATGAGCAATAATAAATTCTCATGATGTCAGCAGTGGCAGTCATATAGGATGTGTGAGTGACACCATTTCAAGCCTTTTGGTGAAAACCCCTTGTCAATATAACATTTTATTCAGGAGGAGTAGCAATAACAAGAGTTTCATAATGGCTACTATGGCAGCCCTAATGGACATCAGATTAAATCATTTTCATTTTGACCAATTAATCACTGTAAATCTTTCAGTGAAAATCCCATGTAGATTTGACCATCCACTTGGTAGGTGTAGCAATAACAAGATTTTCAAAATGGCCACATCAGACTGGCACCATTTTAATTAAAACCAACTAGACATCCTTAGTATTCTGGGTGAAAACCCAATATTATATGACTTTCCATGAGAAGCAGTAGAATGTCAAGATTTTCAAGATGGCTGCTGTGATGTCTATATTGGATGACAGAACACCACCATTTTCATTTAAGACCAACCACACCTCATAATCAGTCTTTTAGTGAAAACTTCATGTTGAAAGACCAGGAGTAGGTAACAATAACAATATTTTCAAGATGGCTGCTGTGGTGACCATAGTAGATGTACCTATTTGCATCAAGGACCAACTAGACCATGGGATAAATGTGTAAGGTTTCATGGAAATGTTCCATAGGGTTATGGATGAATGGTGGTAACAAACTTGTCCTAATGGATGGATGGATGTTAGACAATGGGCAGAGGAAAGACCATTCCATGGGCTGTTCTAAGCTATGATCTGTGAAGCTAATAAAAAAAAATAAAAAAATTAAAATCAGAAATTGTTATAGTATGCTTTGCATTGATGCAAAGCAGAACATGGAAAATGTTTAATGTACAGGTATTACTTCTAAACATT
This sequence comes from Unio pictorum, assembly GCA_030141615.1. NCBI lineage: Eukaryota > Metazoa > Mollusca > Bivalvia > Unionida > Unionidae > Unio > Unio pictorum. The sequence goes on from JARLTB010000026.1 coordinate 1,842,772, forward strand.
ATGCTATATTACACAATAATAATAAAAAATTAAGTCAATCAAAGCTAACCTGTGTTTCATATCTGGTCTCACTGCATTTAAGCTCAGCTTCTAGAGAGGTGATATTATGAATGTATTCTCTCTCCTTCAAGGTTATTTGTCTCTCCAGATCTGTTATTTCTTCCTTGTGTGCACACTTCAGTTGTTTAACCTCATTCTTTAAGTCACCAATCTCAGATGCTTGTTTGTTGATTAGCTCATCAATATACTTCAAATCTTCCTTGTGTGATGGCCTTTCATGATAACTATACTCTGAGTCCTTTGTAGATGGCTTAGGTTCCTGATTGCGAAAAATCAAAACAGTTCATTTCAATTTAAATGGAACTGCACAAATTAGAGTCTTTGGTTTAAAATGTTTGAATTTTCATGAAATAAACTTTAACAATAAATAATAATAATAATAATGAGGACTTTGTATAGTGCCTAATCTTTAGAAGCTCTAAGCGCTTTACACCATTAATAATAATATGACTACACTACAGAAAAACAAATGACAAAAACAATGAAATTGGAAAACATAAAAACATGCTGAAAACATATAAGATACAAAATACGATTAGGTCTCTACGTTTGTCCCTGCAGTCGAAACAGGTGAGTTTTAAGTTTTAATAAACACTCTGGCGAATTTTTTCCACAAAAGATACCAGTCGTTTATTTCTGATACAAAATATTTCTTAATGTGTTAAGGAACAATACTAAGCAATATATATATATATATAAATAGAGACTTAATTATAAAGTTAAGTTCAACTGCAAACACCCAGATCTGCCATTGTATATCTAGTTTTATGCACTTTGTAATCAGTAGAGCAAACAACACAGACCCTGACCTACTAGACAGTGCAGTATGTGTTGGCAGATCAATGTGTATGTTGCATGTAATTGGACTAGATTTATAAGCGAGTAAAGACAGCATCTAAAAGAGCATCTAAATTAAATATTTAAGTGCACTAAACAAGTAAATAAATAAATAAATAAACACAATAAACAACATAGTATTACTTAAACATTATTGCATTACTTTTACTCAAAGTGCACAGAGATGAAAACTGGTTAACATAATAATTTATGCACATTTAGGTTGACATGACAGAATCTTAAAAAGTCCCAATGATGCAAGTACCACAAATACTTGCATAGAGAGGCAAATTCTACAAAATTTAGTTGACTAGTGAGGAAAGTTCTACAAATTTTATTTGCCTAGAATAATCTTGCTCAATTAGGGTAGCTATATTAGAAATATCAAAGTTGCCAATTTTAACAATATAATTCAACCATGTAAAATGTATATTTCCACAACTTATTTTGTGATCCTTTTAATACTTGGTTTAAGTAATTACAAACAGTGAAACATCAGCTCTTCTTCTGACAACATTTTTTTCGCATTGAAGAGAGTGCTTGAATGAGATTGATCACAACTAAATGAAAACAAACTTTCCAGTGAAACTTTCAATGAAAAAAGTCAGGAATAATTTCATCAAAATATACTTTTCATTAAAGAAATAAACTGGACAGCTCTGAATTGGGTGAGTGACTGGAAAATTCACTTGAATACTGGAAATTTTCACATGCCATTTCATGTCGAGTTATTTTCAAAACATGTACACACATTTTCTAAATATCAAAAATAAACATGTGCAAGTACATCACAGCGACAACTCTGAAGATGTAGAAGGTACCTTCTATCTTAAAAACACTATAATTGTAACTTGTACATACATGTATCTCTCTTGTGCTGGTGATGCCAAACACTAAAATGAAACAATGACTGAATACTGGTATTTGAAGATTTATGGAATATAGATGCCGATTCCATAATTCATTGTTGTAATAAACATCCAATACATCAAAAGGACAAATACCAATGTGTTAACCTTTATTTTAACAATCATGGCTTCATATTTGATGAATCAACAAAGATGGGAGACAAAAAAAAACTTTTAAAGAACAAGACTGGAAATGAAACTTTAACCATAGGTTATATAAAACTCAAAGTCAAACTGTAGAAATTACCTGACTCAATGGGGGTGGCGCTATGGCAGGTACTGGGGTTTGTTTTTCTTCCCTGGAAATACAAACATCTTTAGTTAAAACAACAGTGTTGCTGTGGAGTAATAATCATGTTGCAATTTTGATGGCAATTATTCAAATTTAAATCTGAGCTTCAAAACAATTTGTATTCATTGTTGAAAACAAAAACAAGTGCAAAGTAGATCACAATGATACAGAAAAAAAGTGTAATACTTTCATTACAAATTTAAATAACTCTGAAAGTTTGGTTGTAATGTGTGTGTAATAGGGGTCACAGCCCAGACAGTTCAGCAGAGAAGACAATTAAAATAAACACATATATGCATAGAGTACCACAATCAGAGCACACCTCCCCGCTGCTCTGTACCATACACTGGCAATCCATTCGATAAAGAATCAAACATAAAATTTGTTTTCTGTGCTGTTTCGACGGACTCCAGTCCAACACCTATCTGGCCTCAACCATGTGTACACACCAGCAAGATACTTAAAAACCTTTCTGACAATTGTATACTCATTATTCTGACTCTGAAAATAAAGTCATATGGACAATGTTCTTTTGCATACCAGGATCCAGCAACATGGAACAAATTACCCATTTAAATTAGACACAAAGACACAGTGATCCCTTTTAAGAGTGTTCTTAAAACACCTTTTTCAACTGCAAGAATAAACTTAAAACCTAATAATGTTTCCTACCTTAAATATTTTCAGCATTATTTGATGTTTTCTAATTTCATGGTGTTTGGTTTTTTTTTTGTTTTTCTGTAGTGTAGTCATATCATTATATATGTTGTAAAGTGCTTATAGCTTCTAAAGACTAGGTGCTATACAAAATCCTCATTATTATTATTATTATTATTACATAGGTTGTTGTTGTATTAAGGTTTAATGCCATTTTTCAGTACAAGATAGGCTATACATGGTAGCCAGTATTAATGGTAGAGGAAGAACCCGGGAAAACCCCAGAAAGAACCACTGACCCACAAGAAGCTACTGGCAAGCTTTCTCATATACCCAAATTGACTGAATCTGACACTCGAACCCATGCAGACATAGCTGAGATGGCAGTGATCCATAAAAGAGAGCACTTTAGACCACTTGGGGGCCCCTTATTACGTAGGTAATTATCAATGGGTGTGTGCCAGAGTACATGAATACCTATTGGCATATTTAATGCTGACTGCAATAACTTCACTACATGACTATAAAACTAATGAATGCATCTGTCTTACATTTCGCACCTAATGCGATTTTGCAGTCTGGAAAAATTGTCTTTAAAATCCGGATAAATAAATCAGTTGTCAATATCAAGTTTAACTGTGCCAGAAGCTCACTCAATATCACTTCAGCACCAATAATATGCATTTCCTTACTATCTGACACTGTGCTTTACAGAATGAGGACAGCGACATATTTGTGGCTTTTATTTTGGCCCATTCCCTGTGGGACAGAAATTTTTTATTTGCACACGCCACATCAAGCATAATGAACTCCTTTGTTAGACTGTTTTATAAATGGTTATATATCTATACAAATCTTGAGAAACTTCTGGTGAGCACTCAACTGTTTTATTTCTCCCAAGTTTCTTTTCACATGCCATTTTCAAGCACAACTGCTAATTGCTCCCTTCGCTGGCAGCAAATGCTTTACCAGTTTATGCAGGAACTACTGAATAAACACCTCTCTGACACTGATGAAACAAAAATAAATGTTTAAAAGTGGAATGAAACATTAAGTCATGTAATTTTTTTCCGATTTAACCATTTGGAATAGACTTGCTTAAATGATCCATAATGAATATTTTTAGGGCTTCAGCTGTACAAAATATGTTAAATCTGTAGGGGTAAACAGGACTGCTACAGTGTAAGAGTGCCTCTCAGACTGGTTTTGCTGCTGTCTACAGGTGTAAGTTTGAGATCTAAACAGCACAATTGATCCCTTCTGCTTGGCTAGCGTATCATCCCTAACCTTTATGGCAGGCACAGATGGGTTTTAAATGACAATGCAGGTGGAGTTGCAAGTTTGAAGTAGTTCTTGATCTGCCTTACTCCAAACTTCCTTTGATTTTGAAAGTAAGCAGTGAACATAGGAAAAGCAGAAGGAGTTTTCAAAAAAGTCACATCAGACATTGGCCAGGTTACAAGGATGTATCTATAACTAAGATTCTCATAATTATAAACAGAAGCCATATTCTGGGCTAAATAGATGTATCTGTTAATAAGGTCCACACAGCTAAGGCTGGGCTGTGACAGCTGGTTTGCCTCCATATGACAATATCATTCTGTATGGTGGATCTATTGGATCTGAAATTACCCCAAGAACCCAGACTTAACAGCATGATGGCCGTGCCTGGGCACTTACACCCAGTAAGATGCCTAAAAATGGGGGATCCCATGTGTATTCATAAATTCTGTGGAAAGGAGTAAAGAAAATGTGGCAAAATTGACTGGAATTGAAACACTGCACTCTTGTGTCAGTGTGTGCATGTGTTGTTCAAAAGTCTGCATATCTAACTGTGATAGCAAAATATCTATATTTGTTTCACTTCCCACCAGTCAGCTAAGGTCATAATTGCATATTGCTGCTTCTAACTTTAGGAAAGTGGAGAGGAACCCAGATACATCCCCACAAGGGATTCAGTTTTCAGATGGATACTTAAAACATCAGTGATGGTGTGCATAATTTCCCCCTCTTTTTTTTCATTTGGTTATCTTTTGAAGCATCAAAGACCAAATATCCTGGGACCATAATGCATACATGCTGCAATGGGAAGATGTACAATTTGAATATGCAACGGGAAGATGTACAATTTGAATATGCAATGGGAAGATGTAAAATTTGAATATGAAATGGGAAGATGTAAAATTTGAATATGAAATGGGAAGATGAACAATCTGAATATGCAATGGGAAGATGTACAATTTGAATATGCAATGGGAAGATGTACAATTTGAATATGCAATGGGAAGATGTACAATTTGAATATGAAATGGGAAGATGAACAATCTGAATATGCAATGGGAAGATGTACAATTTGAATATGCAATGGGAAGATGTACAATTTGAATATGAAATGGGAAGATGTACAATTTGAATATGAAATGGGAAGATGAACAATCTGAATATGCAATGGGAAGATGTACAATTTGAATATGCAATGGGAAGATGTACAATTTGAATATGAAATGGGAAGATGTACAATTTGAATATGAAATGGGAAGATGTACAATTTGAATATGAAATGGGAAGATGTATAATTTGAATATGAAATTGGAAGATGTACAATTTGAATATGAAATGGGAAGATGTACAATTTGAATATGAAATGGGAAGATGAACAATCTGAATATGCAATGGGAAGATGTACAATTTGAATATGAAATGGGAAGATGAACAATCTGAATATGCAATGGGAAGATGTACAATTTGAATATGCAAGATGCAATTCATGCATGTCTTTCCTGGTTTTACATCTTTTGCATTTGTTGCACTTAGGAGACATGTTTCAGTAAAACAACAAATTAACAGAATCAAAAGAGTTACATCATTACTTCAGGGTGTTAATAATTTACTAATTTATTAACAGAGTGAGAAAACAAAAAGCACTGCACATGACAACTTGAATCATAATATGTATCAATGATAGTGCATTTTACCTTCTGCTCTAAGAAGTCTGATAATGTGACAAATTTCACAAAATATTTTGCAAAATTAAAAAATACAAAACTAACTGTTTAGGGATGAGTATTAATAAAAATATTTCCAAAATCTTCTATAGATGGTTGGAATTCCAAACAAAGCTGACTTGGATTGATGGAAGGTGTCTCGTACAATGTTGTACAGAAGCAAAGTCTCAAATCTAGTGACACCTAGTGATGGTTAGCAGAGGTAATGGGCAAGAGTTATTGTCCACTGTCTGTATGAAATACCTCATGTCTCCTAAGTGCAACAACATGATACAGGACTTGTGCAACTCCTCAGCTAAGAACTTTCTTTCAAAATCAGTTCTAAGAACATAATTTAAATTAAAAACAATACTTTACACCTGAATTACCATTAACATATTATTTTGTATAACCTTAATCTTTCATTCTCTTGCTGTAGTCGCAGAATTTCCTCCATGGCTTTTGAGAACTCCTTGAGATTGTCTCTTGGTTGTGTGCCTCGAGTTTCAAATGCTGATGGTGGCAAAAGGTCCATAACTGGTTGATCTGAACACAAAAGAATATTATATGAAACTAATGTACCATATTAATGAGATGTACTGCCAATAAAGATTTCAAACTAGTTTCAATCATTTAAAAATAACCTTTTTATGAGGTATAGTGCAAACCACCCTACCTCCAAAAAACACTAATACAGTAGTTCCATAATTTGTTCCTTTTTCAAAATGGCATATTATGTACGAATGCAATAAGAGAATCACTGCTATCAGCATATATGCAACATAAAATTTAACAATAAATATCTGGTTGTCAAAATGAGTAGTGGTTTTCTGCTATCAATAAAAAAAAACAATATAACCTGAGATGTTATTCTTCGTAAACAAAAATAAGATGGTACAGTACATGAATAAAGTCTGGCTGAAGGAAAAGGATAATCAAACAGTAAATAAAAAATGTTGCTGATAATGCAGGATTTCAAAACGAAACTACTGACAAATGGATCTCTTCTCACATTTCTTGATGGCAACATTCATAGAATTTGTCTACTCTAGTAATCCAAAATAAGGCCATGCTGAGTGTTGCAAATATCTCTGATATTCTTGAACAAAAACAAATAACAAGATTTTCAAATCAGCCAATGTGGCAGCCATACTGGAGATAAAATTGGTTCCAATTTCATTTAGGATGAACCAGACAATACATTAGAAGCCTTCTGGTAAACAGCCCCATGTCAATAAGACACCATCACAAGATTGCCAAAAACCACAACTTTGTCTGCAACAGTGTGCCAGCAGCATGATGTTTCAGTAAGAATTACTATACAGTATTTAACACTTTCTGTTAAAGATTAGAGAAAACACGATTTATTCATGGTATTTAAACACAATATAGCACATGTTAAAACTGAAATGCATATAAAAGATAATAGGAATAAAATAAAAATATCATCATTTCCACTCAAGATTACTGATCATATGACACCAGGAAGGTGTCAAGAGAAATAAAACACATTCATATGTTTTCACAGGTTGCTATATACAGTAAAACGGGTCTTGAGAGACCTCTACTATGAGAATCCACCTGTTTTGAGAGACCATAATCTCCATGCACGGATTTGTTCATTATATAGTGTTATGACCTGTAATGAGAGACCATCTGTCTTGAGAGACCATTATGTTTTGGCAGAAGAGGTGGTCTTTCAAGACAGGTTCTACTGTATTCTAAATTCTTTTGAAATACCTGTGTTTTGGGGCATCACCTTAAGCAGTCAATATTAGCATCAGTATCATAACCCTTACCAGTAACATTCCTTGCATCAAATATGTATAAGTTTAAAAGATCCAATTATTTCACAGATTCCATCCTATTACTTCAGCTCGCCTTTTAAATCAATATTGATCCACATGACTGAATGTTAAAATGCAGACAGTATGATTTTAGAAAAGAGTCTGCTTGTAAGAACATGTTCTACAAGTCAATAATAAATGGATACTCACAAATATTCAAATAAATGGATACTCACAAATAGTCATATAAATGGATATTCACAAATAGTCATATAAATGGATACTCACAAATAGTCATATTTGTTGTCTTTATCAGTATACAGATGGGTAAACTGAGAAATAGATCACCTCATACATGGAAAAAGTCAGATTGAGGGGGTAATTATACAAAGTTTTGAACAGATAATAAATTTGTCCAATAAAAAACTATATAGAAACAAAGGGAGACTTTCCAATATTTCAACAGTATTTGTTCAACATACACTTGGACTGAATCTATGGAAGATGGTGTGACTAAGCCAATTCATTTCAGACTGATGGAAACCTGATGCCCATCAAATGAATTTATTAAAATCTTGGTTTATGAATACACTACATTAGATATACTGTACAGAGGTTCTACTTGTGCAACATTTCAACCATACCCAACTTTAATTTAAATGCAGATACTTCCTCTTCTTTGATTCTGCCTCCTCATCTTATGTAAATACCACAGTACATTTGCTTTATCAATGTAGTCATTATGATATCTTTTCTTCTTTCAAAAGTAATCATTATAAGCTGTAATCTGCATCATGATTATTTAAGTTACAGCTACCTAAACTTTGCATTCAAATTTTGTATAAAATATGTCTTAGCGTATGCATTTGTTAAGTTTAGAAAACTGGCTAATTATTGCAATGCTTATGTACCCAGACCATATATTATTTTAACCTATGCTTGCAAACATTGGTGGGGGATATTCTTGCTAGTATGTGGAGTATTATCTGGCAATATTTTACACATTATTTTCCCCACACACTCTATGGATAAATTTGCACATTGTATTGCTTCCTTTTAACTGATGAGTGATACAACCACAATCTCTGATATTCTTCAGCAATAACAATTTAAAGATGATGCTGTGGTGGCCATATTGGAGGTCAGATCTGCACCATTTTTATGTGAGACCAAATAGGTATCATATATATCTTCTATTAAAAATCCCCATGTCAATCTAACTTTCTGTTGAATTAGAATAGTGATAATGAGATTTCCAAAATGGTTGCAATGGTAGCCATAATGGAGGTCTGACCAGCACCATTTTTATTTACAACCAATTAGACATGACCATACATTCAGGAGGAGCAGCAGCAACAAGATTTTCAAAAAGTCTGCTCTGATGGCCATATTGGACAGCTCCATTTTCATTTTACACTGCTTTAATGGCTTAAGTGGTTAGAGTGTCCACCTTGGATATGAGAAGTTGTGGGTTTGAAACCAGGCAAAGTCATACCAAATCCTTATAAAAATGGTACAAGCAGATGCCTTGCTTGCTTCATAGCATTAAGAGGTTAGTGCTAAGACTGATGGGCCTGGTGTCAGGATAATAAGACTGGGTGGGACATGATGCTACCTGTCTGTAGATATATATATCACCTCTTCAAACAATAAATATGAAGCAAAAGCAAGTAACTGAAATTTTGCTGAACTTCATTATTGAATTCTGAAGCTACATCTATACATTACAAACCTCTTAAAATGATGTCCAGGTAAATATTCAAGGTATAAACTGTCAGAACAGTTACTGGAAAATCCAAAATGGTGACAGTGATTGGTTGAGAAACTGGCATCAGACATCAAACACCTCCACTGTATGTGTATGTCTTCCTGTTGAAAGAATGCATGTTGTTTTCAATGGTGGAGTGTAACAATGTCAGAATCTGGGTGGTCATATACAGATACTAATATCGTGCATGCAACAAGTTTCTTTAACAGCGAAATGAAAATTCACATATTCTAACCCTGTTTAATGGCCATGACAGCCATAATTCATTTAGTCATCCTGAATGGACAAGACAAAATATTAGTATCTACACTGCACCTCCACCACACTGAAATTGTCTGCTACAACCCCTAGTGTACTGTTGCCTGCAAATGTTAGATCACAAAAGCGATGCCACTAAATATCTGCTCTAGACAGTATAGCATTTATCCATTTAATCCTTAAGTTATTATTCATGATGCAAAAGCCACTTTATATGCATTACCTGCACCAGGATGCACTTGGTGCCACAATTAAAAACAGTAAGAGTTATGATTAGGATTAACAACAGTGAGAGTCACATCTCATGTAAAAGAATCCAGCATTAAACACAATTATTTAGTTTCGAAAGAGATTTTGTATGATAAAGGAACTCTAAGCAAATATGCAAAATGAATGTCCATAACAGAAGAAAACGTAGCACCACCAATAAAATTCCACACCTAGTCTTCAAAGATTAAAATGATGTATACCAATTTGAAACCAAAACCAAATCCAGGATGGCAGCAGAACCCACCCAGGGCCTTCTAGAGTTAAGTGGTTAGTAAAAAGTCCTTTCCTAAATTAAATTTACAGGCTAGTGAAGATTGAGACACTTAAGTGTGAAGAAAAACATCCAGACAATGGAAAATGTTGTAACTGTGCAAGTCCTGCTGTCACAGAAAAGTGCCATAATTTTTGTCACATGCAACTTCTGTAATAAATCCCAAAAATGGAAACACCTTTGATTTTTGTTATCCAGTTAAGATAAATCGCTGTATAGACACTTCAGTCTAAAATCTCTCTATAAAAATCTTGTCTATGATAACAAAGACTGTTAAGAGTGTAAATACAGCTGCGTTTTATTTTTTAAAAATTGAAATGTATGAACTCAAGACTGTGTTCCTGCGTTCCCAAAGTATAATATCAATGGTGTTATGTTTTGGGGTTTTTTGTTGGTTTTAACAGCACCTCAACACACTGTTGTCTATATCATGCTGAGGAAATTGGAGCCAAGCTACTTTCTCAAGGAGACAGCAAAGCTGCTGACCTAACTTCGTTTGTTTGCTTGATTATGATTTTTAACATAGCTTTAACAATTTTTCAGTCATATCACTACGATATTTGCAGTGATGCAGTTGATAGTGATGTCAAAGCACTGGTGCATCATGGCGCAGACATGCAGCATGATGTCCCACCCATTCACATTATCCTGACACCATGCCGACCAGTCCTAACACTGACTTCTTAATGCTGAGTGCCAAGCGTGGTAGCTGTTAGTACCATTTCTGTAAGTCTTTGGTATGACTCGGCCGAAATCGAACTCAATTAGATATTAAGTTTACTCTGGCAGGATTGAGCTGATGATATAAAACACTTCAAAGTAGATTCAAATAAGCTCAATTTTTCACTTTATTACATGTTCATGCTACTTATTTTAATTTTGAAAAGATTTAGTGAAACATTTATGTACTTTAAAAGTCACATATTTGGTCAGTGAACTATTATGTCAAGAATACATGCTGAGATATGTAAAATTCATTGGGATGTCAGTGTGTGTACAATTCTACAGCAATCCTCTGAATGGAGTAACCATAACAAACGTGTACAAATGGAAGGATAACTGGCCATTTTATTAACAGTGCTGGTTTATTATCCGTAAAGCTAAAACTTAACTGAAAAAAGGCATGCTGAACATCTATTTTTTAAAAATTTAATTCAATTAATTTAAATAATTAAGTACAAAAAAAATAATGTTACAGGTTTAATTTTCAATTTCTTATCATTGTTAAAGTTATCTACATATAAAGAAAAGCTAACTGGTCATATTAAGTTAAATATAATAACAAGATGTAGTTAATTACAAAAACAAAAACAAAAAAAATTAGTGTTTACAGTAAAAATTCTCATGTGACATCAGGTGAAAAAAAACAAATATTCTGATTGAATTAAAAAAAGGTATTGGATGCTGGATTAACCATTTTAAAAAAATAAGGTAAAGGATAATCTTGAAAATATAAACAAAGTATAAGAAATATCCATCTTTAAACATTAGATACATCAGCTCCACATGTAATACTGTAGTTTTCATTTACAAATCATGTTACAATTATATAAACAAATGCATGCATTCAGGACTGGACAAAAGTTGACTGGAAAAATGAACTGGCCTTTGGGAGATTTGCCTGTCAAATCCTGTATATTTAAAAATAATGTTTCAAAGATGACTGATAAGATAAAATATAATTTATTCCCTCTTTATCAAAATTTGCTTCAAATAGTTTGCATTGGCATCATTTCTGCGGAAGAATCTGTATGACTGACCAAAATATTTACTACATGATAATAGTGACCGACTTTGACATTTTAATGAATCTGTGTTTATTTTTGTAACAGAAGCATACAGTAAATATAAATAATAAATGAAGATGCTGTCATGTGTACTCTGGTGAGTTTGTGGAGTATCAAACTTGCAGAACATTAAATTTTTGTTTCTTCAACATTCCCAATAATATGTGCATAAAACTAATGTTTTATTTTCTCAACTTAAGTTTCTTATTCTATTATTCATTCCACAAATCTTTCAATCCTTGGTTTATCACAACTAGATACATCTAGTAATTTTTGTCTGCCAGTATCCTGAAAATCATACTCATCCGTAGCCTTGCATTTGGCATCAAAGAAATTATGTTGATTTGCTATACAATAAAGTACAATGATAATCACTGAAACATGAATATGTACATGATATTGAAAAAAGTTAACTTCATGGGAGTCTGTAATCATTGAGATTCAAAACAAGTCTAAAATTTTTAGTGCTATTTTGTTTACTACAGTGTATGATACAATGCAAGTACTCCAAACATTACATAAGGATTTAAAATAGAATGCATGGATTAAACCCATGAAGAGTAATGCTTATTTTTTTTAAAACAAAGGTTAAATCACAAGCATAATTAGAATTTTGACAATGGTCATTTGGAACCAAACAGATTAACAGGTGCCTAACTTCTTTGTCCACTAACATCTAACCCATGTGGCTTCACTTAATCCCATCACAAGCAACAGAGCATTGATAGCTCGCACACCGCTTGACTGATAATATACCTTATTAGTAATGGATGAAATAAAAGAGAATTTTGCAGACCAAAACACCCCAAAAATCTGCATACCAAGAACTCAAATTTCAGCATGGTGTAGAACCCTGTAACTGAAATGGACATATATTCTACATATATGTGCTTACAATCTAAATACTGCCATAAATAAGAGGTTAATAACATACAATGAAGTACGTTATGCACATTATAACAAGTGTCAGCTGTTTCAGAGATCTCGGAAACGCTTAATTACACGTATTTGAATGCAAATATTAGATCTGGGACAAAGAAATCACTCCATGCAGGAGTCCTCCATACAAATGCAAATAGCTGGGAGACAAAGTCAAATTTGATTACTTTATCATTTTAGCTGTGCTGATATTTACAGTGACATAATTCAGTGGTTAAAATACCCCCAGTTGTGCCTTCTGTATTTATCACAGTACATCAAAAGAACATGTAGCAATTGCTGGGCAGCAAGTTCAAAGACTTTGACTAGCAGCTTGGGTGGGTAAATGTGCTGAAATTTACAATGACTGAATTCAGAGACAGAAAGATCATGAGATGTACATGTGGTTATTATAAGAGTACACCAGAACTTTAGCTTCCATTATTGTGTTTATTTTAGACAGTAGCCAAATAAATAGTGCCTGCAACCTCACATCAGGATAAAGCGTCGTTTGCAAATTTGGATAAGTAGTTTGGGGTTAAATGGCAAACTAACCAAGGTTTTAATGAGATTCAGAAGATTATTGAAGTTTCTAGAACTGTCAGTTTGGATGGTAATAGTAGCCAAATGTAAGAAAGTATGTGATGCCTGGCTTAGTGTTTGGAATATAACCATTCCTTGGATTGACAAAATTCAGTCTCACCAAGAAGGACTATCAAGAGTTACATCGCTGCCAGGTTATTTTGGGTATCTAAGACTACCAATATTGGCGCAAAACCCATACCGAATTCAATTGGCGGAAAAAAAATCTGCAATGCTTACCAATTGAAAAGCGGCAATTGTCACCAAAATATTATATTCAAAATAATATAAAGTTTGGACAAATGGTTATCACCCCTATATTTCCATGACTTGAGATATGGCGGCCTAATTTTGTGTATGGCTTTGAAAAGATGTAATGTTTATGCATCAGGCTATGGAAATGAAATACATTACTTTAGACTCTTTCTAGCATTTCAGCCAAAAATTAAATTTTCAACTAAACCAACACGTGATCCAATGTTTACAGAAATGGTGTATCATTGTGCAGAATTACCAGACGCGCCGAATAGGCTGACATGGTTGTACATGTCAGTGTTATAAAGAATGTGGAAATTAAACTCAATGGCAACCCAACTGTTTTTCTAATCTGCAAGTTCAACATTGTCAAGGATGGGACTGCAACTTTTACTGGTGGGACTCCTATTTTTACCAAATAGGGAGTCCTGGACTCCTAGTTTTAAAATCCTAGCGAGACCTCTATGTTCAATAAGCCTAACAGGTAGATTGGGGGAAGGATGAGTGCTGAACATTTTAATTAAATGGCATCATTCCAAAATTTTGGTAAGCTATACAACCTTATACATTAGCATAACTTTATCATAAGTAAATGTCAAACTGGCAGATTTTAATATGGCCTTAGAATAAACAAATGATGGCTTGCATTTTTTTTAATGCATGTAATTCTTTCAAATCTAGTTTCAGTGTTGTATTTTGCGCAGTGTAACATAGCTTGAAAGTTTGTTTTTCTCTTTTACTTTAATTTACCTTAAATTAGTTTACCTTTATTGTTTGCCGTGATAAATCACAACCAATTTAATTTTAAACAGCGCAGGATTATTTTCTAGAGTAGAAATAGGCTTCACATGTCAAGAGTCCACTTTAACCAATTTTACCATGGGATAAAAAAATATATAAAATCGTGTGAAATGTTTAAATGTTAGTTCTGAACTAAGACGCTCAATGCAATGCACTTGAAAGGATATACATTGTAAAACTTACGATGTGGTTTCATGCCAGAACATGTTCAGCTGATTGTAATGTAAAATAGTATGCATAGTTAGGGCTAATTAAGTTATTCTGATATTCAGAAATTTTCACAATATGAATTATGTATAAATACCAACTTGAAGTCCGAAATAATATTGAAATTCATGAACCTTTTAATTTTGTTGACATAAAATGCGATGGAGGGTTCAAATCATCCGCCATGATGTTTATTCGAAATCACGGCTATAACATTTTTTTGGACAAGTGTATTTCTAAGACTGTCTTATGTATGATTATGTTTCGCTTTTTTGGTAATAATTGATTATAAAGTGTTTAACATATTTAAAAAGAGTATGAAATATGTCAGCACCAGAAAAATGTATAGGACCTGGTCTTGTAAATATTCGTAACAACGGCTGTAAAAATAAAGCTAAAAAAGAAATTCCCTTTTTTTTTTTTTTAATGCCGTAGTGGAAGTATTTACCAGAATGTTATGGTATGTTCATGAAATGGTGCAAGAACTTGTACGGGATTTGCAAATGCATAAAGTTTATGTATTGAGTTGTACTGAATAGTAGATGAATGGAATATTGATAAATAGGGAGAGAAAAAACTAAGTATGGTAGTATGACGATTCGGGATATTTCTTGCTACTGTTTTGGTAGACCAGCGAAGTTGGTCGATAAGCCTTTTTTTTATTTTGACTTGACGGCTTATCAAGTCAAAATAAAAAAAAGGCTTATCGACCAACTTCGCTGGTCTACTGTTTTGGATGTTAACTGAAATTTTGAAGAATAAAAAAAAATCCATATGAACAAACACAGTATATATTGAATTAATTGATGATACATTTGCAAAAATGCTTTATGGGAGAGAAGGTGTTTTCCAGTTTTGAATCACCCAGATACAAAAGCTGTAATGAATAAAACATTTGATTAGTTGATGAAATCAATTTTGAAGGTGTTGCCATTTCGTCAATAAATTAATTGTGGTAAAGGAAAATAACTCTGTAATATATAGTTGGGGGGGGGGGGTCAAGCTACTTTTTCTGATAAATATAAGTACTTTTAAACTGAATACTGTGGTATCAATTCCTTTTTTTGCAATGGAATAAACTTTTTGATTGAGTAGTACTTGAACTCAACATTTACATTTGGGCTCCATCCATGTTTTGCATGAGTAAAGTAGTGGAGGGGGGGGGGAGCACAACTGCCCTATAGACCTTTACTTTGGTTGGGATGCTGATGCTTCTTCTATTCAAGATTGGCAAATAATCTGCCGAAAGTTGCGCTGGCTCTGGCAATGTGAAGGATCACCTCGTCATCAATAGTGACGCTCTGTGACGGTGTGCTAACAAGATTGGTGAAGTGGTTCACTATGTTGAGTTTTTGGCTCTTGAAAGTGATGTTGGGCTCAACATAGGGCTTTCCAGGGGCTGGCTGATACAAGACTTAAGTCTTCTTGGTACTGATGGTTTGATCGAAGCTTGTGCAGGAGCAGGAAAACTTGTCAACGTTGCATTGCAGGTCAGCCTTTGAGCCATCATTGAGGGTGCAGTCATCAGCAAAAACGAAATCCTTGATGGTGTCTATCATAACCTTGGTTTTCGCTTGAAGCCTCCTGGGATTGAATAGTTTTCCATCTGTACGGTACATGATGCTAACTCCCTCTCCAACTATTGGTCAGCAGGTTGGAGAAAAAAATACTGTACAGTGTCAGTGCCAGAACACAACCATGCTTGATGCAATTGGTTGCTGGGATTGGCTAAGATGTATCTTCATTGTCCTGGACTCATGCCTGCATGCCATTGTGGAAATGCTGTACTATGGATGTAAATATTCTCAGGCATCCATTACCTTCCACAAGCCTTCTCTGCTGAATGTATCAGACCTTTGTCAAGTCGACATAGATGGAGAAACAGTCTGTTTTGCTTTTCATATTTCTCTTGTAGCTGCCTCACAGCAAATGCCATGGTCCCACATTATTTTCAGAATCCACACTTCTTTCTGGCAGTAGTCCCTACTCAAGGTGCATACTGAGGTGGTTCAGTAGGATTCTGGTGGGTATCTTTCCTGCAATAGAGAGTAAAGATATACCCCTGTGGTTGTCACAGGCCTGGCAGATCCTTTTGTGCTTATACAGCTGGATTATGGAAGCGTCTTTGAATTCTTGGGGGATTGCCTCTTGTTGCCACATCAGTAAAACAGTTGATGTAGCCTTTCTATCAGGGATGTGCCCCCTTCCTTGTAGACTTCAGCTGGGATGGAGTGTCAACCAGGTGCTTTGCCACTGGAGTGCAGATATATCTCTTTCTGTATCTCCAGTAAGTTTGGCTGGTCATCCAGTGCTTCATTGATGGGTAATTGGGCGAGATGACTGATGGCTTCATCATTGATGGATGAAGGGCAAATCAGGATGCTGTCAAGATGTTCACCCCATCATTCAAGAATCTTCTCTTTGCAAGTAATTAGTGTGTTCCTGTCTGTGCTGAGAAGGGGGGGATGATCCAAAGGATATAGGTCCATACACATAATTCATATTGTAGAAGTTTTCATGTCATGCTGGTCTGCATAGCACTGGATTTGTTGCTCAGCCATGTGTCTCATATCTGACAGATTTTCTACTGTACAGTTCTGCATAATACTGTTGTATGTATCTTTCCTAGAGGTGGTTGTTGAAGTAGGCTTGATGGAGGCAGTGATTCTCATCTATGATACTATGAATTTTCAGCCAGCCCACTATCAACAGTAAACATGAGAATTGTCTTGTTTTGTTAGCCTATTGTTTAACTTTTCTAAAATCTAAGTGTAGTCACCAGTAGGCCTGCAGTTTATTTTGTCTACATTTTGTTTTTAAACTGTAGTACATTATATTAAGAAAATCATTATTAAAAACAACAACAGTTTGAACCAGTTGCCCAATATTTCAACTGAAATAACAATATTGATATAAGTCATCCATGAGAGAGTTGTTATCTATTGCGAATAACAATGGACTGAGAATGAAGGTCACAAAATCTTTTTTATTCTGATATAATTTGTGACAGAAGCATTCCACACTCATTTATTGTGACATCACATTTCTTCAACATGCCAAAAAGAAATCAAATCTGTTTGTATAACAACCTTAGTTCTTAATCACATACCTTAACCAAAGTTTGTGGAGGGCATGTACTTTAAGGTATTGCCAAAGAAATATAGATTTTGGGGTGAAAAGGTCAAAGGTTGGCGTCATAATAACTTAAGGTAGAATGGGTTTTGCCAAATAGATTTTGTTTTAGAGTAAAATTATTTCGCTGAACTCTGGATAGTTTGCACTTATAATAATATAGAAACCTGTGGATTCTGTGGTTAGGTTCAAGACCATATACCTTGAGCAAATGTCTAGGTCAAGAGTCAACATATACTAGTTCTGACATATTGGGATGGTTGTATTATGTGCTGTTCCTGGTAACCTTATTATTTGTTGGAGACTTACAATACAGTAATCAAATGCCAAAAGGTACATTTGTAGCAAAACTGAGCTGAACCATCTTTTCTTGTACTAATTACATCATGCAGCATAAATTTAAAGATTGCCTGAGAATTATTGCTCCAAGAAAAGTTGTTTATGCAAAGGCAATACTATTCTTGGAAATTAAATATTTTTTGATATATCAGAAAATTGTTGTTTAGACTTTGTGATAATAAAAGTTGATTGTATGCTTGAGACTTTATTCTTTTCAATTTTAGGTCAGAATAAAACAGACTTTTGGTAACATGAAATAATGGCATCAAGAGAAGTAAGTTTTAGATTATGTAAAGTTTAGTACAGATTCCATTGGTGTATTATAAGTATCTGATCCAACTTAATTATTTTGTTGAAATTTGTTCTTTCTAATACAGAATTTTGTCAGAAATATATTTTACAAATGTGCCATTTTTTTGTTTGTTTCTAAAAACCTATGCAGAAGAATCAATATTACAAGCAGCAAATAACATTTCTGCCAGTAACTCTCTTGTAACCTACAATTTTATAATTTTGCTGTTATAATCTTTGTCAGTCTGTCATGAATTACAGTAAAACTTGTTTAGAAAGATTATTGCTATGAGACATCACCTGTCTTGGGAGCACTTATTTAATAATTGTATAGTGTTATGACATGCTTGTCATGAGAGACCAAGTTGTTAAGAAACCATAATTTTTTTTAAAAAGAGGTGATCTTCCAGGATAGGTTATGCTGTACATAGATTTATTTAATGTATTTAGTTCCCTTTGGTTGTACAAAGTTAGTCAATGGCATTGATATACCTTCTAATATATTGCTAGTACACATTTGTCCACATTATGCATTTTTCACTTGTTCTAATCTTAGATACACAGTTGTTGGGATTCACGCTCAGTTCTGAAACAGTTAGCAAAATAATGATATTAGATGATACTACATTGCAAACCTACTCCTATCTTTGAATACATTACCCAATCATAATATCTTAGGAGAACTACCACTATCTTGCAAATCCAACATTCCCAGATGCTACTTATACCTAAGGGGAGCTAAAAAGTTGTCTGCCAACCCATTGGCAATCAGGCAGAGTGATCTCCTCATACATAAAAGATGTGGTGGCAAGGCGTAAGGATATCACATTGCAAAGCCAAAGCTATTTGGAATATATGTCCCATCAAGTTGTTGGTGATTTTTAACTTCTGAGGCAAGTTTACTCTTAACTATATATCCAACTTTTTTTCTTAATACTACCTGTATAGGCCCTCCTTGACTTCCATACCGGTGAGCATGACTGTTGAAATCCTCTGCTTGCAATTTTTTCAAGGTAACCATCATTTGTATAGCTCTGAACCCTCATACAGATGGTATTCTCACATGGTATGCAACATAACATGCAGGCACACAGGTTTGTTAACTGATGATATTGTCGTTGTAGTTTACCTGTATGCTTCCTTACCTTATTAAATAAATATCAATTTCTTGGTCACACTCTTAATGAATTAGCTCAGCATGAAGATAGCGTTTTAGAAAAGGTGGTGCAGGGCTACAACTTTACAGATTAGAACTATGGGCAAAGCACAAATAACATACAGCTCAGACCACCAAAGTGCATCAATAGTCTGCATGCTGATTTCTTCTGCAGTGTGAACATTTATGTTAGCAAGGGAGATAATTCAATTTACCCTTTAACCATGAAACACCAGACATTGTAAAGCTTGGAAACAGCTACGGCACTAAAGTCACCACCACATGCTTCATATTTTTTGGAACTCTTATTACTGGCACAGTGGCTCCTTGTGGTTTCAACATGATTCCTCCTACAGAATGGGACAGAGCTAACAAACAGCCATGTTCCCTTTCATTCAGCGGACATACGGACAAGTTACATGGATCAAATATACCAAAACCAGTCACAGCTGATGATCCTATCATCTTCCTGGCTCTAATGGCCTATTTCTGTTGCAACAAGCCTAGGCCATGCACTAGGGATCATGTGCCAATCATCAATATTACAGGCTCAATTATTACCAGCCCCAGTTTGCATTACGTCAAACATGACTTTTACAGAGCAGACATGTGCAGGGACTAGTCATAACACTCGTTTGGCATGATGATATGAGTAGATCCTCATACCTTAACAGATGTTACCTCGCAATGTCTCTACACGAGAAAAGCCCTTTAACTCAGCGAGTATCGTGAAGTTGTGGGTTCTTATTCAGGGCATTCTACATGCTTAGTGATCAATGGATCGCATCACTCTTCACCAGGTAAGTCTTAATGTGCTACATGGACTATAGCCCTGTCCACGCAACAGGGTGATGTACACTGTTCTATCAGTGTCCCAGTGACATTGATTCTATCCTACACAAGGGTATAGGAAGTTTCTGCCTTCCGACATCCAGGAGCTATGTCCTCTTCCAGCTCCATCATCAACATACACAAGTGCTCCAGCATCTGTTGATATTGCAATGAATAGATGGTTTTGACATAGCTACGTTCGCAATGATTGTAAAGTTATGGACTTTCTGGCCCACCTTTATCATCAGTCTGCGGTTCTACATTTACATTTCCACAAGCTAATCATTTGGTTCCCCAGCATTTACAGTGATCTTGTCCCCTTTTGGATAACATAGCCACACTCCATGGATTGGATGGCCTTTGTTTACACTTTGGATTTAGTGCACAATATCATTAATGTAATTTGCTGTGGGACTTTTATTTTCCTGGGTTATCTTCAAACTGATGTATCATACCTTATCTTAAAACTCAGAACACCCGAGGCATAAATGAAGTCAATGTCAAGTTAAGAGCACAGTCTCATTCCTTTACCACTCTGCCTAACATCCCGATGGATGAGTGCACTAACAAGCCATCAAGGAGATAAGTTTCCCTCCCTCCACAACCACAGCGTCAATATAGGGATAGAATGGGAATTCAACACAAGGGCCCAAGGGTCACTCATAGGACACAAACCTCTGAAAGCCATCATATCATAGCTCCACCAGTCAAATACCATGCAGATATACCACTGAGATGGTTCTATTGTTTGTTCGACACCTTTTTCTCGGACCCAATAGCAAATGACTTTATATATTTGGCCATCGACCGAAACACCCTAAATAATTTTCCCACACCCCTCAGTTTCCCCCAGGAACCCTAGAGTACATTTTGAATGATATCCACAAGGGAAACTTTTACTTCACTCTGGGCTTAAATGGCACATACCTTCATGTCTCTTCATTGGTTCCCAGGATATTTCTGAGAATTGCATACAACATCATATATCAATTCAGAGCACCCCATTTGAGGTTCCTTGTCAGCCCTGGAGTCTTCCCTCATCTAATGACTCAAGTAATGGCACATACCCATACCATTTCTTCAGCGGCAACCTCAGGTTACCAGGACAACATCCAGAGCATCATGCAGCAACAGTTCTTTCATGAAATTCAATTTGCATGGGATTGCTCAATGTGGTAGTGGACATCATAGTCCTTGGTTACCTTCTACTGCTTTGCTACTGTTATTGTCTGCACGAATAGAGTCCTCAGGTTGGCCCACTGGACCATCATCTCAACATCTGCAACCCTTTCGAGGCACCATGTATGTGAGTATGAATGTATGGGTCCACCCACTTGAGATTACAGGCTGTACTGATGCAGGTATGAAAGGCACTAGGGAGCCTGCCCATTGCCAACATTTCAGGACACCATTTGTGCAAACAGTATCTTCATATCAATAGTTCAGGATGGCCAATGTGAAGCTTTTCATTAAGGACTGTATCTCATACCTTATGGGATCAGAGGTTTTATCTCCAGGGTAAGAGGATATACCAACCTCCACCTTTTACTTATTCTCCTAAGGTATTATGATTAGGTAATGTATTCAAAGAGGAAATCAATTTATTATACTAAAATATGTTTCTTCAAAATACTTACCCAATTATAATAATCATACACCCTCCCAGCCTCCCTACAGTTACACCCATAGTGAGCATACCTTCTGCTCCAATAATAATTTACATATCCTTACGCCTAGCAACCAAGTTTTATATATAAGGGGAGATCACTCTGCCTGACCACCAATGAGTTGGCAGACAACATTTTGCTCCCTTTAGCTAAAAGTTGAATCTGGAAGGGCGGGATTTGCAAGGAAGTGTTAGTTCTCCTAAGGTATTATGATTGGGTGAGTATTTTCGAAGAAAAATATTTTACTATAAAAAAAATTGATTTTCATAAATAAAAAAATTTGTCTTGACTCAATTTTCCATTTTCAAAGTGGGTACTTAATTATGTACTGTTCTCAGTTTTGTATTTTATTTATGCAAAATACATACCTATATACTATTAATGCTTATTTTAAAATGTTACAAATAAAACCTTTTGCATATTTTAGGAACTTGGAATAGCTTACTCTCCGTCCAGATTTTCCCACCGTTATGGTCCTGAGGAAGTAGTTAAACTCTTTGTTGAAACAGTCACTGAAGGTTATCATTACAGCTTCTTTTCATAATCTTATCCTATATTGTGATTTACACAGTATTGCATGTATTTCCATGTTATCAGTCTGCATAGTTTCAGAGATGTGGAAAGGTATGATGCACTTGTCAATACCCCTGTGCAGTTTTAGAGACTTAGAATATGTGTGATACACCCATCAAGACCCCCGTCACAGTTTCAGAGATGTAGAATAGGTATCATACACACATCAAGACCCATGCACAGTTTCAGAGACTTAGGTATGATGCATCCATCAAGATCCCTGCACAGTTTCAGAGATGTATAATAGGTATGAGACACCCATCAAGACCCCCTGTACAGTTTCAAAATAGTTCAATTGTTTTGGCATGCAATAACACACATGTTGCCTTGCCATTAAATAACTAACCAAACTACTAGAAGGATACAGTGTTTCCTCTAAACTTTTTCCTTATATTTGTCCCACCTGCTTCAGACTATATGTCATTTAATCTTATATTAATTGTTGCTTTGTCATTATCAAGGTGGTTGAGGTATTAAAATATCTGCATGATCCGCCGAAGCGTAGATAGGGTCAACATATTGGACCCTTAGCTAGCAAAGAGAATGTGCTTATTGATTTTAAATTGACATTTTTCTCACTATTTCTTCTAATTATACAGACAGCATGCTTATATCAGTTGGATATTGACATATTAATCAGCTATATGTGCACTGACATAAATTGTGTACATGAATACTGGTCTGTTTTTTTATTAACTATTGTTAAGCTTGTCCATGGATAACAGTCATACTGTACAAGCTTCTGGTGAATCATGCTAGGTGGCACCACCTGGCAGTTAAGGGACATATCTTGTTGTATACAAATTTGGTTTCACTCACAGAAGAGCTTGCCAACAGGGATATCAAAACTGAATCAAATGTGCAATTTAAATTTAAATTGAATGTCATGTGCCACAGATGTATTTAGCCCTATACACTAATGACATTGATTGAAATGTACTTTATTCAAGGGCAAGTAATGTCTGTTTGTTAATCTTTGAAAAGTGTGGTTTTAATATTCAAGACTACTAATTCTATGCATGTTTTTATCCACCAGATGTTAAAAACACACATGAGAGGACCATCTGCTTTTTAATGAATTTGGTGGCATTGTACAGATCCGTAACAAGCTTCCCATGCTCTCCCACATTGCAGTGCTAACTCAGGGAACCATGGAGTGGTCATTTAGACCTAATAGTGAGACCACCTTATAACAATGTTCAGTACATATGAATTTACTACCACATAATGAAATTAAATATGCTGGCTTACATGCCTTATAACAAACACCATATTATATAATGAAGGGGGCTTATAGTGAAAGGAGTGATTTTTAAATATATGTAGGGATTCCATTATTTCATTCCAATTTTCATATCCTGATGACAAAGTAATCAGAGTGTTTGTAAGATATATGATGTTTATTTTAATTTGAAATTTTGTATATTGGGTCAATG
This sequence comes from Unio pictorum, assembly GCA_030141615.1. Classification (NCBI taxonomy): domain Eukaryota; kingdom Metazoa; phylum Mollusca; class Bivalvia; order Unionida; family Unionidae; genus Unio; species Unio pictorum. Next base: position 1,866,839 of record JARLTB010000026.1, read on the forward strand.
ATTTTATTATTTTGTATTAGTCTTCGTAATACATGTGTGAATGTGCCTTAATACCAAATCCAGTTAGAGTTTTTGTGACCTTCATCGACATGAAATGTCTCACTACCAGACCATAGACATAAATCCAGGAATTCCCCATCATTGTATGGGTGCTCTAAGACTTGAGCTATCTAATCCAAATGCACCTGATCTACTCCTGTGACACATGTTAATAAATTATGTCCTTCCTTTTACTCTAGACAGGTATCGTTTGAGATATCTGAACCAGTGCACTCGACCAGTTCCTGAGCCATAAGTCGGAATAAATTTGAAAATTTGATTATGACATCATTGGTTTACATCAGTGTCATGTGGTTTAGATAGCTTTACTCATATTAACCACTTGTTAAGAAAGAGTTGATTCAGTTTATGGTATTAATATTTGTATGTATAATAATGTATGTATAATACAGAGCTGTTAGAGGATAACAATAATGTTTTTGAGGATGTTTGTGGTGATTTTCCTGATGTAAATAAACGTTTACTGGTGATTTACCAGCAGAGCTAATAAAAAGGACATTGTCAGTAATAATCAACATTATAAGGTTGAAATAAGATTGTTATTTCATTCTAAGATATTTAAAAAATCTTGCATTGATGCTATATCTTCTGTGTAACTTTACACCATAAATCGGAATGGCACCGATGAAGACACTTAATAATAAATTTAACTGCAGCTAAGTTTGACTTTTGACCAGTTAAACAGTATGTTCATTCACATAGGTATTAGACTATTACTTTAACATTTTATGCTTAAATTTATAGATTGCTGATGTTTCCTTTGAAGTAACATTAGTTGATTAAGGGGTATTAACCATTTATTCAACTCCAGCAACTCATGGAGGTGAGGCAAAATTACTGAGATTTGGGGGTAGGGGTGGATGAATCTCGTACTATGCCACTATGGTCATTTGTTGCAGCCATGATATTCATGAAACTTCATGACAGATGATGAATTCATAATAAGTTAGTTTCATGAAAATTCATATACCATGACAGATCATGAATGCACAGTAAGTAAATTTCATGAAATTTATACACCATGACAGATAGTAAATTCTCAATAAGTTTCATTACTTAACATTACAGGTTTCTTCTGCTTAAATTGTCAAATTAAATAGCACTTTTCCATCTCAGACATATTTTAATTGACAAATCAAGCAGATTTAAGAGATAGGATGTTAATGCACATTTACAAAAAACTTAGTGGTTTTAGCCAGTTGGATAAAATATATACATTAATTTTACTTGCTATCTTGATTATGAAAATGTATGCAATAGTTTTATATGTCAGTAAATTAGCTTTGTTGTACATGTATTATCAAAGGCAGTCTTTTGTATGTATATTAACTTATGTGTTTTGTCTCCAGGTCAACAATAGTTTGTACAATGTATTTGTAATTGTATTGTGTGTTTATATTTATTTGTCTGTGATTATAGATTGTAAGGGACTATCTGATTAGTGACAATTATTTTGTAAACAACATAAAATATAGTTAATATTGGCCTTCTATTGTTACAGTGTATTAAGATAAGTATTAATTGTAAACATGTTTGAGTTATATATACAGTTTTGATTCTGACCTTAGAAGGTTCCATAAACAAATTTTGTTAACAATTTACAGTAATTTTTTAAGATGACACAGTATATTCAGAATATGGTAAGTGTGACCTTATTCAAGTAGAGGGGTATATAAAGTTGTTTACTTCAGAATTACTCATTCCTACCTTAACATGTGTATTGTTGCATTTAGTTTTTATTTGAGAGGATTTATTTATTTATTTAAATTATTCACAGGAATTACAAAGTGCTCATTAACACTTCTTGGACTGTATCACTATTTTGAGATTACTGTGAATTCATTCAAGAACATTTAGGATTACATCAAAACTGCCAACATCCCAACATTCTAGGCTATTGACACATCAGCACATTCAAAATTGGAATTTATTCAGGAATTCATTTTGGGACTTTTCTTTTGGACTTGTGATAGAATTGTTTGGACTGTTTGGGATTTAGTTCACAATACTATAAGTTCTTTTTAAATTTGTACTTTATATTCTAAGAAAATTAATTATTTGTTGAATTTTACAAAACTTGTGGGTTTTCACTCTTTTCTGTTACTTTGTTGAACACCATGGAGTCATAACAATAGGACCTTTACTGGTGTATACAGAGAAAATAATTGTTATTTTTGTAATAAGCAATAAGCATTAATGTATTTAAGCATTAAAAACCTGACAATTTATTGTTTTTTTAGGGAGTCAGATAGCTAAGGAAACAGTTGAACATGAAGAAGGAGTTGTATATGGACTGTCAAACAAGGAAAGACTGGACATATTTGCAGCTCAAACACTTACAGGAGGTTGACTAAAAATGTTTTTAAAAAAATCCTTAAAAGAAATATCTTTTAAACAGACTAAAATTAGTATTATATTACATTTTATTTGCCAGGTGATTAAAGCATTCTTGCAAAACATTGTAAATTAAGATAATTGGATTATTTGATTTTGTAGATTTATTAATATTTGTAGTTTAAATTTTTTTAGTAAACTTATGTTTACAAAATAAAAAATAAAGAGAGATCCAGTCAGGGGGCTAATACCAAGATAATATCTATAAATAAGCCAAGGGGATTTCCAGTATAGAGCTCGTAATGCACATTTATCAAGCTTTAAACAAAATAGCCAAAAGGTAAGCAAATTCAAGCATCATCTTTTGTGTTTCACATAGCTTAAAATGGTTAGTGGAATCAATGACTAAGAGTTTATTACCTTTGACTATATGTTACAGTGGAAAGAGAAGGTTAAATCTCTCTAGAAGGTGCCACGATTTTGAGTTTTTTTTATTTCCTGGCAATAATATGATCTAATAATCATTCTCAGAGAAACATATTTTGCTACAGAGTTTATTTTCTTTAAAAGCTGCTTGATGAAGATATGAAAATGTCAGAAGAATTATATTGAGCATTTTAGAATCTTGGGGATATGTCATTTTCATATGAAAGAGGTTTGAGCCCAGTCTAATATATGCTGATAATAAAAGAAAAACACTAGATACAGTCCACAATGTGTAAGAGGATAATATCCATTCTCAGTCTTCAGTGGGTTTTTCTGAATTATTTTTTGACATAAAAATATAAATAAGGTAAATAATCAAGCTGCTGTCTTCTGAATTTATAAAATGTGCTGTTTCTTTTTCTTTTCAGAGGCTCCAATATTTGTGTTTTTCCATGGAGGTTACTGGCAAGAATGTGGGTGTGTATAAAAAAAAAGTTATCCACTTTTTCTAATTTATTCTGGTCATAAAACAGACTTTAAAACTTTTAAGATATATTCTGGAAAATCTTGTCTAAAATGTATAGAAAAGAAAATTTATTGAATAAAACTGCTGATTTCAGGTGTGACCATGTACACATGCACCTGTCAAATCAGGAAATCAAATCAAGGACAGTGCAGAGGTGTCAAAATAAACTTGTATTGTTATGTTCTCTCTCCCTCTGTCTCTCTACAATGTTTTTTAAATACATAACAGTACTTCCAAATGTGAACATTTTGAGCACTGAATAAAATAACCCAACATTATGTCAAAAATGATTCAATCCTTTTCTGCTTATCTGTCAAAGTTGATAAGAAATGGTTGTATTGCACATTATACATCCTGCTAGGTTTATTGGCCAATAATGTTTTTATGCCTTATTCTGTGCTGGCTGCTTATCATTGTATCAGTTTATTTGTACATAACATTTTTAGACTGGTAGCCTACTTTTAACAGTATTTAGACTGGTAGCATGTTTATGTTGATGTGCTATGTAATTGGAAAGTAAACACCTTAGAGTGATTTAAAGTAAGCTGTTTATTAGAGGAATCAAGTGCAGTTAAATATCAGAGAAATCATATACAATTAGATCATCATTTATAAAAATGTGAATTAGTGAAACATGTGATTGCAATATTAAAATGTAAATTACTAGAGAAATCATATGCAATTAGATCATCATTTATCAAAATGTGAATTAGTCAAACAATTGATTACAATATTAAAATGTAAATTACTAGGGTAATCAATTACAGTTAAACATCAAATTACTAGGGGGAATCATTTGCAATTATTAAAATGTAAACTTTCTTGAGGAACCAAATGCAATTAAATATCAAAATGTACATATTTCCAGAAGAAATAAATTTCAATTAAATATCAAAATGTGAATTACTAGAGGAATCTTCTGCAATAAAATTATCAACTATCAAAATGTAAATTAGTGACACAATTGATTGCAATATCAAAATATAAATTGCTAGAGTAATTAATTGCAGTTAAATATCCAAATATGAATTACTAGTGGAATCAGTTGCAATTATCAAAATTCAGAAGCTAGCCATCACCAAGAATTGCTTATTGGGTTTATTTTCTTTGGTGAGATTTCAAAATACATTAGATGATGTTGAAGGTGATATTATAGCTGTCCTTAATTTTGTTCTTCTTGCAGTCAAATTGCTTTAGTATTATTCAGATGTAATCTATTTATTTGATGATATGACTGATAACATTAGATGTTATAAGATGGAGAGAAAAAAGTGGTCTTAGTTTAAAGGTAATATTTAAGTAATTTTCATTTTAGAAGGGAGATGTCAAGCTTCATGGTACCAGCCATTGCCTCAGCTGGAGCTGTCTGTATTGTCGTTGGATATGACCTTGCACCTCAAGGTGATAGTAACCTTCAACCATTTATCTCAAAGCTTTAATTCTAATACATTAAAATGTACATGGCAAGAAAACAACATTCGGTAAACTCTCTAAGATTATATTTAGCATGTTTTTTTAAAACAGTCTGTTTTGGGTTGATAGATTTTAAATGGTAATTATTTAGTTTTTGTTATTCTAAATGACCTGTAAAAAGAAGTGATTGGCTGTTTATCTGTCAGTTTGTCTTTAAAAAAGCATAAGGAATATTGGTTGTGATTATCACCTGTCAGTTGAGAATGTTTTGAAGCTTGGTTTATATGGTACACAAGGTACAGCAGTCATGTTTCTGATGGCTCTGGCATTGGCGTTGTCATCATTAAGGGTTTCTTGAGGTTTGGGTTAAAAAAATGTAAGCAATTCTTTTATCATGGGCTCTTGTTCTCTGAAATAAATGGAATCTTTACTTCACATAAGGTGTGAAATGAATATTCGTGGCATGCATTTTGATACAGTTTGAAACTTCATTTATGTTAAAAATGCTTTTATATTATCCTTCTGTTCTTGGGTGGGGGTGTCCTACTTTGGTATTCACAAACATCTTAGCACCCCCACCCACCCACAGCACCACTTCTGACCATGCTGCATTAAAACATCTTAAGGGTTTCAAGTAAACATTCCTTTTGATTCAGACTGATTATCAAATTAATGTGTATGCCATCTTTAATATTCATCTTCAAAATCAGCATGATCAGAATGTTCCTTTAGTATTGAAGTTGACAGAAATTGTCAGTTAGTCTCAGTAAGGTTTCGATATGACCAGAGTATGAAAAATGTAAAAAAAATTACCAATTTGAACAGGTAAAAATCTATTTTGGACATAATTAGAGAATTAAAAGTATTAAATCCAAAACTTCAATAATTTGAATCCAGTATGAAGAATGAAATGTATTCTAAAAATCAAAGAAAACAAAAATTGTCTAATTGTACTGATTATTATTATTATTTAATAAGATCCAACAAATTATTTCTCAAGAATACAAAGTGAAAATTTAAGAAGAATTTGCATTATTGTGAATTAAATACCAACATTCCTAAAAGTTGTATGACAAGTAGTAAAGTTTTAGTCAGTCACTCAGTACAACTTAAATATACATAACAAATACACACACACACACACACACATTGATAGATCTGTCTACCTTTTATGGGGAAGACTCTGCAATGTTTTATTTTTTGTGACTTTTTCAGCTGAGTCCAAAATGTTGCAAATTAAAAGCAGAACAATTTGTATCATGAAGTACCTAAATATAATAAAATAAACCATGTGTAATGTTCTGAAATTATAATAAATTCATGAAGATTTAACAGTGATGAAATTTTGCCCAAATTCAGTTCTATTGGTATATCTAATTTTCTTCCTTCAGTGTCCATGGATGAGATTGTAACACAGATTAAGCGTGCCATGGTATACATCATTAATATTGCCAAGCGCAGAGGGTCAAGGTGAGGAATTCAGAAATGGAAGTCATGCTTTTTTAAAAAATATTTTGAGTACATGAATGTAATACTAAACATTAGTTTTTGATAAAATATTTACTTTCATTCAGAGATTTTCTCTATACATAATTTACATTTTAAAAAATGCTTATTTTCTCTTCTTTTATTTCTTCACTCTTCATTTCGTTCTCTACGGGAAGTTATATTTCAAATTTAAGTAATTACTTAAGTGTTGTTCTATCCATTAAACCTGTGTAACCTTTTCAAGATGTATATATTGTACAAGATGCATGTAACCTGTACATGATGTAATTTGTGCTAGATGTATGTAACCTGTACAAGATGTATGTGACCTGTACAAGATGTATGTAATCCTGTACAAGATGTATGTAACCTGAACAAATTAAAATGTATGTAACCAGTACACGCTGTATGTAACCTGTACAAGATGTATATAATGTACAAGATGTCTGTCACCTGAACATGGTGTATATGACCTGTACAAGCTGTATGTAACCTGTACAAAATGCATGTAACATGTACATGATGGATGTAATGTATAAGCTTTTTGTAACTTGTACAAAATGTATGTAACCTGTACAAGATGTGTGTAATGTACAAGATGTATGTAAGCTGTACAAGATGTATTTAATGTACAAGATGTATGTAACCTATACAAGATGTATATAACCTGTACAAAATGTATGTAAGCTGTACAAGATGTATTTAATGTACAAGATGTATGTAACCAGTACTTATATATTTAACCTGTACAGAATATATGTAATGTACAAGATGTATGTATTGTACAAGATTTATGTAATCCTGTACAAGATTTATGTAATCCTGTACAAGATGTATGTAATGTACAAGATGTATGTAACCTGAACAAGGTGTATATGACCTGAACAAGATGTATGTAACCTGTAGTATGTAGTGCTGTACAAGATGTATGTAACCTGTAGTATGTAGTGCTGTACAAGATGTATGTAACCTGTAGTATGTAGTGCTGTACAAGATGTATGTAACCTGTAGTATGTAGTGATGTACAATATGTATGTAACCTGTACAATATGTATGTAACCTGTACAAGATGTATGTAATGTACAAGATGTATGTAATGTACAAGATTTATGTAATCCTGTATAAGATGTATGTAATGTACAAGATGTATGTAACCTGAACAAGGTCTATATGACCTGAACAAAATGTATGTAACCTGTAGTATGTAGTGCTGTACAATATGTATGTAACCTGTACAAGATGTATGTAATGTACAAGATTTATGTAATCCTGTACAAGATGTATGTAATGTACAAGATTTATGTAATGTACAAGATGTATGTAATCCTGTACAAGATTTATGTAATGAACAAGATTTATGTAATCCTGTACAAGATGTATGTAATGTACAAAATGTATGTAATGTACAAGATTTATGTAATCCTGTACAAGATGGGTTTAGTTTGAGTACATAGTATTGCACTGACATTAGATTCTTGGGTGAATAAAATGGAATGAAGTGAATGCCCTAGGAGAATTGCATAGTAAATGTTGATTCCCAAGAATGTCATATTAGCAAACTCAAGAAAGAATACTACGTGTGCAAGTATAAAATATATTAACCAATGGCAAGAAACAGCATGGAAATATTGTATGATATATACAGTACTCAGTACTGGTCAAAGCTGCAGTGATCACTCCCATTTTAGAATTGGTGGTGATTATTTTTCGTGCATTAACATTGCAACATGTGATGCTTTTGTTTTGGAATGTCTGGTCAGCAGTGGTCTGCAGCATAAAGATTTTTTGTTTGTATGATTATTAAACTTTAAGTTAAGACTGCAAAATAAAGCAGTGCCTAAGTGAACAATGAACAGATAGTAGTATCCTAATTTCTACTATGTTTGAACTCCAAGGCATAGACAAATGGCCGCAACTATCACCAATGTCATGAAACTAATATAATTTGTAATGCTATCCTATATTACATATATTACAATAATATTACAAATTATGTCAAGAAAATGTCACATAAACTGCAAGATGCCTGTCAAATATAAATGTTCTTTCCTGACATTATGAATGTCTTAGAATTGTTCCATGCATGCTGATAACCACTCTATTGTTACACATATGATTTGATTACATGTGGATAGATTAGGCTGCTGAATCCATGCAGGACTTGCATGTTTTACCTCATTATGTAAATTAATTAAATTATGTTAAATTATTAATAACATTAAAAATGTTAAATTACTATTTAAATGTGTCATTTAATTTTATTCTTAATAATGCATGGCACAGTTAATAGTTGTAGATGTTGCTGTATAGGTATATATATATATATATATATATATATATATATATATATATATATATATATATATACACTTTTATGTTTAAAATGTTTTTACTTTATATTTTAATTTAGAGGGATGGACTTTGAAGTCTGAAAAAAAAAATTCTTATCATAATTTTAAAAAACAGCTTGTAATGGTTGTGAAGTTCATGTTAGAAGAATTGCAGAAGAAATGTAGGACAAATAAACCACATGGAAAGGCAATTCAACATAGCTGTGTAAATATTTCCATATACACCAGTAAAATGTTGCTAGCATGTGAATGATATTATCTTGGAAGATGGCATTAATGAAGCTGTGGCAAGTCAAGAGACTGTAAAATAATCATATCCATTTCTTGCAGGAATCAAATGACCTGATCCAAAGAATATCTCAACAAAGACCACAGGCATGCACAGATATTTGCTCCATAAACTGATTATTCTGAATGCATTTATTGCCCTAAGAGAAATAGTATGCACATAATGGGATACAAGAAACATTCGTATCACACAAGAGCAGAACTTAACTACTCTGTTGATACACTAATATTATTATAAATTGAATGAATAGAGACACACAATGAACCCCTATAGAAACTGGTACCCCTGAGAATGCATCACATGGTATAGAACTGAATCATTGGAAATATACACCAAGAAGGGAGGGACAAAGTGAATGCAAGACCTTCAGTCTTTGCATGTAGAATGCATCATCATCATGATACTGCTATCCACTTCCATTATGTGACAATCCAATAACCATTGACCCAGTACTTTGATTATGTGATCTTCCAGTTGAGCTGCTGCTTCTGAAGTAACTGCATCTGCACATTATGGAAAGACACTATATTGGTATATGATGTCAGTTCCCATCTTATGGAAGACAAGTCACATTATGGACAGACACTATATTGGTATATGTCAGTTCCCAACTTATGGAAGACAAGTCACATTATGGACAGACACTCTATTGGTATATGATGTCAGTTCCCATCTTATGGAAGACAAGTCACATTATGGACAGACACTATATTGGTATATGTCAGTTCCCATCTTATGGAAGACAAGTCACATTATGGAAAGACACTATATTGGTATATGATGTCAGTTCCCATCTTATGGAAGACAAGTCACATTATGGACAGACACTATATTGGTATATGTCAGTTCCCAACTTATGGAAGACAAGTCACATTATGGACAGACACTCTATTGGTATATGATGTCAGTTCCCATCTTATGGAAGACAAGTCACATTATGGACAGACACTATATTGGTATATGTCAGTTCCCATCTTATGGAAGACAAGTCACATTATGGACAGACACTATATTGGTATATGTCAGTTCCCATCTTATGGAAGACAAGTCACATTATGGACAGACACTCTATTGGTATATGATGTCAGTTCCCATCTTATGGAAGACAAGTCACATTATAGACAGACACTATACTGGTATATGTCAGTTCCCATCTTATGGAAGACAAGTCACATTATGGACAGACACTATATTGGTATATGTCAGTTCCCATCTTATGGAAGACAAGACTATACTGGTATATGTCAGTTCCCATCTTATGGAAGACAAGTCACATTATGGACAGACACTATATTGGTATATGTCAGTTCCCATCTTATGGAAGACAAGTCACATTATGGACAGACACTATATTGGTATATGTCAGTTCCCATCTTATGGAAGCCAAGTCACATTATAGACAAACACTATACTGGTATATGTCAGTTCCCATCTTATGGAAGACAAGTCACATTATGGAAAGACACTATACTGGTATATGTCAGTTCCCAACTTATGGAAGACAAGTCACATTATGGACAGACTCTATACTGGTATATGTCAGTTCCCATCTTATGGAAGACAAGTCACATTATAGACAGACATTATATTGGTATATGTCAGTTCCCATCTTATGGAAGACAAGTCACATTATGGACAGACACTATATTGGTATATTTCAGTTCCCATCTTATGGAAGACAAGTCACATTATGGACAGACACTATACTGGTATATGTCAGTTCCCATCTTATGGAAGACAAGTCACATTATGGACAGACACTATATTGGTATATGTCAGTTCCCAACTTATGGAAGACAAGTCACATTATGGAAAGACACTATACTGGTATATGTCAGTTCCCAACTTATGGAAGACAAGTCACATTATGGAAAGACACTATACTGGTATATGTCAGTTCCCATCTTATGGAAGACAAGTCACATTATGGACAGACACTATATTGGAATATGCCAGTTCCCATCTTATGGAAGACAAGTCAAATTATGGGCAGACACTATATTGGTATATGTCAGTTCCCATCTTATGGAAGACAAGTCACATTATGGACAGACACTATATTGGTATATGTCAGTTCCCATCTTATGGAAGACAAGTCACATTATGGACAGACACTATATTGGTATATGTCAGTTCCCATCTTATGGAACACAAGTCACATTATGGACAGACACTATATTGGTATATGTCAGTTCCCATCTTATGGAAGACAAGTCACATTATGGACAGACACTATATTGGTATATGTCAGTTCCCATCTTATGGAAGACAAGTCACATTATGGACAGACACTATATTGGTATATGTCAGTTCCCATCTTATGGAAGCCAAGTCACATTATAGACAGACACTATACTGGTATATGTCAGTTCCCATCTTATGGAAGACAAGTCACATTATGGAAAGACACTATACTGGTATATGTCAGTTCCCAACTTATGGAAGACAAGTCACATTATGGACAGACTCTATACTGGTATATGTCAGTTCCCATCTTATGGAAGACAAGTCACATTATAGACAGACACTATATTCAATTTGGTATATGTCAGTTCCCATCTTATGGAAGACAAGTCACATTATGGACAGACACTATATTGGTATATTTCAGTTCCCATCTTATGGAAGACAAGTCACATTATGGACAGACACTATACTGGTATATGTCAGTTCCTATCTTATGGAAGACAAGTCACATTATGGACAGACACTATATTGGTATATGTCAGTTCCCAACTTATGGAAGACAAGTCACATTATGGAAAGACACTATACTGGTATATGTCAGTTCCCATCTTATGGAAGACAAGTCACATTATGGACAGACACTATATTGGAATATGCCAGTTCCCATTTTATGGAAGACAAGTCAAATTATGGGCAGACACTATATTGGTATATGTCAGTTCCCATCTTATCGAAGACAAGTCACATTATGGACAGACACTATATTGGTATATGTCAGTTCCCTACTTATGGAAGACAAGTCACATTATGGAAAGACACTATACTGGTATATGTCAGTTCCCATCTTATGGAATACAAGTCACATTATGGACAGACACTATACTGGTATATGTCAGTTCCCATCTTATGGAAGACAAGTCACATTATGGACAGACACTATATTGGTATATGTCAGTTCCCAACTTATGGAAGACAAGTCACATTATGGAAAGACACTATACTGGTATATGTCAGTTCCCAACTTATGGAAGACAAGTCACATTATTGACAGACACTATATAGGCATATGTCAGTTCCCATCTTATGGAAGACAAGTCACATTATGGACAGACACTATATTGGAATATGCCAGTTCCCATCTTATGGAAGACAAGTCACATTATGGACAGACACTATATTGGAATATGCCAGTTCCCATCTTATGGAAGACAAGTCACATTATGGGCAGACACTATATTGGTATATGTCAGTTCCCAACTTATGGAAGACAAGTCACATTATGGACAGACACTATACTGGTATATGTCAGTTCCCATCTTATGGAAGACAAGTCACATTATGGAAAGACACTATACTGGTATATGTCAGTTCCCAACTTATGGAAGACAAGTCACATTATGGACAGATACTATATTGGCATATGTCAGTTCCCATCTTATGGAAGACAAGTCACATTATGGACTATATTGGCATATGCCAGTTCCCATCTTATGGAAGACAAGTCACATTATGGGCAGACACTATATTGGTATATGTCAGTTCATATCTTATGGAAGACAAGTCACATTATGGACAGACACTATACTGGTATATGTCAGTTCCCATCTTATGGAAGTCAAGTCACATTATGGAAAGACTTATACTGGTATATGTCAGTTCCCAACTTATGGAAGACAAGTCACATTATTGACAGACACTCTATTGGTATATGTCAGTTCTCATCTTATGGAAGACAAGTCACATTATGGACAGTCACTATACTAGTATATGTCAGTTCCCATATTATGGAAGAAAAGTCACATTATGGACAGCCACTTTATTGGTATATTCAGTTCCCATCTTATGGAAGACAAGTCACATTATGGACAGACACTATATTGGTATATGTCATTTCCCATCTTGTGGAAGACAAGCCACATTAGGGACAGCCACTTTATTGGTATATTCAGTTCCCATCTTGTGGAAGACAAGTCACATTATGGACAGTCACTATACTGGTATATGTTAGTTCCCATCTTATGGAAGACAAGTCACATGCCTTTAAGGAAAAAAACTCTTGATAATACTTCACCTGTAGAAATAATGAAGAGTAAGGTTGACAGCATGAGTATCTCAATAACAAAAATCCTCTAATGCAGATTAAGAACATATATTCCCACCTTTGGCATATAACTGAACAGTTGCATCAGTTTGGAAAGAGGTGCATTTTGGAAAAATGTTTGCATGAGGAAAGCCATTTCTCTGTGGAAGTGCACATCTGCAACACAAAAGATGAACCAATGGATTGAAGTAATCATAAATACTAAATTCACTGCCTCTCTAACAGTTAAAAAAGCATGAAATAGATGACTAACTATAACAACAAATCTCTGTGTCAAATGTTCTTTTTATTAGAATTGCACAAAATGACTGTTAGAAGATTGTATGTAATTGGTTGACAGTTTTCTCCATGAACCTTAGATTCACAATGTATTTTTGAATGAAAGTTAAATTGCATACTGTTCATATTTATACGGTGAAACTTTGCTAAACCAATCTGTCCCTGACCCAGTCTACTACTCTACAGACTGGTCACATAACTTTTATCTTCAATAAGGCTTGATAAAATAATTTATAATTGTTAATCATACCTCTTTATATTGGCCATATTCACAAAACAACCAAGGTTCAGTCTAGAGAAATTTCAGTATATTTTTCTCACTTACAGTGGCATTTACCTCTGTGGTCATTCAGCAGGTGCCCATCTGGCTGCCATGATGCTGGCTGTGGACTGGATGGCACAATGTATGGCTAGTAATAGTCTTATCAAAGGTAAAGGGTTCTAATTAGGTCAAGAAGAAATTTGACAGGAGGATTTCGGGGGTGCAGTTTTGTCTTTTGTTCAGCCATGATGCTTTGTTTTGACTAGTTTTGAACATGATTTTCATCTTGCTTGATTGGGGGAGTAGTTGACGAAAAATGGAGGGGGGGTATATGTCCAAAGATTGGATAGTTTAAATGTTTTGATACTGCTTTTAGATTATACTAGTATTTTATATTTTATCAGCTGTAGAGGTTCTGTTATTGTAGAATTCATGGATCAGATTTTATCACTCTGCTGCTAGTATCTTGATTTGATCCTGTCCAGCAGCTGAAAAGCTTGTTAGAATGATTGCCTATAACCCACACAACACTGACAAATGACTTTTTGTTGTCTATCACAGCTTGTTAGAATGATTGTACATAACCATCACAATATTGACAAATGACTTTTTGTTGTCTATCACAGCTTGTTAGAATGATTGTACATAACCAACACAATATTGACAAATGACCTTTTGTTGTCCATCAGAGCTTGTTAGAATGATTGCACATTACCAAACACAATATTGACAAATGTCCTTTTGTTGTCCATCAGAGCTTGTTAGAATGATTGCACATTACCAAACACAATATTGACAAATGACTTTTTGTTGTCTATCACAGCTTGTTAGAATGATTGTACATAACCAACACAATATTGACAAATGACCTTTTGTTGTCCATCAGAGCTTGTTAGAATGATTGCACATTACCAAACACAATATTGACAAATGACTTTTTGTTGTCTATCACAGCTTGTTAGAATGATTGCACATTACCAAACACAATATTGACAAATGACTTTTTGTTGTCTATCACAGCTTGTTAGAATGATTGTACATAACCAACACAATATTGACAAATGACTTTTTGTTGTCTATCACAGCTTGTTAGAATGATTGCCTATAACCCACACAATATTGACAAATGACTTTTTGTTGTCCATCACAGCTTGTTAGAATGATTGTACATAACCAACACAATATTGACAAATGACCTTTTGTTGTCCACCAGAGCTTGTTAGAATGATTGCACATTACCAAACACAATATTGACAAATGACCTATTGTTGTCCATCAGAGCTTGTTAGAATGATTGCACATAACCAACATAATATTGACAAATGTCCTTTTGTTGTCTATCACAGCTTGTTAGAATGATTGCACATAACCAACACAATATTGATTTTTATTGTCCATCACAGCTTGTTAGAATGATTGCACATAACCAACACAATATTGATTTTTATTGTCCATCACAGCTTGTTAGAATGATTGCACATAACCAACACAATATTGACAAATGACCTTTTGTTGTCCATCAGAGCTTGTTAGAATGATTGCACATTACCAAACACAATATTGACAAATGTCCTTTTGTTGTCCATCAGAGCTTGTTAGAATGATTGCACATAACCAACACAATATTGACAAATGTCCTTTTGTTGTCTATCAAAGCTTGTTAGAATGATTGCACATAACCAACACAATATTGATTTTTATTGTCCATCACAGCTTGTTAGAATGATTGTACATAACCATCACAATATTGACAAATGACCTTTTGTTGTCCACCAGAGCTTGTTAGAATGATTGCACATTACCAAACACAATATTGACAAATGACCTATTGTTGTCCATCAGAGCTTGTTAGAATGATTGCACATTACCAAACACAATATTGACAAATGACCTATTGTTGTCCATCAGAGCTTGTTAGAATGATTGCACATAACCAACACAATATTGACAAATGACCTTTTTTTGTCCATCACAGCTTGTTAGAATGATTGCACATAACCAACACAATATTGATTTTTATTGTCCATCACAGCTTGTTAGAATGATTGCACATAACCAACACAATATTGACAAATGACCTTTTGTTGTCCATCAGAGCTTGTTAGAATGATTGCACATTACCAAACACAATATTGACAAATGTCCTTTTGTTGTCCATCAGAGCTTGTTAGAATGATTGCACATAACCAACACAATATTGATTTTTATTGTCCATCACAGCTTGTTAGAATGATTGTACATAACCATCACAATATTGACAAATGACCTTTTGTTGTCCACCAGAGCTTGTTAGAATGATTGCACATTACCAAACACAATATTGACAAATGACCTATTGTTGTCCATCAGAGCTTGTTAGAATGATTGCACATTACCAAACACAATATTGACAAATGACCTATTGTTGTCCATCAGAGCTTGTTAGAATGATTGCACATAACCAACACAATATTGACAAATGACCTTTTTTTGTCCATTACAGCTTGTTAGAATGATTGCACATAACCAACATAATATTGACAAATGACCTTTTGTTGTCCATCACAGCTTGTTAGAATGATTGCACATAACCAACACAATATTGACAAATGACCTTTTTTTGTCATACTAATTAGCAGATGATATCAGATTTTCAGGCCACAACGGCAAAATTTAATTTTTTATATCTGTTTGAATGATTCAAATTGACTTAAGAAATTTGATTGGCTTTTTGGTATTCATATATAGATGACCTACTTAGATTATCTTACCAATAGCAGATTTTCAGTATTTGAAGAATTTGTTAACTTTGTGAACTTCAGATTTGTCGTCTCACTTTGCATCGGTTGTTTTCCATCAGATGTCTCAAAATAAAGATTAAGTTGTGGCAATTAAGTTTTGCCATAGCCATGTACTGACAAGATATTGATTAATATAAATAATGAGAAAGCTATAATTATACATGTATATGAATGCAGAATGTATGCTTTATGTTTTAATAATTTTGATGAAACACTATGAGCAGGAAAATAAAAATTTGTTTTCTAAAGAGTTAGAAAGATTTTTTTATATCCATGATAACTTTTTTATGCATTATTGTACAACTTTTGATATATAATGAACATTATTTACACATTTACAGGAGCTGTTTTGGTCAGTGGAATTTATGACCTACGACCTCTAGTCAACACATATATCAATGATCTTATTGGGATGACTGAGTAAGAGTAATTAGATTATGTTAAATATATTACCATATATATTCACATTTAAGTTGGGTCAAACTGCAAATGCCATTGTAAATTTTCTTCTGATAGATATAGAGATCTTATTGCAAGCACCTAGATTGGCGGATATACATCTGATGGATATAGGTATTCTATTGTAAGTACCCAGATTGGTGGATATACATCTGATGGGTATAGGGATTCTATTGTTAGTACCCAGATTGGTGGATATACTTCTAATGGGCATAGAGATCCTATTGCAAGTACCCAAATTGTTGAATATACATCTGATGGATATAGGGATTCTATTTCAAGTACCCTGATTGGTGGATATGTGTCTGATGGATATAGGGATTCTATTGAAAGTACCCTGATTGGTGGATATTTGTCTGATGTATATAGGGATTCTTTTGAAAGTACCCAGATTGGTGGATATACATCTGATGGATATAGGTATTCTATTGTAAGTACCCAGATTGGTGGATATACATCTGATGGGTATAGGGATTCTATTGTTAGTACCCAGATTGGTGGATATACTTCTAATGGGCATAGAGATCCTATTGCAAGTACCCAAATTGTTGAATATACATCTGATGGATATAAGGATTATATTGTAAGTACCCAGATTGGTGGATATACTTCTAATGGGCATAGAGATCCTATTGCAAGTACCCAAATTGTTGAATATACATCAGATGGATATAGGGATTCTATTTCAAGTACCCTGATTGGTGGATATGTGTCTGATGGATATAGGGATTCTATTGAAAGTACCCTGATTGGTGGATATTTGTCTGATGTATATAGGGATTCTATTGAAAGTACCCAGATTGGTGGATATACATCTGATGGATATAGGGATTCTATTGTAAGTACCCTGATTGGTGGATATACATCTGATGGATATATAGATTCTATTGTTAGTACCCAGATTTGTTTATATACTTCTGATGGGTATAGGGTTTGTGTTGTAACTACCCATATTTGTGGATATGCTTTTGATGGGTATGGTGTTTGTTGTAAGTATCCAGATTTGTGGATATTGCTTTTGATGTGTATAGTGTTTGTTGTTGTTTTTTTAAGTTGGAACAATTTTCTTGGGAGTTTAAATTAATAGGTTTTTTGTGTGGCTGTCTTAGCTCTAATGCATGTAGTATGAGTTGATAATTCAGAATAAAAATGGTTAGTGGTGAGAGACAGGTTCTTGAGTTCACACTCATTCTCAGTGGTTCATACATTTTACATACACTTGCATGCATGCAAGCTAAAGCAAAGAGAAACACAGCTGACTTTGCTGGTCTAGACCGGATAGGAGCCAATAACCAACTGCATCTAATTTTGAACTGCTAATTGTTGAGTTACTGTGGCTTCAAACACAAGCTGAAGGGTGAACCAGGAACCATTTGGCTGGTCTGGGATTTTATTCTGCCTGTACTGTAATCCAATTTTCATTAAAATTGATTAGGCCAGTTAAAACTTATACTGTATAAAAATGATTTTGAATACCTTGCAATCATGAGAGGAGAGGATGGCCAGTACAACTGATCAATATTGTATATGAAGTTTAGGGGGGGGGGATCATTATGAAACAATAATAATTTCAAAATTTACCAAGCTTTTGTAACAAGCATTTAGATTGGTTAAAATCATATGTGATGAAGGAAACTCTGAGAGTTCATAACACCAGAAGTGATCTTATGTACTCCAGCACTTTGAGAGTATTTGGAGGCAGTGATTAAATATAATTGGTATTTATTGATTTAGTCATTATTATGTTTGTAACCATTTGTACCGTAAATAAATGAACTTCATATTTTACAGGATTCAAGAAGTTGTGAATCTTAAAATGGATTACACAATTACACATAAATGGATTACACACTGCACATGAAAGGATTACACACTACACATGAATGGATTACACACTGCACATGAAAGGATTACACAGTATACAGAAATAGATTACACACTACACATGAATGGATTACACACAACACAGGAATAGATCACACCCATAACATGAATGGATTACACACAATGCAGGAATATATTACACACTGCACATGAATGGATTACACACAATGCAGGAATATATTACACACTACACATGAATGGATTACACACTGCACATGAAGGGATTACACAGTATACAGAAATAGATTACACACTACACATGAATGGATTACACACAACACAGGAATAGATCACATCCATAACATGAATGGATTACACACAATGCAGGAATATATTACACACTGCACATGAATGGACTGCACACTATACATGAATAGATTACATAATATACAAGGATGGATTTTGCTTATGTTCAACCACTTTAAGCTTTATGATTAGATAAATCCTTTATAATAAGAAATTCTTAATGCTTGATGAAATTGAAATATATTGTAAATAACAACAGAAATTTAAAACCAACAACATTTTGAGAAATATTGTGAGAAACTGAATTTCTAAACATTCATATTTCAAATCAACGGGGCTGCACTGCTTGGATATGCTTGGGTGGAACAGTTCTTGAAACGTGAAATTGCTCATGTGGTTCTTTTCTTGAACATTTTTTAACTCGGAACTCATACCACTTCTAAAGCAGGAGTGGATGAGAACAAAAATAATGCAGCAAGCCATGTGTCTTGCACCATATTTGTTATTCTGAGATTAACTCTAGCAGTTTGAACTTGCATATTCAAGAATAACTAAGAACTATTACTTGACATTTGATTGAAAATGTTTTGTGTTTTAAAAAACAACAACATTGTATCATGTGAATATTCTGAATTGATAAAATTTATCAAAATGTAATGCTAGTATGTTATGATTATATGGTACCATGATTTATTCCTTGTAGAGAAGATGCTTGGAAGAACAGCCCCACCCAGTATCTTCCCAAGATTATACAGTCAAGTCAGAACAGAAAGATTCTCATAACTTTTGCTGAACATGATCCACCTAGTTTTAAAGAACAGAGCCAACAATTCTACCAGGTAGGATGCAGATGGATGCAAAAATATCGTAAAAGTGTTTGCAAAAGCAATTATGTAGTGTGTAGCATTCAGAAGTTGAGGATGAATTTGATTTTTTTTAAAATTTAGTGGTCTTGGACATTTAATAGAAAAAATGTAAAAATACTAACGAGTAAGACAAAAACATGTTTGACGTGTTTGAACCGATAAATCCTAATGAAAATTTGTCACTTGTAACTTAGGAAAATATCTTTATGACACTTCCAAGGTCCAAAGTATATCATACATACAGTATCATCTGATGCTTCATTGTTTTCCTTGACCTTTCTTATTTTTTACATTTTTAAGTTAAGGGTCATGGTTAATTTGAATGATATATTTGATTCATATTTGCATAACGACTAATATACCACTCCCTTGATAGCTTGCACCCTGATTACTCAGCTATTGACCCCATTTTTTAAAACTAGAAGATACAAAAAATATTAGCCCTATTAGTTGAACATTAAAGAAAATTGTGATCAAAATTGGTAAAAGAACGTTTGATGTGTTGCTAGTTTTATTGTCAAAACCTGGCAATAGGGCCCAGACATTTTATCAAGATTATGAAATTATCAACTTTTAATAAGATGTCATATATTTACAGTGTACAAACGAAGGGCATTTGGACAAAATATGTTTTGATCATTGAAAATGTCTCACCTGCTGGAGACATTGCTTTAATAAATAAATAATATCAATCATATCAGTTTTTGTCACGTGAAATTTGTGTTTTAGTTCTATCTTTTAGTTTGGTTCTTGTGTTCACTTCATAAATGCAATGTGAATTCTTGTAACAGTATTAAAACATAAAATGCATCAATCGTGATGTCTGTAAGCATTTCTCTGAGAACTTAATTGCCAGCCATGATATCTGACTTAAGAAAGTATTTGTTGATGTTTTCATTGAATTAAAAGCTGACATCCTTTGTATTGTCATGTCTTTTGTATCATATAAAGGAGACTGAGTAAAAGAAAAGTTAAAAGGCATGAAAATCCTTCATGCAAAAGTTCAAGCGATTTTAGTCATAGATGAGTTGAACTTAGTCTAATAGTTATATATATTATTGTGTATTTAAATATACTTAAACTACCAACTCTTTCATAAATGTGAGCAAAGATAGAAAGGCAACCAAGGGAAATAAGGAGCTGTGTTTCAGCAATAGGATCATTGTGGAGAAACAAATTTCAGAGATTTCCTGAATTGGCACTTTGAAATATCCTCAAGGATGAGAAGTATCTGATATTTGCAATGAAATCACAGTATCAATATTTTACCGATTAAGCAAACAAAATTTAGTTTTAGTATAGATGATTATTTTACAAAATTATTGTCACTAGTTTTTGGAAAAAGGAATCTTGTTTCTCTGAGTATCAGAAGTTATACTGGTCTCCATTTCTTCCTGCTTCATATTTCATAGCCTTACATGAAACAAGAAACCAGACTAATCAGCAACAACAAGAAGCTGTGACATAGTACACAAATGTTGTTTGAAACCAGTTGGAATAATGTTAATGATCTGTCAGATGTAAGGCATCTTGAAAATAAATGTAATTTAAAGGGGATAACAAACAACGCTTTTATTGATAAGTTTTTTTGAGTTACCATCAAATTTACCGCACCACCACCACCACACTTCATTGAGCATTTGTCTCTATGTCCACAACCAATATTTAATTACGGTGAGGTAAATAATCTGATTATTGTTCCCAGTCTGTTTCCGGATGTCATGTTTTCAATACTGAAATAAGTGTTAGCTAAAACATACATGTACCACTAAGGTTATTATTTTATTATTAACACCGACGTTTGCAGCAAATGGGTTGTGCAGTGTTTTGATAGAGCTTTGGGCTTCACCGGATTTTTTTATTTTTATTGACGATTACAACTGGATGTAATTGTCTAGATAATAACATGGTCCTATAGAAAATGAGTCAGCAATTTTTTGAGCTTCACAAAGCTGATTTCTTTTTTTAATTGATGAGTATGACTGATGTAATTGTCAAGATCATAGCATGATCAGATAAGCTAAAAAAATAGATTTTGCAGATTATTACATTTGCACAGAAACAGTTAACTTTGAACAAAACAAGTTGCCAGACATAGACCGAAAAATCATGTGACAGTACATGTGTCACTTATTAAAAGGTTTTTCATGTACAAAAACTTTGCAAAATTACATTGCAATACTTACTGTACAATTAACAACCTAGGAATAAATCATTACAAAACTTTAACATGTCACCCTGTAAATGAAGAAATAAAATTTTAGAAGAAAAATCAAAAGTTATTCAACTTGATGACAATTGGGAGAGTTCACTTTCCAAAAGATTTTATGTTGGCAAGATTCAAATACACAAGATCATAAAAAATAAGGAGAATATTCTGTAGCAATGGGAGAAAGGAGTAAATAGGAAGAGAATAGTTTTAAATATGAACCATGTATTTATCAAGATTCAAATAACATTTTTGAATGGGTTTTTTTATGCGCATGCCAACAATGTCCCACTCATATTCCATGCATGAGAATTATAAATATTATTTTATGTTGCCTTGAAAAAAAGTGTTTTAAAGACAAGAACGTTTTAATAATTAATGCTACTTTTAAATGAAGATATTAATTGCTTTAAGTTATATGTAGCTCTCCTACTATATACATATATACATACACATCTAACAAATATAGTCCCCATCTGGAAAGGCCACCTGTCTTATAAGCCACTTTCTAGGTACAGAAGGGGTGGCTGTATAAGAGGGGGGACCACTGTGCAGTGAAAATTGAGTGATGATCACTTTGTTGTATATAAGTTTAAAATACAGGGAAATTTGAGTGATGATCACTTTGTTGTATATAAATTTAAAATACAGTGAAATTTGACATGTTTACTTTATTGTATATATTCAAACTTTTATATATTGCTCATTGACTGTCATGGTCACTTTGTTGTATAAACATAAGTAATATTTTTTTAATTTTTAAAATTTGTAATACTACTTTATTTATATTAAAATACTTTTTGTCTGTAATGTATAAAAGCAAACCCCAAACTGTTACTTTTGTTTTTGAATTGTTTCATGCTGTGTACAAAAAAGTTTAAGCTTTTTCCATTTTCACAAATTTCCTATCTTTGGAGAATATGATGTTTCATATCTGTAGTTTTGGAACTTAAGACATTATTAAAATGATTTATTACTTACAATTTTGCTTGTTGGCATCCGTAAAGTTCATTTTTTTGTGGCAAAATTCAATTCTCAAAAGAAGATTACAGGTTACAGGTACTCACTTTTCTTCCATGTATTACTTTATGACCAAATGATGTGCAAAAATTGGTAGTCAAGTTGACAGCTCCTTTTTGTTTGACTATTTTGAAGGTCCTGGCAGCTGGGGGAGTGAATGCATCATTGATAGTTGTACCAGACACAGACCACTTTAGTGTTATTGAGAACTTGCAACAGGACTCGTACATTTTAACAATGGTTTGAATTTCTTTCTCATCTCTCTCTCTCTCTCTCTCTCTCTTTCTCTTTCTCTTCTCTCTCTCTCTCTCTCTCTCTCTCTCTCTCTCTCTCTCTCTCTCTATCTCTCTCTCTCTCTCTCTCTCATAAGCAGTAGTATTTTAGGTGATGGTTTGTTTGGTTTTGATTGTAAACTTTTAACACATTATTTGCTCTAACATGCACAATAAATGGGAACAAGTGCCTTTCCCAAAGTCAGCAGAACCATGGACGTTATTAAAGACAAAAGTTGCAAAAGACATTTTCCGTATAAACATCACCATGGATTTGAGAAATTTTGCAGTCAACATATAATATTACACTGCAGTCCCTCACTAAAACAAATCTTGGAATACCACTGCCATTATTGTAAAATGAGTATATGATGGATCCAATTAAACTCCTTAATTTATTTTATTTCAGCAACAGTTGGGAAGGAATATAACATATTGTCCATGTGTTTGTTTTCACATTGTTTTGTATGTCCATTTCATTCAATCATTATGCAGTCATTATCATGTATTTCAGGAAGATGAATTTAGCCATGGTTACTACAGCCTTGGTATTTTTAGCTATTTGTTTGCTACCACCTTAGTATCTTTGACCTCTTTCACATATGCAGTGTACTCATGAATAACTTAATGGATTTTTAATTTTGTAAAATAACTATAACAAAAAATTATCAATGTGACCTATCTTTTAAGTATTTTTGAACATCTGCTTATTAAACCTGAAATATCTTTCATCTACACTCATAAAAATTTGTATATCTACCCTGAGAAGTTAAATCAAACACTTTTGGTCTTCAGGATATACTACTCAACATTATGGAAGTTTTGGGAGTCTTTGATATTGCTGTATGTTACTCTAGACCCCTGACACATACCTACAGACCGATGACCAGTACAATCACTAGCACAGACTGAGCACATGTAATTTTCAGGCACACTGGCAGCTTGTCAGACTTTAGGTTTAATATCCATCAATTATTTAATTACCATTGTATATCATATACAGATTCTAATTATAATAATTTACACATTACTCAACCATTTTTCATGAAATGTTAAGCATGAATGGAAAAATATTGGCTCTAAGTCACTGTAAGTTTTTGCATAAAAAATTTTAGTTTTATATGTGTGCTTCTATTGGGAAGAAATGGCTGTCTTTCTTCAGTTAATTAATCAATAAACATTTGATTATTTGCAATTTATTTAGCTTGACTATTCTATGTATGTAGTTATATATATATATATATATATATATATATATATATATATATATCAAAAAGACATGTTTCAAATTTGGCAAGGTGACTTTAAATAACTGCAGGTGCTATATATATTTCCCCAGAATCCTTTTCAATTTATCTTGAAAGACTTAATCTAATTAATATATTAAAAGGATAAATGTTTAACAAGAACTTAAATAAACCCTAACCCATAATATAACATCTGAAGGAAGATAACTGTTTAAGCGTCCAACTCACAATAGTACTTTATACCAGTAATTTTGAATCACAAAACAATTTCACACTTGGTTCTTGGTTCAATAAAATTACCCAAATATATGCTTTTAGTTCACAATGATAAATTGAGAACCTAAGAAATAGTACATTTTAATTCTTTAGAGTGCTGTTATATGGAGACTGTTTTGGTGATCCATCAGCTAGGGTAGCTTTTTGAAAAACCCTAAATTTGCAAGATAACTTGCCTCATAAACTGAATATGATAGATCTATTCTGATTGCTTCATTTTTGTTTCCAAATATCAAGTCAAATGCCTTTTCCTTATAGAGGGCATGATGATATATTTAATGAATGATGAGTATGTTTTTATTTATATGTATATTTAAACACTGTAATTAAATAATTGTCCAGGACTCAAAGTCTTAAATATCTGAATCTGGTTTCATTACTTTTAGCATGTTTTGCAGCTCAAAAATAAGCTAGACCAATTTACAATCCCAGCAGAAGGGAAGTCTTTTCATAATTTAGAATGATGTTTTTCTTTCTATGGTACAAAATAAACATTTTTACAAGAAACAAAAATAGTTAATGTTTCTATAATACTATCGTTGTTTGTTTTTATATTTAACTTTCATACTTGGAAGCAGTTTGGTACTTTTACAAAATGCAGCCGTATTTACATCCAATCAAGTTACCCTGGTGTTATGTATGTTCTATCTATATGTCTACACCTTTATAGACACCAAGTCTATCATCAATTTGTTTATCTTGAAGCTTTGAAGCCTTGTTTATACATTTTACTGGTCCTATATTCTCTAAATTCTTTCAACATAATGACAAAGCTCCACAATCTAATGTGATACTTCTGGTACATCTTGGCCATTGAAACTGAGCAATCAAGAGGGACCCAAGTCGACAGAATCATGAAAGTTTCTTAATTCAAGACATTCAGACTTTCACTCAAGAGAATTCCTGAGAAGCGATTTCTTATCAGTTTAGATTCCTTGTTTCTCCTTTGAATACGTTCCCCAATCACATTACTTTAGGGATATTAGCCTGCTACCTCGCGAATCCAGCCCTACCAAAAGACGAAAATTCGTCTTTCCTGTCTATGTAATATAGACAAAGGGCAATAACTCTTGCCCCTTACCTCCCCTTGCTACCCGCTAGGTGTCGCTGCTTCTTTTTTTTTTTTTGCTTCGCTGTACGCGAAAACACGTACAATTAGACCTCCAATGAATCCAAGCCATCTTAGTGTAAATTCTGACCATCCGAAGTTAAATTTGGAATTACTGTGTTGGATAATCATTCCTCTACAGGTCGTATACATTATTTTACAATATTTTCCAATTTGAGTGACTTTGTCACCTTTTCTAGACTTCAGACCAGGTTGCAACGTGGTCAAGCACGCTTATGGCGGTACTAGCATGTAATACATGTAGCACTCAATAATTTCGCTTATTCCGTATGTAACGTTTACGATATTAGCGATTTAATAACGTGCTGCATTGATAATTTGTGCTTTATTTACCTGCTTTGTCGTTTCAGTAGACTTCAAAAAAGTCTGAACGACCAAGTTGCGACTATATAATGGCGGACTTCGTGTTGTAGTCACGAGTTCACGTGACACTTAATCATTTTGCTTCCTCCGTTAGTTACGGTTATGGAATAGCGACTTAATAGCGTGCTGAATTGTTAAATTTGTGCTTTGTTTATCTTTTTTTCTTCGTTTCAGTAGACTTAGTCTCTGAACGACCAGTTGCGACTATTTATGGCTGAATTCGTGTTGTAGTCACGAGTTCACGCGACACTAAATCATTTCGCTTCCTCCGTTAGTTACGGTTATGGTAATAGCGACTTAATAGCGTGTTGAATTGCTAATTGTGCTTTGTTTATCATCTTTTTCGTTTCAATAGACTTCGTCTTGAACGAACCATTGCAACATGCTCACGGCGATAACTAGTGTTGTCATTAAGAGTTAACATGGCACGGAATAATTTAACTACTCCGTTAGTAACGGTTATAGTATTATCGAATTAATAATATGCTGAATTTTTTAATTTGTGCTTTGTTCTCTTCTTTTGTCGTTTCAGTAGCAAAGTCGACAACGAAGGCATGAATGGCAAAATGGGTGTTGGCAATGTGGAAATGGAGGAAATTATGTTGACATGGTTTAGGCTGCCCAGTGGGTGTAAATTTCACCGCAGGTCCATGCATGGCTTTCGGGCCTGTAAGTCCGGACGCATGGAGTCTATGCTGGATCAATTGGATCCATTTTAATATGCACTTTCGCCGGCCATCCAGCCGTCCGTCCAGCCGACACCGTCAGTTCAGCCGGCACTTCAGCAGGCACCAACCGGCATTAGCCGTCCATCCGGCACCGTCCGTTCAGCCCAAATGGCACCGGACGGCCAGCCGACCTTCCAGCTTGCATCAACAGGCACCGGCCGTTCAGTCCAAATGGCACCGGCCGGCCAGCCGACCTTCCAGCCTGCGTCAACAGGCACCGGCCGTTCACCTGGCAATGACCGTTCAGCCCAAATGGCACCGGTCGTAAAGCCGACCTTCCAGCCGGCATCAACCGGCACCGGCCGTCCATCCGGCAACGACCGTTCAGCCCAAATGGCACCGGTCGTCCAGCCGACCTTCCAGCCGGCATCAACCGGCACCGGCCGTCCACCCGGCAACGACCGTTCAGCCCAAATGGCACCGGTCGTCCAGCCAACCTTCCAGCCGGCATCAACCTGCACCGGCCGTCCATCCGGCAACGACCGTTCAGCCCAAATGGCACCGGTCGTCCAGCCGACCTTCCAGCCGGCATCAACCGGCACCGGCCGACCATCCGGCAACGACCGTTAAGCCCAAATGGCACCGGTCTTCCAGCCGGCATCAACCTGCACCGGCTGTACATCGGATTTACGGAGATTATAGTGATGTACCCGTCAGTCAATCTACACTACTGGTTACATATCACTACCATGAGAGAAATGTTATAGATGAATCTCCGTCCAATCAGACCATTCGAGAGGCAGGTGCCGGTCATAGCCGGACCTTCGCCGACATTCCGGCCGACCATATACCAGACAAATCAGTCGGTATTGCCGGTGTACACCTCCCGTCACGTCAAATACGTGATGGTGTGATTTTAAAACAAGGGAGAATTAGTGACATTATCAGAGGTGACGGAATTGAGTTATCTATGCCACTTGGTATGCGCTACCCAGATATGGCAGCTTTACCAGAACAGGACTTTAAGGCCGACCATTCGCCAGTTCAATCAGCCGGCAGTGCCGGCCGTCCATATGTTCACGGCTTCTCCACAAGGGAGATTTAGTGAAAGTGTCAATTATGACAGAATTGCGTCATCTAGGTCACCTGGTATGCTGTACAGATATGCAAGCTGTACCAGAACCAACATTCCCTCTGAGCGAATGGTAGATGAGCGCGCAGTGCTGGCCGTACTACATAAGCATTATGTAATTATTATTACCTTACAGCCGGCACCAACCGGCACCGGGCGTCCATCCGGCAATGACCGTTCAGCACATATGGCACCGGTCATCCAGCCGACCTTCCAGCCAGCACTAACCGGCACCGGGCGTCGATCCGGCAATGACCGTTCAGCCCAAATGGCACCGGTCGTCCAGCCAAGCTTCCAGCCGACACTTGCCGGCACTGACCGTCCATCTGGCTCCGGCCGTCCAGCCCAACAGGCACCGGTCGTCCAACCGTATGGAGATTTTAGTCATATACCAGTCCGTCCGACTGTACCGCTGTACCAGCACGGGGACTTTTATCATACCGCAATCCGCACAAATCGGATTGACGAAGATTCTAGTGATGTTTCCATCTGTCAATCCGTACTACCGGTTACATATCACTACCATGACACAGATGTTGGCGATGAATCTCTTGATCCAACCCGACCATTCGAGCGGTCGGTGCCGGTCATAGCCGGCCCGTCACAGTCATTCAGGCCAAACATATGCCAATCAATTCATTCGGCATTGCCGGCCGTCCATAGGCTAACAGCTCATCCACAAGGGAGAGTGAATGCCTTTATCAGAGATGTCGGAATCGAGTCATCTATGCCACCTGGTATGCATTACCCCGATATGGATGCTTTACCAGAGCAAGATTATGCACATAGTGAGTGCGATGAATCGCAGGCAAATCAGCTGTATGCAGATCCAACTATGGAACGGACTGAGTTCAGCTTCAAAGCCGCAGTGGAGGAAATTTATAGGGTGTTGGCCCCTTCATAATGCCCTCCACCTCCTGCTGCCATTACCGACTATAAGGTTAGAGCGTCGGTCGATCTGGATGAGGGGGAAGAGACTATCCTTCCGCCTCCTTCCCCAGTCGACAAAAATTAAGGAAATTATGACCGTCTGTCGACACGTATAGGGGATCCAGGAAATGCTAAGGCGTTCTTTTCTGAAAGCCAAGTACCAGCGTCGTTTTCAGGTCGATGGTACAAAACTCACTCCGATGCGTTCAGTACTGAGGTCCCGGCTCTGGATAAAAACATGGCAGCAGTCCATATGTCTGCTCCATTGTCTTATAAAGTGGACAAAACTGTGTTCAATGCCAAGTCCAAGCTGGTTCGAAATGTATTCGCTACGTCTTCACTGTTAGACCTAGCCTCCCTAGCCATTTCAGGATCGCTGAAAAATCTGGCAATAAACATGCTTGGGAATCGACGGCCCGGTTAGCTAGGGTTCTTAACAGGGCAACACCATTCCATGGCCAATGCGCTGACTGCTTCTGCCAACCTAGACCTGATACGTCGTGACGCATGTCTGAAGGGCACGTCGCTTAAACCCCATCATAAGCTGGCTAGATATGACTGACGCACATTTCACGTCCCTATCCCACGAGTAGCGGACATTTCTCCGTTGTGCTTGTCGGGACTCGGTTTATCAGTTCCATGTCATACCTTTTGGCCTCAATTTAAGCCCTTGGGTTAGTACCAAGGTTATGGATTACGTCGTCACCCTGTTCCGCTCGACTTCATCAATTGCGTCGGCAGTATATTTGGACGACATCATCCAGAAACATCTGTCAAGTTCTACTCTGCTCAAAGGCAGAAACGATCTTATATCACCTTACATCATATAGGCTTTCTCTTGAACTGGATAAAGTCTGATCTCTGTCCAATCCGGATTTTGGTCCATCTGGGTGTGGAGTTTCTCCCGATCTGAATCTGGTAAGGCTTCCTCGAGTTTGCGATCATCCAGATATTTGCACTCGTAGAGTCCGTTTCCGACAGGATGCGCATTTTAGCGAGAGAGTTGCAGATCCTCGGATTATTCAATGCGGCAGCAGACTTGATCCCGCTCAGCCGTCCTTTATGCGCCCTTTACAAAGGACGTTGCTAGCGTAATTGCGCCCTTTTCAAATCCCTACGATCATTCTTGAGTCAATGGCACAACCCCCTGTGGGCTGTCCACAGGGATTACTCTGGAGATACCCCAAGCGGGGATAACGGTATGTTCCGCCACTAGTACCTACGGTTGGGGTGCCCACCTGTTGCCGGACTTCGATACTGTCAGCGGCACATGGGTGCCAGGGGTGAGCCCCTTTCCACATCAACCTTTCAGAAATAACGGCTGTCATCAATGCCTTTCATTTCGGGCAGGATCAACTCTTGTTACAAACTGCCCTCATTATGTCAGACAACATTGTGGTGGTGCCTTGCCTCAAAACAAGGGGACACCAATCACCAGACCTGTGCAATCTGAGCTGGCAATTTCTACATTGGTTCGACAATCTCCACCTCAATGTACAATTCAGACACATTCTTGGCAGACTCAATGTCTTGGCTGACACTCTATCTAGTCATTCACACAGAATGGTCACTCCATCAATCGGACTTTCTTCCAATTGACACACTTTGGGGACGTCCGATGATTGATCTTTTGCAACAAGGTGGAATCGCAAGTTGTACACCTTTCATCTCACAGGTTCCAGACCCAGAAGCTTGGGTCGTGGATGCTCGATCAATCAGCTGGGAAGGGTTGTGGTCATTCTCCTACCCTCCCACGGTCTTGGTACTGAAATTAATACAGAAGTTAAGGGGTCAGAACTGTCAGATGGTTCTGATTGCCCCTCTCAGATGGAACAACTCCTGGGTCTCCGATCTACTTAATCTAGGCGATAGATCTACCCAGGAAGATTACAGTCAGCACAAGTATTCGCAAGCAACCGCGGCCAGGGGTGTTCCACCCCTGTCCGGACCGTCTTTATGTTCAAGCTTGGCTCTTGTCCAGACAGCCTTGCAAGACAAACAATTTAAATCTTTGATTGCGGAGAGAATCTCGAGAGCAAGAAGGCCCTCTACTCTGAAGGTTTACGAGGGCAAGTGGCATGTTTTCAGGGACTGGTACCATATCATTCACATTGTTCCTCTGAGTGTCACAATCCCTCAACTGGCCAACTTTTCTCTGGCTTTTCGAGGAGAAACAGCTGGCTCCAGTTATTATCAAATGCTACCGCTCCATGATATCAGACACATTCCGCCATTCTGGTACATGTGCTATCAGCCATGACAAAGATTTGTCAGATCTTTTAGACACTTTAAAAATTCAATCGACTTATATCCCTCACCCTGTTTCCAAATGGAATCTGTCCTGGGTTTTAACATGACTCAATTCAGACAGTATTGAGTCTTTAACCCACGATTAGTTAAAGCTACTATCATACAAATTGGGTTTCTTGATAGTCTTAGATTCAGCATGCAGGGTGAGCGAGTTACATGTCCTTTCTAGTGACCCGAACTCTCTTCCGTTCCGATCAGAGGGTTTGATGGTCCTCTTGACGCAGCCAGGCTTTGTAGTCCAAAATAGATTACCATACATTGGCGATCAACGAGTTGTCATTAGCTCGCTTTCTTTATAGATAAGTCAGGATCAACAGCCATGTAAGATCCTGTTTGTGCACTCTAGCACCATTTCAATGCATAGAGGTGAGTCAGGTCACATACAAGCACCTCTTTCTTCTGGTGATAGCTGGGACATGAAATATCACCATTCAAGCCCTTGCTTCATGGCTGAAGTGGGTTATACGCTCGGCGTACTCTGAGGATTCGCAAATCAGTCACCTTATAGAAGCTGTTGGCTGACATGCAGAGTCAACCTTCTACAGTTTTCTCTTCAAGTTTGTACTCGCAGAGGCAAACATTGATTCTAGTAGGTCCGGTGTTGGGCAGCCCAGACGCCCACCAGACCCATGTGCAACAATCAGCACAGCCTATTAGCTTCGCTGGATTCGCCAGATAAATTTTCGTAGGTAAGAAGATTTCAATAACTATCTTCTTAACCGTATAAAGGGGTCACATATCACGTGACCCTGGGCTGTGTTGCTGATTGAAAATTAGGAGACCGGGTTATCATTCACATGGGGAATCCAACCATCATTCCCTAGAGGATACCCGGGGTGGAGGTCGGATGCTCCGCATTCCCTCCTCCTATTACTTATTCTCCTAAAGTAATGTGATTGGGGAACGTATTCAAAGGAGAAAGCAAATTTTGTAGTAAATTATGTTTCTCCGAGAATACTTACCCAATCACATTACTAACAAACCCTCCCAACCACCCCGCCATGCGAGCATCCTCGTGTTT
Organism: Unio pictorum; assembly: GCA_030141615.1. Lineage (NCBI taxonomy): Eukaryota > Metazoa > Mollusca > Bivalvia > Unionida > Unionidae > Unio > Unio pictorum. The sequence goes on from JARLTB010000026.1 coordinate 1,899,367, forward strand.
TATATACCGCTCAGCTTAAAAACTAAAGAAGCAGCGACACCTAGCGGGTAGCAAGGGGAGGTAAGGGGCAAGAGTTATTGCCCTTTGTCTATATTACATAGACAGGAAAGACGAATTTTCGTCTTTTGGTAGGGCTGGATTCGCGAGGTAGCAGGCTAATATCCCTAAAGTAATGTGATTGGGTAAGTATTCTCGGAGAAACATAATTTACTACAAAATTTGCTTTATCTGAATGAAACCATCCAGGTTACCAGGATTTCACTATATTATCTTTACTGATCATAGAGTTTTCGAAATGATCTGTTGTCTGTTATCCATCTGTCCAGTCATAGAAGTGGGTTTTTTTATATTCCCCTCCATCCTTACCATCATACTTTATACACACATTCAGCCCATGCTTTCATTTTATTATAAACGGAAATTGGTGTCACTTGGGCATCCATTATTTCTTTCAGTAGCCATCTTTAAAATATTCTTATCCTTAATGGATGGTCCTATCAGCGTGGTTGTTTTATTAATAGACTACTTTATAATCTTTTTATCACAACTAATCTTGAATGGATGGTCCTATCAGCGTGGTTGTTTTGTTAATAGACTACTTTATAATCTTATGATCACAACTAGTCCTTAATGGATTGTCCTATCAGCGTGGTTGTTTCGTTAATAGACTACTTTATAATCTTATGATCACAACTAGTCCTTAATGGATTGTCCTATCAGCGTGGTTGTTTTGTTAATAGACTACTTTATAATCTTTTTATCACAACTAGTCCTTAATGGATGGTTCTGTTAGCGTGGTTGTTTCGTTAATAGAATATTTTATTATTTTTTTATCACAACTAGTCCTTAATGGATGGTCCGGTTAGCATGGTTGTTTCGTTAATAGACTACTTTATAATCTTTTTATCACAACTAGTCCTTAATGGATGGTCCTGTTAGCATGGTTGTTTCGTTAATAGACTACTTTATAATCTTATGATCACAACTAGTCCTGAATGAATGGTCCTATCAGTGTGGTTGTTTTGTTAATAGACTACTTTATAATCTTATTATTGCAGAAGAATATCAGAGATGGTTTCTGCACTTGGCAGTTAAAAGGAAGAAAAGGACTTATCAAGAATTCCTTGAAATTCTATTGTGCCAGTGAAGTGTCATTCCCTGCAAGAGACTCTTTTTTTATTTATAGTATTCACCCTAATGCAGGTTCAGGGATGCAAAATAGACCCAATGCAATAGAACCCAATGCACCCTCACACATGTTGTACAAGATTACTATTGGAGACAGGAACTGCAATGTATGCCCATGGCCAAGCACGTTACTCCAAAGTTTCTTGGCATTAAATAACATTCTTGTATTGATGTGTTGTGAAACACCAAATCAAAACTAAATTTTTTGTTAATCTATATACTCGTAAACTTTTAAGATCATGTTAATCATACATCTGCATACTTTTTTCCTTTCAAATAAGCGTTGAACAGGTGTGATAAGCAAGATTTTATCGTACACTGATATCTTAATTCTTTTCCAGGAGTGCAAACGACTGATGGGATTGAATGTGGATTTTGTGGTCCAGGAAATGGAGAAGGCTTTGATAACATAATTTTGTTCTTAACTGCACAATTATTTGTTTGCTGTTATTTTTACCAAATATTGGCATCCCCTAATACATTGAAAAGATGGTGAAAGTCTTCATTCATTACAGAAACATTACAGAAACATTGCGTTAGAATCATCTTTAGCTTTATCCTGTCCAGTAGGGTTATCTAGAAGCCATCTCACATACATTAGGGGACTTATGATGGTCTCGCAAGGATAAAGGAATGCATCACCTTTCATTGGTTACCTACTGTCCTAAGGTATTACAATTGAGTAATGTTTTTAAAGAAGAAAACAATTATATAGTAAAATATATTCTTCAATAATATCTACCAATCATAATACACATACACAATCCCAAATTTACATACATGATGAGATTTGCCTTCCGCTCCAGTAGTAACTGACGAAATATTTCATGGGATTTAGTGCCAATCACTATGCCAAGGGGAGCTCACTCTGTCCAACTGCCACAAATATGGAAAAAAAACTTATAGCTCTTAGTTGAAAGATTTTAGCCTGGGATGGCTGGATTTGCAAGATAGTAGTAGTTCTCCTAAGGTATTATGATACTGAAGAACATATTTAACTATAAAAATTACTTATTTTTGTTGTACTGTTCATTCCTAACAAACTGTATAGACACAGATCTGCCTGAGCGTTATGCAATTTGCAGTCAGACTCAGCTTGTAAGTATATAGAGAATGTAGTTGAGACTACAGCTGCCATGGACTACAGCTGCTATGGACTACAGCTGCCATGGACTACAGCTGCTATGGACTACAGTTGCCATGGACATACTTTTTCACAATATGTTCGGTTCTTGTTCACAAATTTCCAACATTTAGAAGTCATGTCTTATCAGAAAGGCTGTGGAAGGTCATTTTTCTGATTATTTGCATCAAAATTATTGAAATGTTGAAATATTTTGAAAATATTATCATTGTATGGATTTTTTCTCAAAAATTGTTATATTTTTTCTCTCACTGTAATCAGATTGCATATTTGACCCAAATATTATCCAAAAACACACTCAAGATCTGAATAATACCAAATATATCCAAGAACTACAAAATGCAGTACTGTACAAATATAATGAACTTTTAATAGCTTAACTCATTGTCAGTAGAATGTCAATTTAAAATTTGTCTATCCAGAGAGAAAATTAAATACCAGTACAAAGCCAATTCCCTGATCTAGACACCCAAATATCTTATCAGCTTGAATATGGGTAATAAAAAAAAATTGAATAGTAAATAATTTAATTTTTATTGATTTTGAAGAAAGAAATTTTGTTAAGCAGATATGTTATTATTTTGGCAATATTTGTACTTTTTTCATAATTCATATTGCATAAACGACTCATAGAAATATACTCAGATACAATTCAAAATATACTCAGAGACAAGTGTTTCAATTATTAAGCAAACTTATTTTTCATATATGTTTTCATTCATTAATCTGTGAATTTATTTTCATGCTTTGTTACTTTACATTGATATGCATTTTGATATATGTCAGTCATTTATATTTATTATATAGAAAAAGAATTCCTGTTAATTAAAAAAAAACATTATTTTATGTGGGTGTGTTTCTTGAAGTTATCTAGTACTTCTTTTTTGGAGCTTTGCAACTTAATACACTATATTAGCCAAATCTAAAGAGAACAGTATGCCAACAATATTGGGAAGTAGTTCTAGTTTCAGAATAACTTACTACAATAGTTGAATGGTGTAGCATATTTATATATATATATATATATATATATATATATATATATATATATATATATATATATATATATATATATATATATATGACAATAGAAAGAGAACAGTGTACAAAACAAGTTTACTGCTGACATTGATGCTGTTAAATGATTGAGCATGCACTACACATGATAAATAAATAAATAGTCACTGTCCTTCACCAAGTTATCTTTGGCCATCCGTATATACACTTACCAGCTGGAGTCCATCTAAGGGCTGCCTTGTTTATCTGTTCTGTCAGATTTCTCTTGTGAATGCCTCAATGGAATGACAGCCAGATCAGCAAAGTCCAGATCTGCAAGGTATGAGAAGAGTGTACACTGAATCCTTCTGGCATGGTCAGATGTTGTTATCCAGTTAGTGGTGATGAGGAACGAAATGGAAGAGAGAATGCAACCTTTCCTAACACCAGACCACATTGAATGGGCTTGTGAAAAAAGTGTTATTTGATTTGCCTGAAAAAAACCGTTCAAAATGGCAACAAAATGTAGCATTTTCATTTTTAAGTTCTTGAATGACATTGGCAAGGTATTAATATTCAGCTGTCTGCTGGGGCTCCATTTGGAGGCCATCCCCATCTTAATAAGCTCTGTTTAATCAATCATATGTGCAAGGTTCACAACGTTGAGAAGCAAGAGTGGACTTTCAATGAAATCTGTCTTGTTGTGTTGGCACCCGTTAGTCTCTAGAGACAATGGAAGTGAAATACAGCTGCAAGAAATCTGTTTCAAATAATAGTTTACACTAAGATATTCAACAAGTTTCACGTATAGACTAGGCTTGAGATTCAAACAATCTCAAGTTTTGAAATACATTTCAAATGTTCTGCACTGTCAGTAAGATTTACAAATCTCCTGGAATTCAACTAAGATTCAAAATAATCTCATGTAAATACAAATATACCAATTGAAGCAACAATTGGAATAAACATGCTTCTTGACCCTTGTACAGTTGCACGATTCATACACCGATAAACCGCAGTTTCACCACGTCCCATGGGTTAGCCCATTTTCTTATATTGGCCGCTTGCACCCTTCATGGATCCACTACATGTACAGTCAGTCATACGTATACACCTACAGACAGCATACAGCACCCTTGTATTAGCTACGTCTACAGTCGTGGCTCCACCACATGTACAGACATACGTACATACATATAGACATCTAGATAGCTCTATTCGTTAGCTAAACTCATCAGTCTCGTTACATCCGTTAGACTGTTAACCTCGTTAGCCCTATGGCTTATAGAAATACCATGTGTACTCTCCTCGACAGATCCAAAGTTACCAGTCTCGGTTATACCTTAATCTTGCTTAAATTCATAGTAGAGTGAATAACATTCAGTGTAAAATACCCGTGCATATCGTGATTATAATGTCCATAGCCGCAAGTAGTTTACGGCGGCGACATATATTGATTCTGTCGCTTGTCTGGACAAACACCTGTTCACCCCAGACACACATGCACAAGACAGTCAAATATTTCTCATGCATAACAACAGTTTATTTTTTTTTTTATTATGTGACAATATGCAAATGGAATAAACTCAAACACAGTTGATCTATGTTGTGGTGTTCCATAGGGGTATGTTCATGGACCTGTTCCCTTCATTCTATACACTCAGCCATTCTCAAGTATCATAGATCATCATTCAGTGTCTCACCAATTGTACACTAATAACACCCAAATATACAAGTCTAGCCACCCAACTGAAGCTGGTGCTACCATCCAAGGAGTAGAGTGGTGTATAGCTGATGTAAAATCATGGATGACATGTAACAAGCTGCAGATGAATGATGATAAAACTGAAGCCATTCTGATCACAGCACAAGGACTTTCTCGTTCACATCCTATACCTCAAACAATAAATATCAACATCAATATTAAATTCACAAAGTCAGTACAAAACCTAGGTGTTACTCTAGACAGTACTCTCACATTGCACCAACACGTCATGAACATATGCAAGGCTGCATATCTTGAGCTGAGATGCATGAGTTTCATTCTCAAATATCTCTCAGTTGATGCCACTAAAACACTTGAGTTCATTAGTACTTTCAAGACGGGAATATTGTAACTCAATTTATGTCTGGTTCGTCACAATATCTACTCCAGAAACTTCAACCAAATTCAAAACAGCTGCTCGGATCATTTTTAGAGTATCACGATCAGATCACATCTCATCACTGCTCTGTACCCTACACTGGCTATCCATTCGATACACAATCAAACAAAATTTGTTCTCTGTGCTACGTTTCACTGACAGACTCCAGTCCAACATACCTATCCGGCCTCAACCATGTGTACACCAGCAAGATACCTACGCTCCTCTTCTGACAATCGTATACTCATTGTTCCACTATGAAAACGAAGTCATATGTACAAAGTTCTATTGCATACCAGGGCCCGGCGTAGTGGAATGAATTGCCCATTGAATTTAGACACAAAGACAGTGGTCCCTCTTAAGAGTGCTCTTAAAACTCACCTTTTTAGACTGCAGGAACAAATGTAGAGGCCTAATAATGTTGTTTTTTTTTTATTACCTTAAATGTTTTTAGCATGTTTTATGTTTTCCAATGTCATGTTTTCTTTTTTATTTGTTTTTCTGTAGTGTAGTCATATCATTATAGATGTTGTAAAGCGCTTAGAGCTTCTAAAGATTAGGCGCTATACAAAGTCCTCATTATTATTATTATTATTATTATTATTATTATTATTATTATTATTGCGGCGATGTTGACCTGGAGTCTTCGAAGTTCGTCATCGATGGCTTTGATTCTGTATTGGTTTTCGTTTGTTGTTTCTTGGTGCAATAGTTGCTGTCCGCTTTGTCAGGTAGACACGTACCTTAAGCCCTACGCACCCAGTAAGGCAGACGAACTGTGGCGGGACGGCACTTTGTTGTCTGGGGGTCGCCCAGCTTGAGACAGGCGGTAGATCTAAGATCTTTAGAACATTTATGTCCTCTTTCCTGTGTTTGGATGTGTATTTGTTTGTTTCTGTGTGTCTATGTTTGTCACTATGAACCCTTTCACCCTATAACCCCAATGATATCACCCAAATCCAATTCCATTTGACCTCTAGCTGACGTTCCCATGTTAAATTCCCATTGACGCCAACTTGTAAATACCCGTTATTAACATTAAGGCCATGTGCTTAACGTCTCTTAATAAATGCAACGTTATTGCGAATTTAAATCGTTACGTTAACTCACATTAAGTAAATAAGGACATATATAATATCTCTGTATTATACGAAACATGTCGGAGGTAACAAAAATGCATGATAAACGTGGCAGTCAAATAATTATATCCTATTATACAAAATAGAAACTAATATATAATTCACACACTTCTACAGCTGAAGATCGCGAGTCGTTAACGTAGACAGGCCATTGACGAGACGTCTCGCACTGTGCCATTTTGCTATACGTTGAGGTAATTTATACACAGACTATTTAGACCTACATTGCCTGTATATACGCTTGATGAAAATCGGTTTTCCCAACGCAAGGACTTCGCTCGTGAAGTATAGGTTGAACCGAACTCGCTGTTTCGAAATAATATGCGATATGCAAAAATCACCCTCTGGTAACGTTGTACACAAAATAACGAAACCCGAGTGCATGTATTTAATAAAACGATAGATTTATTCAATTCCGCGACACACGTACGAAATCTAAAGCTGTGTTTGCAATTGGGAATACGTGTATTTAAGTCCATTGTATTTCACAAAGATCTTGGACAGCCCCTCATGTATAGATGGAATAAATTTTTGGACTGGAAAAACCCACATGAATTTGAAAAAGACCAATTGCATAACATAAAATTGAAGGCCGTTTCAGAGATATTAAAAATGTGCTTTGAAAATTAAAATTTATTTTGTTTGGAAAGTTTAATTTACCGCTTTAAGATTTTTGATTTCACAAATTGGTGAAAGCTTTAACGAAACCAGCAAATATGTACAATGTCATCTAAAGTTAAAAGTTTTGTTTTAAATCCAGCTCTAGAGTCTTTGAAAAAGGATAAGTTGCTTAGGCTTGCCGTGCATAATAATCTCTCTGAGGCAAAAGCTTTTTTTTAAACAGAGTAAGAGATATCGAATATTTTAATTTATTATTCGGTGGAAATTAAATCTGTTGATTCTACTAATTGGTTAATAAGTCTGTATCTTGTTTTGATATGACATTACAAAAGTTACATTTACAAAGCAGATGGAAATAGATCTGAGAAAACTTCAGAAGACAATGATGAAACTCTAAATGCAACGAGAAAGAGAGAGAGAGAGAGAGAGAGGAGGTATAAATATGAAATATCAATTCAAAGAATTGGAATTGGCAGGCGGAGCACGATATCCCCCTACACATAACACGCGTGTTACAGTTTTTACCAGAATAGGTTAATGAGGTCTTTTCAACAAAAAGAAGTATTTTAATAAATTCATTCAATTGAGAAAATTGCTGAAAACTTGAAATGGCCAAGAGAGCATTGAACATTGGTATTACAAAGTGTACATATTGGCAAAGATGGTTAAGTCTACAAGTCAACAAAAGTCGTATTGTGATGTAGTTTGTTGATCTGACACCAGAACAAGTCTGAAGACCTTTGGCTATCTGAGCAGTGTGACTCCTTACCTATTGAGGGTTTTCACTTATTACTAGGCAATGACTTATATAATGCGATGTTTAGTCCATTTGTAATTGACAAACAATGTTTTAAAATAAAAGTTGATTATATTGAAAATTAAATTTCCGATTATTTCCTTCTTGTACAGTTACCGGAGCTATGGCAAAAGGAAATTTCGAGAATAACGTTTATCAGAAAATTATTCCTTTAGCTGGCACATTTATTGGTCCATCTTCGACTGTTCAGATGTTGACACAGTGATCCTCTTTTATTACTCATTCTTTTGATGATACTAATCTGGGTGATAAAAGACAGTCACTCATTGTGTAACAAAAACAAGATCCCGGTATATGTTGTTTTAGAGGGTCATTAGCGAACTTGAAGCCGTAAGAGTCCGAGTTTGTTATTTGTTTGGAAAAGTTGGTCTTTATGAGAAAGTGCAAATTATCTACCCGCTGGTGACGAGTGGTTAGTGAGCCATAGTTCCGAAGCCACAACGGCAGAGAAGGCTCAGTCTTGCCCATTAAACTCCCTTGGCAGGTCGTTTGGGCGTCAATAATACTTATTACACCATCTTGAATTATTTGCCGATATATTGGTAGAAAATTAAGTGATTTTTTTTCTAGGTACTATAGATTGTCACAATTTTCAAATGGTAGGAAAACTCAATCAGACGATACTTAGGGATCATCTGCAACCTACGTCTGCATTTTGAAGAGCAGAATAACGATGGACCGTGTTAATCCCTTATCTGAGACTAAGTTGAGTAATCTATACATGACTATAACACGTGCGTCCACAAGACTCAAGAAGCAGCAATTCCTTAGAGAAATATTAAAACTCACACCTCAGAAGAAAAAAAAACTTTTATTTCACACATTTTGGCCAACACAAATCTGTGCTGTTTGATTATGTGTATAGTTTTATGCCTGAGATTTTCCATAAACTTATTTATCAACTGGGCACCCACCAACAGTTGGGATCTTTTGCCTATCACCCTGGAAATCATGGGGCTTTGGAAAGATTGCATCCAACTGTGAAGAATATGATTAGATCATTTTCCTTTGATACAGGAAAATATTGAGATGATTGTGTTCATTTGCTGGTGTGTGCTGTTGAGGAATCAGTTCAATAATCATTATGTTTTAGTCCTTTTGAACTGCTTTTGGACATATCATAATAATTTAGGTTATTAAAATAAAAACTTCTTTCAAAATGAAGATTTAAAGATTAATTTTCTAGAATATTTTTCTGATTGGAAAAATATGTTGTTAAAGGCTTGTGAAGAAGCTACGACTAATCTTCCCTCTACTCTCAGTAAAAAAATGAAAGTAAGGTATGACATAAATACAAGTGAAAGGAGTTTTCAGACTGGTGAGTTCTCTTGCTCATTCGTTAAATACCTATTCAGGTTAAATGCTGTGATCCTGATACAACTGAAAAGAAAGCATATGACTTGAATTACATCATTAATATTCCAGGGAGATGGAGACTGCAACAACTTCATCATTTAAATAGGTTAAGAGAGCATTTTGTTAAAGTTAGCCCATTTAATCATTCAGGTAACATAGGTGCAAACGATGGGATGGAATCTCAGTGAAGCGACATTGGTTTAAACAATCGTCGGAATTCAGAAATATTCAATAATCTGGAGCACAACTTCATCATTTAAATAGGTTAAGAGAGCATTTTGTTAAAGTTAGCCCATTTAATCATTCAGGTAACATAGGTGCAAACGATGGGATGGAATCTCAGTGAAGCGACTTTGGTTTAAACAATCGTCGGAATTCAGAAATATTCAATAATCTGGAGCAGAAATGTTCTCATATATACTCACAAGAATGAATACAATTATCATGTTTTAGCACTTGTTTCCTGATGTTCAAACATGAAGAAATAAAATCTATCATTTGTTTGAGATTGTTGATTCTATACCTGTAAAACAGCATACTTACTAGAAAAATCATTTCAAGCTAGAATGTTTGAAAAAAGATTTTCAATATTTATGGGAAAATAATTTCACAAATCTAAGCACAAGTGACTCGAGTTCACCATTATTCTTAACTCCAGATGGACGTTATCAATAAAAAGTGAAGCCATTTGGTATGGAAGGTACTCCTTAAACCTTTCAGCATTTAATGAACAAGATAACTACGACACATTCATCGATGACTTTAGTATCTATACCTGGAAAGATCACTTGGAAACCATTGGAAAATTCGTTGACCGACCCAGTGATGCAAGTTTGAAAATTAATTATATGCGTATTTGACTAATATTGCATAAATCTTTCTTATTGTTTATCTGGAGAGGTGTTATGTATGTTTAATTCATCAAGTGTGTTTGATTATAGTCCATGATTGAGGGCAGAGTTTATGTCTGTTCAAGATGCAACCATTCAAAACGTTTCGTGATTCTAGTTTGAATAGAATGCATAAAAGCAGAACGTAACCAGAGCAAGGAAAACGAAACATAGGTCACTGTGAGAATCTTGTAATGAGTATGATAGTAATAAAGATAAATATTGTCAAACATTTCATGATTACTGCATGAATGCTCTCGACAAATGAATATAAAACACAAAATTTAACCCAAGTCAATGAAGCATACGACATGGTTGATATTGACCTACATCCAAAAAGAGGTTATGCTCATAAAGATGCATCCCAAGTTTATGGTATAGTAGTAGTAGTACAATGAGAGATGCACAAAATCTCATAATTTAAACAGTAGTAACAGTAAAAATGTCCAATTGAAACAATGTCCGTTAAATGTGAAAAATGGGTCATAGTGATCTACTTCAAAATGTGGGTGTAGCACATATCAAGATGCACTATCTCACCATGTTTCGTTATTGTAGGTACAGCAGTATCATACACTAGATTATATGTGGTTATAAACTAAATGCAAAAGCAGAGCCAGTACAACATGGAATGCAACTCACAACGACCTCCTCTTTGTATGGGTGTGGTATTAACAAGAATTTTAAAAAAAATAGAAAATAGAAAATTGTCTCGGAATGGCCAAATTTGTAATTCATGTGCAGTGTTGATGCACAAGTGATTAAATACGCGAGGAATATTCAAATTTTGTGGTATCATGAAAAGAGGCAGTTTAACACATTAACCCCTGGAGGATGTTGCTGTTTTCGCATGAAATGCAAGAAGGAAACACATTTTGGTGACTATTTCTGAATGCATCGTAATCCATCGATTTCCAAGCAATATTCCGTTAGACAAATGGCTAGTCGTGCTAAAGAAAATGATTTTCATTGGTTAGTTTGCTGGCGCATAAGCAGAAGGGCAAACATTGGATTTTTTTTTTTAAAAAAAATTTTGCTTAACGGACCCATAATTTTCGTACGGAGAAGACTCTTTATTCAAAATGTCCACCTTATCCTACAGGTTCACCTGTCTGTGTGCGTTTCAGACCGGTCTGCCGTAGATCTGAGGCCATAAAGTCTAAAATCTGGACACAAATTCAGAATCCGACCATGGGCGATTTTTGGGTGAAAAAAAAAAACGGGTCCAAAAACTTGGGTTTTTCCCTCTGTATTTTGTAGTGCAACTAAAATGTCTAGATTATTTGCTATCATTGTAGAGCTACATCTGTCTACCTTTCTATGATACCACTCATTTTAGTGCATCATGTATGACCTTGACGCTACAGACCTTAGAAGTAGGTTACTACCTCATGCCCTGTAAAGTCGTCGCTAGGGGTTAATGTGTTAGGGATGCATACAACCGCCTATTTTGATGATTGTGGCAAAAATAGTGCTTGTGACTGACTCCAAGGCAGTGGAGTATGAAATATGGGTCAAATTAACTTATTTTTGTGATGCAGGTTTAGTACTCATGAAAATATATTCCCTCAAAATGTGTCATGAATCTTTGTGAAACAGCATGCAGGGTATTAAAAAAGCCAGAGTGGTTTTAATGTATACCCCAAAGAATTAACCTGCAACAAGCAAAATGTGAATTGTTACATCACACTATTTTTTGTTGTTGTGGTAATGGTGTAATATAATCAGAGAGTAATACAATTTTCAAGTTAGATGTTTCTAGTATAGAGTTTGAGAATTTAACACAATTTTAACTTGTTAGTACGTATAGGTTAATGACCTACTTCTGTTTTGAGAGCATATATTATTATAATGAGTGTATTATTTCATGAAGATGCATTCCCCCACCAACTGTCATGAATCTAGGCACACACACACACACACACACACACACGGTCAACTGGGAATTATTTAATGTCATTTCTCCTGTAACTTTGCTGGCCATATGGGTGCCACAGATCTCTTTACAAAAAATAATCTCTATTTCCTCTCCATTTTGCCCCATTCTTCACTGCTAATTTGGGACTTTGCAAAGTCCACACTTGTTCACAGTTTGATGTTATGTTCCTATCTCGTCTTCTGTCTGCCTCATTTTCTCTAGATGAGCATGACATGTGACCTAACCATCTTACTTTGTGATCTTTTACAGCAAGTGAGCAGATCTTAATTTTACCTTTGATTCTATGTGCATTAAAGACGTGGTCCAAGTATTAATTTTTCAGGATCCTTTGATAACATCTCATCTCTAAGACGTTTTCTTCTATCAATTTCTGCTACCTGGGTTCATATCTTACTTTTTTGTTCTTTTACAGCAAATGAGCAGATCTTAATTTTACCTTGGATTCTAAATTGCATATGTTTATTAAAGATGTGGTCTAAGAATGAATATTCCAGGATCCTTTGATAACATATATCTATGGCAATGATTATTCTATCTGCTATCAGGGTCCATATCTTATGTGCTTAAAAGAATAAGGAAATGAAAAGGGAGTACACAAGCTTGATGTTGTTCCCAAGACTAATGTTACTGTCCTTTCAAATAGGCTTCAGCCTAGCCAGTGAACTTGTTGTCTGTGGATCAGATGCTATAGTCCCTAGATAATTGAAGATTGTCACGGTGCCTTACTTCTGTCCTTTTCAATGCCACTTGGGGTTTGTGTTGTTCGCTTGGGTTTTTTTCAGCACTGATCTCCATCCCATTCCATATCAATGCTTGGTTGATACAGTTCACTAAGGTTTCCAGTTCTTGTTCGCCTCATGCTAAGCCATAAGTATGTCATTAGCAGAGCACAGGCTGGTAATTGTTCTGCCTCCAACAGTGACACTGCCTTATGGTCATCCAAGGCACTGGACATGATATCTTCTAGGTAGATGTTGAAGGGAGTGGGTGATAGAAGACACCCCTGCCTGACCTCGACAATGGCTCTGAACCAATTACCAATATTGCCATTAATGCGAACTACACTATAGTCACCTTGTCTTACTTGTTTTCTATGGTGCTCATTAGTTTTTGCATTTATGTTGTACATCTGTATTGTGGCCCACAAGGCTGCATGACATACTCCATGGAAAGCCTTCTTGAAGTCAGTGAAGACATGAAAGATCCTGTAGTACTTTTCACAGAGGATTCTTAGACTGATCATTGGACTATCATACAGGTTAACACGTTTAATTCATACTCTATGGAGATTCAAACCCAGATCTACATCACTCATTGCCTACAGTACATCCATATTCCATCATGACTAAGCAGTCAAGACTTGATGCTACAAAGTTGGTGATATATGTAACTGTGCATAGCAAACACATTCGAAGATATCCTAGTAATTAATTCTCATCTCTCTACACGGGCATTCTGGATTAGTATGAAAGAAATTAAAAGTATAGAGAATTACAAATATACACTGAACAGAATGTAAAGTGCTATCCTTGGATTCTCGAGAAGAATGGTTGATAATACTAGACATAATTAATATTTAAATAGAAGTATTATCAAGCATTTTCCTGTGGAAGCCTGAGATACCACATGCCCTTCTGTTTGGTGTATATTTGTAATTCTCTCTCTACACACACACACATGCATGCACACATACAGTGACTTTGGTTTGGGTGAAACTTGACGTTTTGTGGAAAGGGAGTGGTTAGTGATAGAGATGCATATAATCATCCAGCTTGATACTAATGTGGTGTCTGTGTAGTGCTCATCAAGATACCCTCAACCAAAGTATTTATACAGGGTGCAAAAAAGCGGAGCTAAACACAACAATTTAACCAAGAAATTACAACTAATCCACATGTTTGTCCTGCATCTGTGTAAATGCCATCATGGGGGTGAGGTGGCATGGGAGGCAGTCAAATTTCCTTTTGAGCTAGAAAGTAAATGCTAACATTCATATAAGCACTGGGATGCCTTATTCAATGAATGAAATACAGAAAATCTGCAAATCTTAAAAGTGACATACATTATGCCATCTTAGACCTTGCTTTACAATAAATTTAATTAGCTGAAGAGAAAAAAGAAACTGCTAAAGTCCAAAAGTTAATGGATTGCATATTCGTATCAATAGTCATTCCTAGGGGGCCTTGAGTGGTCAAGTGGTCTAAAGCGCTTTCCGTTACGGATCACTGCCATCTCACCTCTGTCTGTGTGGGTTCAAGTCTAAGATTCAGCTAATGTACTTGTGTAAGAAAGCTTGCCAGTAGCTTCTCATGGGTTGGTGGTTCTTTCTGGATCTTTTTCTGGGTTCTTCCTCCACCAATACTACTGGCCACATGTATAGCCTATCGTTTGCTGAAAAATGGCATTAAACTCTACGACAACAACAACATAATCATACCTAGAGCTGTAATATTGGGCTTAAATCTGCTGGTCAAATTAGATTTGCCAGAATGAAAGAACAAGGAGTGTTAATGAGAATTAACAAGTCAAATTCTTAAAATACAAAACAACAAAAAGTACGATTTAAAACATTTAATTGATGTTTATAAAATCTATAGCTTAATGAAATGACTGGTGTAAAATAGTTCATAATTCACAACGAGTTTATATGGAAATGTAATCTCAATAAAATCTTGCATCATATTGTGCATGTGGTAGATGCATATTTCACTGAAATATGAATTTCATCAATTATATATTAGATTTCATTTAAATTTCAAATTCACAAATACAAGGTGGTGTATGCATGCAACAACTTCCAGAACTTAAAAAAGTAATTTCTATGCAAATATTAATTATAAACTATAATCAGTAACAACTCTTTATTTCAAATTATTTCATGTTTATGAACATAAAAATCTCTTTAAACACCACATCTAATCTTGTACTACATCACCATAATTTCTTCTACTAGAAAAGTTTTTAAAGCAAACTTGGTTCTAAAACTGCTTTCACTCATATTACAGCGGTAGATAAAAAAAGAAAATCAAAATGCAAGTCATCCAAATCCATCTTTCTAATTTATGTGGTAATATGTATTATTAGTGCAAATAAGGCACTTGTATCATTAATATCCTCAAGTGTGTACTAACTCCATGTGAATAATATACAATGTAGCTAACAAGAATACAGGGCGAAAATAATGGAATTTTCCATGGCACAAATGTATCTACTTGGCATTATTTTATTATATGAACACCATCGAGTATGTTGTACTGTCTGCTTATATAAATATGACTTGTGTGTACATGCAGCCACTACATTTACATTTTATATAGTATTTTAAAATTCTGATTAGTAAAAATTACATGTTACATTTCAAAATAATGGTGGCTCTACAATAACATGAATGCCATCAGGTCTTTAGGACATGATGCACATATAGTTGAACAATCTGTGCATAACTATGCAAGGAACAGTGCATACAGACAGCCTGCTAATCTCTTTCATGGTTATTTGTTCTGTCAAGTATTTCAACTATCGGAAATATAACATATCATGGACTAAGTGAATAAAACAAGATGTTTTAAAACAGCTTTAAAAAAAAACGTTTTAAACATAATTTCTTTGGACTACAAGAATACATTTTCATTTCATTCAACAGCACAATATGAACGCTAATCCGGTCGTCTATATTCTTATGGTGTTCTCTTTATAGTGATGTATGAATATTGTATTATAATCATGATATTATTAACAAATTACAGCAATTTACGTAACTATTACTAATTACTTATCCATTAGGCAAAAAGGACACTTGAATGGGAAAACAATATTATGAGGGGAAAATGCCAAAAATGACAAAATATGCAGTCAAAATAAACTTTTATTTGCTGCCTAAGGGAAGTTGATTCACAACATTCAGCAATTTGTCAAGTAAATATTCATCAATCTATTTTACAATTTTATAGTAATATTTCCATATCTGTCAAAATATGTTATGACAGTTTAAAATCAAATATCCATCCAAATTTAAGCTGTGGAATACATGTACATGCATCATACCTTATGGTCACTTGAAAAATGTATATTTACACATGTACAGGTAAATATCAATAAGCACCTGCTCTCTCCACACATACCTGTATCTATATACTATACACAGTCATTTTACACATGATTATTTAGTTTATCTTATTCACTGTTATATTATCTTGTCTAACATTTATTGATATCTTTTGACAACCTAATAAATCACTGGGTATGTGAATAAGCATATGTAAGAAATCATAAGACATACAAATTCATTTCCAAGTACAAAGATTTAAAACCTAAAATTATGCTACTGTGTAACATAAAATACATAAATGTTCTTTCTTCAACTATGAACTTTTTTAAAAATCACATAGCTAGTTAAAAGTAAATAAAATAAAAATGAAATATTAGTAAAATAATTCTTTACAGAAATAACCACTATGGTAATTACAGATACTTTACAAATTTTATATTCAACATACTCTCACTTCACAATCGTATCTATATAATTTCCCATGCTGGTGATTGAAAAATTCATCCTAAATAGCCACATGGCCACATTCAGACTTGTAAAATGTACAACATTCTTTGCAATTACATCAAAGCCGACAGTAATCCATACTGTATAATTATTCCCATGATTAGCACCAGTTGGGTTAGTCAAAACCATATACCATACATACTGGCCTCTAAGTAGAGTCCAACTGAAAATAGCAAAGACCCTGATATGCTGATGCAAAATGCCTTTTGCTGATCAGGTCTACTTTGTATTGTTCTTTGTCCTTAAAAACTGCATAACTGCACATCTACCAGTGCAATATGTGATGGCAGAGCGGAGTCTATGCAGTCTACAACTGGATCTGACTTGAATGCAAGCATATATGATAGGTCTATAATCTCAATGTAACAAACACCAAATGATCAATGGAAGTGAAACTAAAGTTAGAACACACAGAATGAAGCGATGCACTCTCTCCAGTAACATTCTTTGGAATCACTAGTTTTAGCTTGAAGAAGGGATGCTTTTGTACTAAGTTGAGATACATGTAAAGTTGCAAATTTTAATTTCTTTATCAAGCATGACAACTAATTAAAAAGCAGACTATCTGAAGAGATGGCAATTCATATTTTAATTGCAATAATTTCTTCCAAATCTAACAAGTTCAAAATGTTCTTTTATGAGGATTGACTTGTACCAACAAAACTGCAGCACTCTACATCATTTTAAAAAAAAGAAAACTGAAACATACATACAAGAAGTGTTTTTATCAGTTTACATAAATTCTCTCTATAATCTACCATAAAATCAGCCTGCATGTGTGCTAAATAAAAAAACTACTCTAGCTTGAACAGAGAAAATACCTAAACCTCACTATATTCGTCAGTGTATAATGCAAACCCAACTTCAAACAACAAAAAAAATCAGATCTGGCTCCCCATGATGCATTGGTATATCAGATTTTGATGCTGCTTGTCCCTGGGTGTGCTTTTATACAAGCATATACAACAAGTTCTTGTTCCTGGGCCTTCATTTTAAAAAGAGAATCTTGTTTTAAATATTGCATGGCACTCTGAAACCTGGATATTAAATTCATAAATTTTGTAAAGAGATTGGTCTCTGATTTAGAAAAATTGTGAAACTTGAATTTAAAAGAATTCTTAAAATGGATTTCATCAGACAAATACATATTGCCATTAAGTTGAATAATCTGAAACTGATCTATATATCAGCTTAATATGCTGCACTAAAAATGAAATAAAAAAGCCAATTAAAAAATTTACAAAAAAGTCAGCAGATAAATAAACTAGCTGTTGACAAAAGCATACACATGTTTGGTGTGTGGAAAAAAAACAATTAGCCCGTACAACCTACTTTGGCACAATGTATAAAAAAAATGCTGGGAAAAATATGCAAGAATCAAAATGGCACCTTCCATTACCTGAACATACTCTGAATGTATTCACTCCATCTACAGGACCACAACTGACCAATGGCCTTGATAAATGATGACCAGTGTCATCTGCTGACCAACCAGATAATGGTTTTTAGTTTCCGAAAAAACGTTAATAAATGGTACAATTCTAAGAAAAAGACCATTTCCAAAACAGAATAAAATATATTTGGACATGTTACCCCTATATGATCAGATATGGTACCCCTATGTAACAATCACCAACCATTAACAGTATTATTGTTTGAATAAAGCCAGCAACAAGATGCCACTGGTGCATACAAATTTTTAAGAAGAAAAAAAAATGCATTAAAAAAAAAACAAAGGTCTATTCTTGATCTGTGATTTCCAATTCTGATATACCATTTATACTCACTCAAAACACAAGTCCAACTGCAAACTGCTCAAACCCAGATCTGCAATCGCATAATGCTTTGGCAGTTTGTAAGTAGAATCACTAAAACAAAGAACCCTGATCTGCAAGTTAATTAAGCCAGTTTTTTGCAGTTTGACTTGACTTATAAGCGAGTACACATGGTACCCAATAGTAATTGGGTGAGGATGTAAATCAGGGTTCATACAGAATTCTGAATTATAAATTCAAAGACTTTTCCCAAACTTTCAAAGACCACAACATATTTTTTCCAAGACCTATTTTTGCTAACAATTTGTATAAAAGTCATGTTATATGAGAAAAAAATGAATACTACAATATTGTTTAATGATGAAAGGAAACATAATGAGTCATCAAAAGAAATAAGCCAGGAAAACTCTACTGAATCAAACAACTTTTGACAACTTTATTCGTGATCTTGGAAAGAAATTAACATGTTTGGGTTTATTTCAATTTTCAAAGACTTTTAAAGACCTCAGGATAATCTGCTCGATTTTCCCAACTTTCAAGGCCTTGAAAATACTACCTCATTTTTCGCAAACTGTCAAAGTCTTTCAAGACCATATGAACCCTGTAAAGAGAACACACTAATGTGATATTGCAAGACTTCAGGCAGTTTTCTTTTAATACAGCAAGCACAATGGCCTGAATTAGTTTTAAAAAATAGTAAATGCATGCCATCGTTTGGTCAAACATCAAGAAAATAGACCTTTTCAAAACACAGGTGCTTATGACCTAACATACCTCACAGGAGGGAATGAATTATTAAACCTGACAATACCATAATGCTCATGACTGTTGTTTCACTGTCACTTTTGGAGTTAAATAAATGTTAAAAAAGAATCTTGGATTGTTTTATAACCAAATTTTCAGCATAATGAGAGAGTGATTCAATTAGAGCCGCCAAAGTAAAGAGCAATTACTATGAGCATTAGACCTCCTGTAAACAACTCAGTTGATAGCCACTGAGCAGACAGTGTAGATACTATGTTGAAAACAGGATGAAGATAAACTGCAAAATGACCCATACAAAAATATGGCCAAAGCAATCAGAAAAGTCCTCCATTCCAATCTTATCATGGAGAACACCCTCAAAAGTAACTGTTTTATAATCTACTTTCACTTTTCTAAATGCTTACATTGTAATAGTTCTCATTCACACAATACACACATGTAGCTACCTGCAGCATTCATTAACATAATTTACTTTTTAAAAATAAAAACAACCCTTCATCATGATCCAAAAGAACATGTAAACTTAAGGTCAAACACTTAAGGTCAACAAGTTGCATTATCTACATTATACATTGAACTGATGATACAGTCTTCATTACAACCAATACAGGTTAAAGTTCTCAAGAAATATCAAAACCAATATGACATATCCTAGCTTTTAGGTCCACACCAAGATGACATATCCTAGCTTTTAGGTCCACACCAATATGACATATCCTAGCTTTTAGGTCCACACCAATATGACATATCCTAGCTTTTAGGTCCACATCAATATGACATATCCTAGCTTTTAGGTCCACACCAATATGACATATCCTAGCTTTTAGGTCCACATCAATATGACATATCTTAGCTTTTAGGTTCACAAGACTTGACATTTAACAATGTTGCAACATGTACTGGAAATTATATGAATCCAGATCCTTTATTCATTCATACCCAACCTGCAAATTCATTTCTTTAATTTCATATCTCTTACAAATTTCTGAATTATTTCTGACGGCTTCATTTTGAACTTGATCACACAATGCCGTCTTCACAAAAGATGGCCAACTGACCACAAAAACAAGTGTTTTTATAAATATTTGCTGGGCAGTTTTTAGAGAGTGGTCCTTGTAGTTTGTGAAGTGGTCAGATTTTCTTCAATTGCTCCATTTTCTTCATCTGTCATCACAGTAACCAGACCACCCATAGCCTTTCCAACTTGACCAGCCATCTGGAACAGGTCCCCAACATTAGTGGCACCACCTACAGACATAAGTGGATTGTGATAATGTTCACCTGTCTTGGTTAATTATAAAAAAAACCTCATAAATAAGGTAACACCGTTTACCAATATTTTTGTGTGCACATGGTTAACAATAACCTAAAGGCAACTAAAATAATTAGCAACTGAACCTTCACCCCTTTAAACCTGTACAGCTTACTGGGTGACAGCTATTATAACATTATAACAGCTGTATGTTGCTCCACTTGCAAACTGCATTTGCAATACATCTTTTACTGCTTGTATTATGATAGCAGTACATATTTTATCATGATGTCTGCTGTTCAGCAACTAATTATTGTCCATTTCTAATTTTTCCTATGATGCCAAATTTCCTATGATAATCGCATATACTTCAAGAGCAACAGAAAAAATCCTACATATCTATCTTTAACAAAAATGTGGCAAGTGTTTAAATGATTAGGTATTTTCAATACTGTGTGTCTCAAGTGTAGATGGCTTAACAACTTAGTCCCTAAACAAATTAAAAAAATGGCGTCATATGCTACATGTACATGCACTTATTTACAATCAAAAGTAGTTCCTAAATCATGATACTATTCTGAGATGCACAAGTCTGTGCATTATGAAGAAGTGCAGTATGGGAAATACTGCATGACTCTGTCAATGTAAAGATAATGGGACAAACAACGTCTGTATAATAATAATAATAATAATAATAATAATAATAATAATAATAAATAACTTAAGTGGAATGAGTATTTATTTCATCAATTACAGCCACAAGCATGTTTGTTTATACAAGAACCAATCTTGTGTACACATTTTCAAGCAGGAAACTTAACAAAGATGTTTAAATGTTTCAACAGTGCAGCCATTAATCATATAACATAATTAGTGCTTGGAATTCTATTCTGACAGCACAAATGGTAAAGTGGAAGTCAAATCTCTAAAAATGTCTCAGATAGCTGGCAGTCCATATTGACATTGTTGCACTGCTTTATCAGTAATATATATTTACACTGAAGCCTTTATCCTTAACAAGTAAATCCAAGCAAAATTTAGTGCTTACTTTTACATATACTTTGCAAACCATTTCAGTTATTTGAAGATCAATGCTACCCAGGAACAAAAAAAAACTATCAATTTATTGAATAAAATAAATATTAAATGTCTAATCACAATCAGCCTAACATGATAACATTCATTTTTTTTAAAAATCAAGAAACTTAACTGGTAGTTCAAGCCAATTCAACATTCTTACACTATCAGTGTCTTAAAAACCAAGTGAAAGGGTGGTCACTAATAGCAACACTGTACAGGACCAAACGGTGAATGACAACATATTTTTAAAATCAAACATAAATGATTTTTAATATTGAATCCAGTTCTTTTTCTGTGATTATGCCTGCACTTATTCAAAGCATTTGTGTGAAAATTACAAACTGTGCAGGATTTTCATACATTCTAGCCTGGTCACACAATGAGCTATGATATTGTTTGTAAAAGAATATTTTGTAAAGTTACACTGATATCTATATTAGCTATTACAGACAAATGAACTACCCTGCATTAAACAGTGAGGTGATATATTGATTAAAATTAAATCTCTCTAGGCTCCAACTTGCCTCTGGGTCTGTCGGTAATAACAACGCTCATCTCTCCAAGAATGCCATCGTCTTTTACAGAACTATCTGTCAAAGAATAATGAATGCAAACATGTTTTGAACCTTTAAATGTGGTAATTATCACTAATCAGATTATACACACAGACACACACACACTGCATTGTTTGCTTTCTTGTGCTATGATTTAAAAAGTGCTCATTTTCATGAATTATTTCATAATGTGATATATTCCACCTGGTATAGAAAACAATGGAGAAAATGCAAAAGTTAAAGAAAATTAAAATGTCAAAGTAACAAAATGAACTTGTGAAAGCAGTACATACTGTCAACAAATAACCCAATCATTTAAGGATGGCAATCCAGTTGTACATCATATGATAAAATCTGTCACTTAAAACCATGTTGTTCTTGATGTTGTAATATCAACGACACTGTCAAAGCCAAGTATTATACTTTTTTGCAGTCTTATTACATAAACAAAATTAAGGCCTAACACTACTTGTTTCACAGAAATCAAATAAACATTGTTAAGGCCAAGCAATATAGTTTCTTTTGTAGTCAATTAACAAAAACTGTCGTGGTCAAGCTTGTTCTTTTCTGCAGTCTATGAAACAAACACTATTAAAGCCTAGTACTAAATTTTTGTAGTCTATTCAATAAATGCAGTTAATGCCATGCATTACACTTTTGCAGTCTATTAAACAAACACTGTTAATGCCTAGAACTACACTTTTTCTTTGCAGTCTGTTAAATAAAACCCTATTAAGGCCTAGCACAATAGGATTTTAGCATTATATTAAATAAACACAATTAAGGCCTAGTGCTACTTTTGTTGCACACTATTAAATAAACACTGTTAATGCCTATCACTAATTTGTTTGCAGTCTTTTTAATAATGGCAATGTCAAGCACTAATTTCTTTTGCAGTAAATTAAATAAACACTGTTAAGGCCTTGCACTAAACATTTTATGTAGACTATTAAATAAACATTTTTAAGTCCTAACACTAATTTTTTTGCAGTTTTTTTCTATTAAATGAACACTGTTAAGGCTTTGCACTATACTTTTTTTGTAGACTGAAATAAACACTGTTAAGGCCTAGCACTACTTTTTTTGCAGTCTATTAAATAAACTGTTCATGCCTAGCAATACTTTCTTTTACAGTCAATTAAATAAACATTGTTAAGGCCAAGTACTATACTTTTCTGTAGTCTATTAAATAAACACTGTCAAGGCCTAACACTACTTGTATTGCAGTCAATCAAATAAACATTGTTAAGGCCAAGCAATATAGTTTCTTTTGTAGTCAATTAACAAAAACTGTCATGGTCAAGCATGAACATTTCTGCAGTCTATGAAACAAACACTGTTAATGCCTAGAAGTACACATTTTCTTTGCATTCTATTAAATAAAACCCTTTATGGCCTAGCACTATAGGATTAAGCATTCTATTGAATAGACCCAATTAAAGTCTAGCACTCCTTTTGTTGCAGTCAATTAAATAGACACTGTTAATGCATATCACTAAAAAAATCTGCAGTCTATTAAATACCGTTAATGCCGAGACTATTTTTTTGCAGTCTATTAAATAAACACTATGAAGGCCTTGCACTATACTTTTTTGTAGACTATTAAATAAATAATGTCAAGGAGTCAATTAACAAAAACTGTCAAAGCCAAGCAATATGCTTGTCTTGCAGTTTATTAATAAAGACTGCATGATACATGATACTGTTTGCAGTGTATTAAATACTGTTAAGGCCAAGCACTACACTTTTTTTTGCAATCAATTAATTAATATATTCAGGAGATACAGCTATTCTCATTTCTCAAAAACATAAAAAATATTGAATAAATTTCAGAGAGAGAGAGAGAGAGAGAGAGAGAGAGAGAGAGAGAGAGAGAGAGAGAGAATTATGGATGGAGTACATACTGTGATGTCCATTAACATTGGTGCTGGGTGTGGACTCAAGCTGGGGGGAGAACCTGTAGATCTGGGGTGTGACCCCCCGCTGTAAGGAACTGGCAGAAGAGGAGGGAGTTGTTTGAAAGGAGGAGGACATCGACATACTAGGATCTTGTGGCTGGAAAAGAGGCAATAACCAGTTATCATGAATATTTTAAATAATAGTACCGGACGGTCAAAATTATTATTATAAAGCTGTAATGTGCTCAAGATAACACTTTATTCTAGAATGAGGATTTTATGACTAATAAACAAGATAAGCATCAATCTAATAGGTAACCTTATCTATTTGCAGAAGACATGTTAATACACACATCATCTGATTAAATCAATCCTTTCACAGGAACTTGTTGCCATTCAGAGCTTTTAAATACTGCCAGCATTTTCAGGATTTCTTAAGAGATCATTGCTGGATTATATGGATCCTGTATTCATCGTTGCTATCTCAGATGATGTATTGTTGCTCTAGAAACAGCCTGAATGCACATTCACATCTCTTCGAAGTTTCACTGCACCCACTGAAATTCTTGTTTCCAACCATCACTGAATTTTGTGCTATATTTTGGTTGCTTTGAATTTGGCATTGGCACTCTAGACATCTCTACTAACTTTAAACAACGAGCCAAGTTCTATTTCACTTGAGCTCATTAGTAACCCAACCATAATCAATTGATATTCTTAATTTTTTAATTACTTCTACTCGCATATTATTTATCTTGACATACATCAAACAATGGTACCAGCCAAACAAGCTGACACAATCAAATGGTGAAATTAGCAATTGTATTTTCTTGCTCTGTTTAAGCCACTTCAGTCATGTGATCACAGGCAGAATTAATGTAATTATCCTACATTTAAACAAAAATTTGATAAAAATAGAAATAAAAAAAAATTTTTTTTTGAAAACACTGAAGATTACAGTGTGAAGGGTGGGGGTGTCTCTCTTACATGTCCTGCTCTGTGTATAACCAGATAACACTCACTCAAATGAGAAAAGCAAAGATTGCGACCCAATATTGCATAATGTACCAGCAGACTTGAGTCCCTCATCATTACTTAAAATCTTAGGTAGAACAATAGTATACATAAGGGCAGGCATGTATCTGGTTTAAGGGCTCATCAGCAAAAATATGAATGTATCTGGTTGAAGGGCACATCAACACAATCTGGATATGTAGAGTTGAGCATGAATTAAATGATATAAGTGAAAAAGTTCAGAAATTGCAAAATGTTTTAGAAAGATGGCTCCTTCAAAAACAAAAGCAGGCATACAATTCTAATAAAACAAAGATCAACATGTAAAAATTTGTAAAAATGAAATATAATGGTAAAAAGGGCTAAAAATAACAAAATGGGTTAAACCCTAATCTGTCCATCTATTATACAATAACAGATGCGGATGTATCATGTTCTTAAGTGTGTGTGTGTGTGTGCATGCGTGTGTGTGTGTGTAATGCTGGAGTAAACATTAGAATGCAACTACCTGGTCTAATAAATGTCGTAACCTTGTCAGTTGTGCCTCTAATTGCTGATTGTGATCTTCTAGAATCCTCATCCTAGACTCGAGACGATTTTTATGCTGACGTAGAAGTTTGGCCTCGGCTAGCATCTCAGCATCTCGGTTTGATATGTCCCCTCTGTCATCTTCCTCAAGATGGAGACTCTCCTCTGCCTCATTTTCCTGAACTTGTCGCAGGCGATCATATTCCACCTGTAGAGTTCTATAAAAAGAACATACCAATAAGAAATATTTCATTCATAGACTCAACTCTGCCAGCACACTGTGACAGCAGATCTTGGACCATGCAGGTAGGATCTGACCTGTATGCAAGTATATACCATATATACCACTTATAAGTTGAGTCATGCTGCAAACATGCTGTCCTACTTTACAGTTTATTCTCATTTCCATTAGTATCCTAGTCCTTTATTTATTCAGTTTTTTGGTATAACATTTTATTTGAATTTTTTTTCTCAACTGCTAGACATTCTCTTCCATAGTAGTACTGGAGAAATACTGATATTGCAGGAGACTACCACAAAATGTGTAAGCCATAAAATGCACGCTACTAATGACATACTAACATATTTGTGTACAGCCAATTCTGATGGTCACATAATGTAATAATTATGTGACACATTATTCACAAATGTTTCTGTCTTTCAAAGTGAACATGATGCAGTCAGTCTTCATGACCATTGGATGCTTTTTATCTCAAGGTATTATTAAATATTCTGAATATGAACACCATCAAGAAAAACAATTACCAATTTGACCAGGTTAGGTAACAGACAAATACATATTAGAAACACAAATAATTTACTGTACAAGTCATTAAAGTGATTTTTGATAAATTATTAATCAAATACAGTGTTGCTAGTCTTTAGAAGATCTGCATTTTAAGAGGACCCATTCCCTGAATTTTATTAATGGGATTTAACTGACCCATTCCCTGAATTTTATTAATGGGATTTAATTGACCCATTCCCTGAATTTTATTACCTTTAAAAATAACTTTGGTAATTTTGTGACATTGAGGTCCAGATGTAATGTGCTGGCTTTGTTTTTCTGCTCTGCTGAATATAACTATGCCCCAATGATTTTGTGTTTGTAACATAAATATTGACCCGCTGCATGATGGGATTTAACTGACTCGTGCCCCCATGATGTGCTTGTAACATAAATATAGACCCACTGCATGATGAGGTTTAATTTACCCATTGCCCCTGTGATGTTATGCATGTAACATATATATAGACCCACTGCATGATGGGATTTAATTGACCCATGAACCTATGATGTTATGCATGTAACATAAATATAGACCCACTGTATGATGAGATTCAATTAACCCATGCCCCTATGATGTTATGCATTTAACATAAATATAAACCCACTGCATGATGGGATTCAATGGTGGAAAGAGGGGGTAAACTATATTACTGTTGATTCAGTAGAACCATTAATCGATAATACAAATAATGTTTCAGGTGTTTAGACCTTGAATAAAGTGCCAAGCATTTGCACTTTTAATACAGGTAAATAAAAAGAGAAATTGTGGAGCACAGATTTTATTCCATTCTTGCTAAATTAATTCACAAAATATGGAACGTAACCATTGACTTGATAACCCATTTACAAACTGTTCCGATTTTCCCAGTGCAAAAATATTGCTTCTAAAAATTTGTCATGAAATTTGTAGGAAATTCTGGAATTGACAGAAGCAAAACAAAGTTTCAAATTGTAATTGTGACCCTGACCTTTTGAAATTTAAGTTTATTGATTAATAGGAATGTATTATGTCTCTCACAAAACCCATGTGTAAAGACAGATGTCAATATCTGAATGTTAAATTTAAACCATGGAGAGAGAGAGAGAGAGAGAGAGAGAGAGAGAGAGAGAGAGAGAGATGAGAGAGTGAGAGAGAGAGAGAGAGAGAGAGAGAGAGAGAGAGAGAGAGAGAGATAAATCACCTCTTAAAGGTAAGCCACATATGGAGAGATGGAAGTAATATACATACTAAACATACATATCAATCAGCCTATGCCGATATACAAGTCTTATGAATGAATATATTCAAGAATTTGAATAATAAATAATTGTATTATCTAAATATTTTCATCCCTTTCATTCATCTGGAACTGGACTACTGGAACTCCATTTACCGTATATACTCGCGTATAAGCCGAGAAATTTAGGATAAAAATAAGGCCTGGAAGAAGGGGGGTCGGCTTATCTGCAGGTCAAGTTCCAAATCTGAAATTTATAATGCTTTTTCCCTCGATTTCCAATATTTATTGTTTCCATCGATCGCCGAATATGAGATCACATGCCTAATGATGCCACATGGCTGATAAGACTTGTCCTGTCGTGAAGTAAAACAAAAATATTTTTTCTAACATAAGTGGTAGGATAATGAATAAAAACATGTTTTAACGTACTTGACATCTATTTGACAGATGTCCATCCTCCAGAAAAAACAGCCATACGTGTTATTTGAACCACGCAAATACGTGTATTTTCCAAAAGAACCGCCATATTAGTAATCTCTATTCAAGTATTTAACCCTCCGCTAATCAGTAATCATTAAACTCTACAGTTTCGTAGAAATGCACGCTAGTTTATTTCAGTGTAAATATGAAAAGAATCTATGTAAAAAAATAAAAGAATTATGATCATGAAGGTATACAGCCATACGTGTTATTTGAACTATGGAAATATGTGTATTTTCCAAAAGAACCGCCATATTAATAATCTCTGGTCAAGTATTTAACCCTCAGCTAATCAGTAATATTTAAACTCTACGGTTTCATAGAAATGCACGCTAGCCTATTTCAGTGTAAATATGAAAAGAATCTACGTAAAAAGAAATAAAAGAATTACGATACCAAAGGTATATACGACAAACATTTTGATCGAGAGTAGAAATACATGTATGACAGTCTTCAAGAAACAATAGCTAGAGGCTCCATAGGGGTTTGTTGCGCACACGCTTAGGAATGGTAAATAACAGTGCAACATACGAGTCAGCGTGAATAATTGTAAAACAATATAATTTGTTGGATTTCTTTGACAGGTGTTTTAGAAGTAATCGGGAGCCACAGTTTATATAGTTGTTTGTAAAGCAAAGTGGTTTGTTAGTGGAAGATTGTTGTACAATAGCTACCATATGCTTAATCTGTGGTAAATGCCTCGGGGATAATAGGTTTGTTTTGTTGCACAATGCCAGTGACTTAACTAACAGATGCCAACTCTCAGATGTATTGTTTAATGAGATATGGTAGTGGACATGGTTTCTGCTCAAAGTTATAAACTGTCACAATACTTGAATAATGTCCACACTGAAACCAATCATAGTTTGATCGATTGAATCACACTACCCGTAGTTTAAAAAACACAACACAAATAACAATGATAAATAATTATCAAATACAAATTGAAAACCAACCACACATAAAAATAATTACAGGATAAGATATATAAATAGTATACTACTACTGAAAGAAATTATTTAGAAGTTTATATTCAATTCAATCGGATAAAATGAATAGTGTTGGAAGTAAAAGAAAGCGTTCTGCTTATGATGCAGCATTCAAACTTAAAGTTATTGAATATGCAGAAGCAAATAACAACTGTGCTGCAGCACACGAATTTGTTGTGAACGAGAAGCAAGTACGGGGGGACGACATATATGATGAAAGCACGCCCGTAACAGAAGCTGAGTTTCGTGAACTGTTTGGCGAGTCTGATACAGAGCCCGATTTTGAAGGATTCTAAAAGTGATCGAACTTTTATAATTCATGATTTTAGAATGAGGATTAATTAAATTTCCATTAAGACTTAACACTTCTGAATTGTTTTTATTTCAACATATAAACTAGATTTCTTACTTTTATTTTATTTAACGATGTGATTTACCTAAATAAACGTATTCAGAACTCATTTTGTGCATCTTGTGATGTACCGTTTGTATAAAAATTATGAGTCGGCTTATACGCGGGTCATGCACTTTATACCACTTTTACCAATTCAGTTTGGGGGGGGGGGGGGGGGTCGGCTTATACGCGAATGGGCTTATACGCGAGTATATACGGTAAATAGAATTACCGTATTTTCCCGCATATATCCCGCGTGTTATACCAGATTTTACAAACCCCGCAGGGGGGATGCGGGTTATATAAGGGTGCGGACTATATCACAATTTTTTTTACACATAATAATATTTCAATATATTGTTTGAAAAACGTAACTACATAACATATATTGTTCTAGTTTTGTTTTGCTAGGGTTGGATATTATGGCTACTACGGTGACTTTACAACACTTACGGTATCGGGAATAAATCAACATTTCGGGATAAAAACTTAAAATTTCGTATCCGTCACGTTTTCATAATCAATATTTTCTGTTTTCAATCGAAATAACTACAGTACCTAATTTTACCGCTGGGCCACGATCCACTGCTTCAGGTCAGTTTCAAGGTTAGGCCACTTTGCTTTAGGTCCGCAACGAGCACGTTTTCGTGGATTCATCTTCTCCAACGTTCCTTTTTCTTTTCTCCAACCTCGGATTACACTCTCATCAATATCAAATTTACTGCCTGTGGCTCTATTGCCATGCACTTCAGCATACGCAATGGCAGTTAGCTTGAAGTCGGCTGTGTAAGACTTTCGTTTCGGCATTTTTTAAATTAAACAGAAAGAAATTATTTAAACTCGAATCTACACTTCACAAGAATACAAGATTATTTAGAAATGTCCGTGTTTATGTAGCCTGTAGTTGAGGCACAGCTCCTATAGACAGCCTACGCACACAAGCACTGTGTACAGTGTTTTTTGCTGACTTTTATTGAGCAAAGGTCGTCGGCTTACTTTGATGATGGCGCCGCTAAAGGCTCCAGTTGAAGGGTCAAACAAATACCTGTTTGTTATTGCTGCGGCAACTGCAGATAATTGTAGAACATTGAAACAGATTTGTTTTATTTGTTTAGTATATATCAATGCTTCAAAGGTAATCAGTTCTCTTTGAAGTGTCAGCAAACGTATTTTGTCTTCTTCCATCTGGTATTTGTTTTTAAATTAGTGTCATCTGCTTGACTGTACTCATTTTACGTTTCCGCCTAATGCGGATTCGGATTTTAACTAGTCAGTTGCATAAAGTAATAAGGCCAGATATCATCATTAGTGGATTATGATATAACAGTGCACTGTTAGGGTGGTTTGTCAGTATGAGACAAGGACTTGTTATTTTAACAATATATTCCAGTACATTGTTTCCTGTCATGGTGCCTTTGATTTTCTCTACTCAAAACGCAAGACTGTATATACGGTTTTTATCAGCCAAAATTGGTGTCGCCACAAATATCACCAGATGGCATATTTTGTCACCAAAACGGAAAACAGAATCGCAGTTTGCTACATCAGCGAAGACTCGTGATCCTGTAATTGATTTCATTTCCGATTGTAGCTGTATAAATATATCTATGGTTGCGGGTTATACAAAGGTGCGGGTTATGCCAACGATTTTTTACACAAAACCCCAAAACCCGCGGGCTATATTAGGGTGCGGATTATCTGCGTGTGCGGGATATATGCGCGAAAATACGGTACACTGCTGGAGCTCCATTCATACAGAATTACACTGCTGGATCTCCATTCATACAGAATTACACTGCTGGAGCTCCATTCATACAGAATTACACTGCTGGAGCTCCATTCATACAGAATTACACTGCTGGAGCTCCATTCATACAGAATTACACTGCTGGAGCTCCATTCATACAGAATTACACTGCTGGATCTCAGTTCATACAGAATTACACTGCTGGATCTCCATTCATACAGAATTACACTGCTGGAGCTCCATTCATACAGAATTACACTGCTGGATCTCAGTTCATACGGAATTACATTGCATGAGCTCAGAGTCATAACACCAATAAGCTTTATCACATTCAAACCAAAAAACAATGTGTACATCTTACCTATTTTCTTCTTCAAGATCTTTAATAATTGCTTCTAATTCACTCCTTTGCTCTGCATCCACAGCCATCATTATCTGCATAGGACTCTTTAACTAGTGGAGGTAAAAAAAAAAGTACTGAATGCTTTGCAAGAAGTAGTAGATGAAATCTTCAGCAAAGAGCATTTTTCTTGTGGAAGTCTATAGTTTATGTTGATTTGGTGGTCATGCACATGCATTTACTCATCTTAAATTAAATATTAATTTTGACTGTAAAATTTAATACAACTATCAATTTAACAAAATCTTTTCAATCCTGATATGGAATACTTCCCACCATAACTGTCATCAAGAAACTTAATGAGGAAATCTTTTTATCACCCTGGACTTTTACAATGTTGAGTACTAAACATTGTATTCAGTTTTATTGTGTGTAGCTTTCATTGTGACATCACAGCATGCAATACTCAATCTGGCTTGTGCTTGATTACCTATTTGGGTTCACCATGCCTAAAAATGTCCATATACTTTAACATAGAGGTTTGTAGCATGTGTTTATTGGTTTTTGTGTTGAATCCTGTGATTGGTCTTCGTCCACAAATGAAGGTAGCAGTTTAGCCTACCTGACGATCTTTTTTGTGTAAACAACAAATTACATACCTACTTCTTGTCTATGATTTTAGATTATATATTAGGAACATTATTCCTTTCAGTTAAACATGTTTATGTGGTTTTCTGACCGTGGAAGTTACTTGAACATTATACACAAAGCACTTCAAGGTAACTGATCAGAAATTTGAACTCAGATATACTCTAAGTTTTCAATACACTGGAGCCATGAAAAGCTACACTTAATGATAGATGTTATCACATAGAGATATATAATGAAAATGAGCATCAAAGTATTCATTCTGACTGACCACTCACAGATTTAATGTCTCAAAATTATACACCTCAGACAATCACTGATTTGACACATATAAAATTTATCTTCTTATATACCACACAGACCACTCACTGACATTTAGCAAAATTAGCTCAAGTAAGTAATAAACATTTGGAATTTAAAAGAGTGATATATTTTATCCAGTTTAACATTTTGCTTTCCATCAGACAATTTCAAATAGTAATGGGTAAGAAATCAAGGTGCTTTTCAACAAATTCAATGGCTTTCTACAATATTCATGTAGTTTCAAGAAAATCCCTCAGATTCAAGGATTATTCAAGGCTGTACAGGCCACATTAAAAGTTGCTATAGAAATGTACAGATAAAGAACTGCAAATAAATTTTGGAAAGATGTATTGAGCAGAAATAAGGTAGCTGCCATCAAAAGCATGTCTGGTTGTGAAACAGTTACAATTTGCAAGCTTGCTTGTCTAATCATTTAGAAACTGCATTCAATGATCCAGAAAACAGAATATGACATACAAAAGACCAGATTGTATATCTGATACTATGATTGGATTTTACCTTTTCGAAACTAAATAAAACTAAGTAAGATAAATAAGGCATATTAGCATTTTTTTAAAAACTAATTGTCATAATTAATAATATAAAATAAAAATACAAGGGGTACTAGCACTGACAGTTATAATGTGTTACTGTGACACCTTTATGTAACGGGCATCAATTGTTATTCATAATCGGACAGTACACTCAAATTCACAATTACTATCAAATAAGAAAACAACTGACTAAAACACAAGATGTTACAAAGTAGCTATATATTTAGATGCAAATGTCTCCTAAACATGTATAACTATTTTTGTTACCTTTTCAAATTATATAAAAAATTATGATAAAGGCAATTTTGAGTGAAAGTGTGGAGTCAAGTTAGGTAGCTTTGTGAATGTGGGTCTTAAGATCTATTATTTCTGTGCATCATTGTCTTACTTCATTCTTATGTTTAAAACTGTTGCAAAACTGAGAGGTTACTTGAAACAAATTATAAATTAATTTTTTGTTTATTTCAGTTACTTAGACAAAGCAATATGCTGTTCAACCACCTCTTAAAATCGGAGAAACCCATACAAGAGTGATTGTCTATGTAGTTGGTAGGTATTACAATTAAGAAAAATTTAGTTATGTATGGGAGGTGGAGGATGGGAGTGATGAAATTTACATTTCATGGATATTAGCAGAACATAAAATGATATTCACTTTCTAAATATGATAAATCATAGAACCTCTAGTAATAAACTATATTTACTAATTTTTTGTGATGAGCTTAAATCTTGATGACTAATCATGGTTTTCATCTTGAATAAGTACCCGACAACTGTTTAAAAAGCTACTTTCTAAAAAAGATAATGAAAAATTCAAACCAATAAATCAAAACAATGTTGTCAGTTCAATAATTTGAAAACATTGTGCCTTGCTAATAGGCCAACATTAGAATTATACTAAAATTTAATGACACCAAAATACTACCAAAAGTATACAATGAAGTTATCTAGAGGGACTGTTCTGTGATAATATTACCTACAGTTCTGCATCATTATAACCCTCTCCATGGAGCTAGAGAATGAAGCCTTACAATGAAGTTCGTTATACACAGAGGGACCTCGAGTGGCAGAGTGGCCTAAAGCGCTATCTGTTACAGATCACTACCATCATCTGTCTGCGTGGGTTAGTGTCTCAGATTCGGCCAATGTGGGTATGCAAGAAAGCTTGCCAGTAGCTTCTCGCTGGTCTGTGGTTGTTTCCAGGGGGGTTTCCTGGCTTCTTCCTCCACCATTAATACTGGCCGCCACGTATAGCCTATATTGTGCTGAAAAATGGTGTTATACCCTATAACAACAACATTATACACACGAGTCATGGCTCTAACTGCCTTATAACAAGAACTGTATTATAATGAAAGCCTTATAACAGAAACTGTGTTATAATGAAGCCTTATAACAGAAACTGTTATAATGAAGCCTTATAACAAGAACTGTGTTATAATGAAGAGCCTTATAACAGAAACTGCATTATAATGAAGGTCTTTATAGTGAGGAAGTGCTGTACTCTACTGGGAGCATTTGTCAGATATGTATTAAAGTTGTACTTACTGCATGCTGCGAGGTATCTCCATTAAGACTCTGACAGTACTGTGCTATGAGATGGTGTTCATCTTCCCTACAAGGGAAAAAAACAAAAATATCCTATTAAAATATCCAGCCAATCAGAAGCATAATAAATAAATGCTGTCTCAACCAAAATTCATCAAGCTATAAAATACTGCAGTTGCATCCCAGTCCAGTAATAAAACTATCAATTTGACATTTTTTACAGTCACAAAATTTATTCAGCTGCTCTTCAATAAAAATCTATGGCATTTCTTAAAGACTATCTATTGTCTTTTCTGCATTGCCAAATGACCTCTTGTCTGGATCCCTTCCAATTTGGAGGCCTCAGCATAATCCATTCCATTAGCAGAGACAAGCCACAGTCTACAGGGAGCATGTCTGGCTCAACTATCAGCTCAATATAATGATATGGGTGCGCTTCACAAGAATAGCATACAATCTCTATTTCCTTCCATAAATCAATATTGCTGCATCTCTGGAATTTGAAGGTTATCCAAGCTACAGCAAAGGAAAATATTAATTTAGAATAAAGGAAAGCATAAGAAAATAGTTCTCATTTCACCAATAGGCTTTAGTTTACAGAACACTTTATTTTGGAGAGAGAAACCACTTATGATCTTCAAGACTGACATTCATCCAATATTGATTTATGTTTCTGGTTTTAATCAGCTGAACTTGAAGTACTAAGGTAAATGTCCATGCTAATTTTCTAAATAACAAATTCCCTTTAAAACATGTTGTACAAAAAGAGTCTGAACAATATAATGATTATAATGAGACATTAAAGAACAAAATCAGGAATTTCTGCTGCCATGCAATGTTTGTACCATAAAGTTATCCTATCATAAAACATGAAAATTGAATTCATACTCCAACAAATTCAGTAATGAAAATAACTCCATGTCAATTCCCTTACACATTATTTCTATCTATAAAAAAGGTAAGATTACGCCTCTATTCCAAAGGAGGGACCTGCAGTAGCTCAGTTGATAGTGCACTGGATATGTATTACAAGGTTCACAGGTTCAATACCCACCTGGTCTGCATGGGTCAGTTGCCATGGTGCATCTTTGCCATGTTCCCATTTCCATAACATTATAAAGTCAATAATATGTTAACATGTTTTTAAACCATTGTTAAACCAAAATAACTGACCACTGCAGCAGTTAAGAAGTGTTTTGTGTAATCCAGTAACTTTTGAGGAGCTCTGGGTAGCCAAGTGGTCTTACCCATCTCTCCTCAGTCCATGTGAGTTCGAGTCTTGGCTCTACCAATGTGGGGTATGTGTGAAAGCTTGCCAGTAGCTTACTGTAGGCTGGTGGTTCTTTCAAGTGTCTTGCCAAGTTCTTCCTCCACCAAATGTAATGTCTTTCCTATATAATCTATTGTATGGTGTTAAATCTCATGAAACCAAACCAAACCAAACTAACTTCTCATGGAACTATTACCCTATTTATGATACACTCTAATTTGTCTCCATATTTTACACAGAAGGTAACTGAATAACACACCGATACGTCTTGTTAAGTGATATGTGTTGTCTAAAAGAAGACAAGTTTTCATTGAGATCCACTAATTGTAGATTTGAGTGAATACAGTTTTGCATGTGTTCTCTCCAATATCAAATATTTTCTCAACGATTAATAACTGCAGATTGCTGCTAAATAAAATGAATCTGGGCAAGATTTGTTCAGTTTAGCTGGATTTGCACAACTGTATAAATGATCTTGAAAATTGTGCACTATTTTGTTGTAAGCCTAATGATACCTGTAACCCTTCTTATAAGCTCCAAGCAATTATAATGTACTTCACTGCAGATCAATTGCCAAATAAAGCTTACTAAGCGTTTTGCGTTTGACTAATTTGATGTTTTCATTGATTGTCTAGTTATTTAATGTCTTCTACCAAACTGCAGCACTATGGTGATGCAATCATAAACATCTAAATGTCATTATTTGGGGGGAAACTCTCTGATATAGTGCCATTATCATAAAACATGATCAATGCCATTGTGTTGATAATGATATTAAAAACATAGCTTCATCTGTATTACCTTAAAGTTATTTATCATGGAAGTTTGTTGTAACATGATGCAAGTTTCTATATGTACATACTCTTTTCATATCAAAATGCCTACCCTTAAAATCTCCCAAACCTTTTACAAAAATGTCAGAGTGGGCTTTCCTGCTCTTTGTAATAATTATGAGAAAAAAATAACTGGATATCTAGAGCAGACTACTTTTGTTGTATATTAGATGACCGAAATAGCTGTTAGCAACTGCCAAAACAATTCATACACCAAACAGTACATTAACCTTACTATTAAACTTCATTTCATAAATAATACTTGTCGGGTATTATATGTTTTACCAGCATGACTGCTAATTGTGTACAATCTCTTGACAATGTTACCTCGATGTTCGTAAACAATATTTTGACAAAGTTATGTGATAAGTTTGCATCATGGTCCCTCTTTCTGTTTGCATATGAATTCAATTCCTTTTTGAATAGCTTTCTGATATCTAGGATAAAAGGACAGCTCTCACTCAATATTATACACTTCATTAGAACATTATCTTAGATATTGTGTGGTACTTTTTCGGGCTGTTATAAAATCTAAAATCTAAAAAACATTAGTAGAAAAAAGAAGAAAAAAACCTTAAAATTTTAGTATTCATTAAACCACACCACCTACTCCATCGCTGACACAGATACAAGTGTTCATAGAATTCTGGATTATTCTCAAAATAGCACAAGTTGATATATAATGCTGTCAGAATTTATATGCCCCAATGATTATTCTGTTATAATGAAGGGGACCTGTCCTTACATCTCCAATAATTACAGAAAGAAAAAAAAAGACTTTTCAATATCAGCTTTCAATATCAGCAAAACAATAATTACCAGGGAAAGTATCAATATATATCAACTGATTAGCACCAAGGGGGATATAGAAATATTTATGGATATATAATATGCACAAACCAAAATACTACTTACGTATCTGGCGTCAAGGAGGCTTGTCGTTGTTCTACTTCTGCTAACCTGTGACATGAGAAATGTAGACATTTCCAGGACCACTTACACCAAACTGGCATTTCTTCCAAAATGTATTAAAACTTCAAAATGAATGCTATCAAAGTCTGGATTTTTGATCTAGTCCAATCATTTAACATCTAAAAGTACTGTTCAATATTTCTAACTATTTTACAAAAATGCTGCAGCAGAATTATTATCACTTCAACATGGTTCCATAGGAATTTATACTACAAACTCTGTACTGATGTTTCAATGGAAAATTTCCCATGATTAGTTTAGATCAATTTGCATCCTGTTCACACCTCCAGTCGAAGCAAGTATGGCAGTGTGTCTGTCATAAGACATTTTTTTTCTCTGTTACTCATTACACAGCTTTTGATGACTCATATCTTCCAATCATTCATACTAAGTGCCTTGCTAATGGTTTCATTATAGAAAAGATGTGTATTGGTAAATGTGTATTGATAAAAGATAGTACAGACACTGCCAAATTTGCACTGACCCCATGCGCAGCTATGTGAATAAAAAAGCACTCATAGCAATGTAAATTCACAGTAAAAAGCCATTTATTTTCACACTGTGTCCAATGAAACCTAAAGAAAGTCAGACTTTCTTGCTTTGAATGTCCAAGTTTGGAATACCTTTGTTCATGGTAAAATGGACCAGAGCAAAAATGTGTGTGTGTGTGTGTGTGTGTGTATGTATGCATAAAGTTGGCATATCAGCACAATCCTGGTTATATATTGCCAAAATAAAGAGCCTTTTCATCTTATTTGAGTGTATGCTAAAATACTAATAAACAGTCCTACTAATTCTTAAATGTGATGACTAAGCATGCTGCATGATCCAAGTAAGTACATTTGCCAATAATAATGGAAAATAATGACTTATTTTGAAATAAAACTGGATAAATATAAACAAAATCTGAATACAAATTCCATAAAATATTTGTTTTTAAAATTTAGTAAAAATGCACATAATAAATCTCACCAAGAAAATTTTATTTCTATAGGATGCACTGATGCAATAGGGTATCCAAAGCAATGTGACTCACAAATAGAAGATGCAAAAAAACCAATACACTTTGACCGATTGTTGTCTCAAAAAGTTGTAAACACGTAAATTTACCAAATAACACATTCAGTAATAATTAATGAGCTGACTCACTCACCTGTTGGCATACAGCTCTAGCCGGGAATGCATGTCTTTTGATATACTGTGCTGTGGAGATGGAGATGGACTGCATTTTAAAAAAAAGAAGAAAAAAAACCCAAATTGAATCAAATTGATTGCCTCCTAAATAAATATCATGTGAATTTGAAGACAGTGTACATTTGCAAAATACCTGTTACCTGTAACTTCTGTCAATTCCCATGATAATGTCCAGACAGAGTCTGCTCTACTTTAAACTAGACAAGTTAATAAATACAATTTCCAATAGTATCACAACATCAATTCATTATTCTGACAGGCCACTGTGTCCAACATGATGAGATGTACAAGAGGTGAGTCACACAAGCTGTTCTATTTTTAAGCTTACATTGACTAATATCAATGTTGAATAAGGTAGCTAGATTTGCCTGTAAATCTGATTGTATTGGAATTTATTTTAATACTGTGCCCTCAAGACCAGGCCAGGATGTGAGATTTCTAATACATAAGCCATTTAATTATGCTTAATGACAGCTTGGATCAAGACTAAAACATTGGACTGATGATTGGGGAATTCATTCTCCTTTATAATATGAACCAGTCCATTATTATGTGGAAGCAGTCTGTTTGATAATAGAGTAACTACCATATATACTAAATTATAAGTTGTATCCAACTGGAACCTTCACAGACCCATACCTTCTGTCACATAATGTGCACGCAGATCTGGTTTGGAGTAATTAATATAACAGCATCAACACTGTTCTGCTGGTGCATTATATAAGATTTGTCATGTATGCACATAAAATGTATCCACATTTAATTTGCACAGGTCTGATTTATGTGTCAGCATACTTATACAGCTCACATATATACCATCTGCCTGGGTGAAATGGTTTCTCTATCATAATGCTTACAGAGTGTCATGCAATTTGCCTTGGTAATGTTGTTTCCATTATGCTTATACATGATCATATACCATTTCCTTGGGTGATGTGCTTGTCTTATTATCCTGCTTATATAGGGTCATATACCGATTTCTTAGGTGAATTGGTTTCCATGTCATACGTATACAGGGTCAAATACCATCTGTGGCTTCTCTGTCATAATGCTTATATATAGTCAAAGACCAATTTCCTAGGTGAAGCTGTTTCCATGTCATCATACTTATATAGGGGCATATACCATCTGCATAGGTGAAATGGTTTTCAGATCGTCAAGCATTTTATGGTCATATACTATTTGCCAGGGTGAAGTGGTTTCAATATTATCATGCTTATACAGACAACATACCATTTTGCTGAAAATTTTGTAGGCCAAGTTAATCTGCTCAAGTATTTGACTTCCAGGGTTCGAAAGCAGTGGTAACTCGGTCAGTTAGGGAAAATGCTAGGTTACAAATCAATGCTTACTGCACAGCTCAAAATGGCATGATCATCAAAATCATAATTGATAAAGTCTGCAAGATGCTGGAGTTAAAAATTACCTGGTTATAACTTCTGCCTATCGTTAAATAATAAAAGAAAACAAGAGACTCTTTAAAGGACTGACACTCTTTTGTCTGAAAGAATTTCCAGGAATTCAAGATAGATAACACCATTTCTTCTCTTAAACTACAGAGTGCTGAAACCATCTTTGATATCATTCAGTGATTTTCAAATCAGCTGCTGTGGTGGGACATATTAGATCTCAACTTGGCACCATTTTCTTTCAGGACCAATAAAGGATCATACAAATGTTATTATAACTTTCTACTTTTGAAAAGCAACGATAACAAGATTTTCAAATTTGATGCCATGGTGGATATAATCAATATCAGATTGGTGCCATTTTCATTTATTACCAACTGACGGCATAAGAAGCCTTTACGCAGAAGCACAATGTTGATACTGCAAGTCATTGAGGTGGAGTAGTAATAACAAGATTTTCAAAATGGTCATTGTGATAGTCATATTAAAAGCTGGACTGGCATCATTTTTTTTATGACCAACTCTTCATCATAAAAAAATTCATTAAACCCCCCTGCTGATATGAATATTCATTCAGAAGAAATAGTGATAACAAGATTTCAAGATGGCCACTGTGTCTATCATAATATATGTCTGAACAGCACCATCAGGACCAACCAGACAGCAAAAGAAGTTGCTTAGTAAAATCCGATGTTGATATAACCATCCATTCTGGTAATTTTTAAAAATGGCAGCTGTTGTAGTTACACAAGACATCAAATCAAGACAATGTTCATTTTGAACCAGTTATATGTCAAAGGAAGTCTTCTGGTGAAAACCCAAGAGACCCCAAGTAGCTGAGTGGTCTAAAGCGCTATCCGTTATAGATCACTGCCAACTTCCCTATGTGTGGGTTCTAGTCTCAGATTTGGCCAATGTGGGTATGTGACAAAGCTTGCCAGTAGCTTCTTGTGAGTCGATGGTTCTTATCGGCTTCTTCCTCCACCATTATTATTGGCCGCCATGTGTAGCCTATTGTGTGCTGAAATATGGTGTTAAACCCCAAAACAACAACCAGTGAAAACCCCATGGCAATTTAACTTTTCATTCAAGATATCTGAAATAAAATTTACAAGATGGCCACTGTGGCAGCCATATTGGAAATTGCATCAGCACCATTTTCATTTAGATCCAACTAATTTTCATAAGGAGTCTTCTACTTAAAACGCTTGCAACATTGCAGATATTAATTTATGGATAACAGTGACTGGGTATTGTTCCAATACCTTTCTATGCAGTGACCGTAACTTATGAATAGATATTCAACTATAAGTAGAGCATGAAAATACATGTATGAAGGGAGTCCTGCATCTCCTGCCTTCCTACATTTTCATTTTTGCAATATCCATCAATGCAGACAAAATTATCCGCTGATCTTTTGTCAACTTTGTTCTGAGATGCAAACAAATGTACAATGTTAATGTATGTACTCTTATACAAGTCGAGTCAAACTGTGAACAACAAAGATCCCGATTTCCCATAGCATAATTTACTTAAGTATCAGGGTCTATGCAGTTTGTTCTAATAATAATTCCTAACAAATTGCAAAGATCTAGATCTAGCGGCGCTTTATGTGATGGAGGATCTGGATATATACAGTTTGTGGTTGGACTCTTTGTATAAGTGAGTATATAAGGTATATGGCGAAGTTATAATGAATTTAACTTGAAAAATTTTCCTATGATGCTTTGAAAACTCATATGACTTATTTTATGATAGGAACCTAAAATTCTTAAATGTAAGGAGACTATTTTTTGGCACTCAAGGAGATATTACTACATTCATTTACACTATTGTTGTCATTATTGCTATTTTCAGATATTATCTTGTTGAGCTTATTCTTAGTCCTGATAAATATATTATTTTGTAAAGTCCTGATAAATGTATAATTTTGTATAGTCCTGATAAATGTATTATTTATAGTCCTGATAAATATATTACAGTGGAACCTGTCTTGAAAGGTCACCCCTTCTGCCAAAATATAATGGTCTCTCATAACAGGTCAAAACACTATAAAATCAGTAAATCTGTACAGTCATGGTGAACATGGTCTCTTCAGACAGGTGGTCTCTCAAGACAGGTTTTACTATATTTACAGTCCAGATAAATGTATCATTTATAGTACTGATAAATGTATTATTTAAAGTCCTGCTAAATGTATTATTTACAGTCTGTTTATGTCTGGTATGAATGCTGGTTGTGTTGTTTTCTTTAGAATTGTAGCATTCATTACATACAGAAGCTACAATTTTAAATCTATTCAGGATTTACCATAAAACCTTAGTGATTTATCAGTGCACTAGAGTCATCTGCACCACTGATAAAAAAAAAAAAAGTAGCAACAATACACCTAGCATCCTATTGTAGAGAATTGTGGATTTGGTTTTTGTGTCCTATCTCGGAACATAACGACCAGCTAAACTGTACCAATACCTGGATACTTGTCACCAGTATTGCTTATTATATCACACAAACAATATCTTTGATTTGTCTTTAAATGTCCATAAAATAGGAAGTGTTTATGTCTGTTCAACATGTATCTTTAGTTTTATGATTTTTGTTGTGAATGTAATTTTGCTGTAATTATCCATTACTCTTTGATGTGTCTGAGGAGTCATATTACACCTTCAATGGAATGGTGACTGGGATCATTTTTTTCTTCACATTTAGTCGTTTGTCCATACAACCTTTCAAAATTCAAATAGCTGTTTACCAATTTACAGTTGCAATGTTGTGCTAATTTTCTGATGGATTCATTTATATCCCTTAGAGCACAATCTTCACATGATGTCAGTTCTCATAAAATTATTTCATATTTCGTATTTTAAATACAGATGTTTCTCAGAATTCTATCACATATTTCTTCTGTCAGTTCCAAATCATAATCTCTTGCATTATTTCCTCCAGTAAGGATGAAAATAGTATAAAGACTTCTAAGACAGTGTTCTCTTAATAACAAAAATATGTTCTATGTTTCAGTTAACGTGTTAACAAGTTAGTCAAATAGAAAAATCGGTCACTGCTTTTAACCATAAACCTGATATTACAGGTAAAATATCACTTAACTTGGATAAGATAATGCCAAGTTATACCTAAATGCTATGGAATAATTATTATTTTTCATGAAGAAAAAAACCCACCACAAAACAACACTATAAAAAGCCCAAGTAACTGATTTTTTTAATTATTGTATGTATTCTTAAGACATCCACCAACTGACATGAAATAATGAAAATCCATTCAAACTTTTTTTGTGTTGTCATGCTCACAAACCAGTAATATAATATAATATAATATTTATACATATATATATATATATATATATATATATATATATATATATACACACACACACACACACATATACACACACACACACAAACCCACACACACAAAACAGTCATAATTTCTCCTTAAAATCAACATCCATGTACTGGTCATTGACATGCAAGCAGCTAAATATACATGCATGTACAAGGTATTGAAAAATCTGTAAAGGTCTGATTTTCAAACACCTTCACAAAAGTGTGCATATATGCTGCTAACATATCTGCACTACTTTCATTCAGTGGAAATATATAAAATGCAAAAAGTGTTTCTGAAAAATGTTGGTATTAATTATGTACTGCAAAAAGTGTTTCTGAGAAAAGTTGGAATTAATTATGTATTACAAAAATTATTTCTGAGGACAAGCAATGTTAATAATTATCATTCATTTAAGAGGAGTG
Source organism: Unio pictorum (assembly GCA_030141615.1). Taxonomy (NCBI): domain Eukaryota; kingdom Metazoa; phylum Mollusca; class Bivalvia; order Unionida; family Unionidae; genus Unio; species Unio pictorum. Next base: position 1,943,480 of record JARLTB010000026.1, read on the forward strand.
ATGCCTCACCATCATAATGGCCACAATGGATGGGTAAAAGTTTCATTCAGAACAAAACAGACATCATACAAAAGTCTTGTTTTGGTGAAAACCCCATGACTGTATCACCAGTCATTCTGGAGGAATATTCATAAAAATATTAATAAAATGACCAAAATCATTCCCATATTCATTGTCTGAGGCACCAATTTCATTTATGAACAATTAGACCCTCTAATTAAAATCCTTTAAGAAATGTAAAGAGGAGTTGTGGCAATCTTAAAAGAATATTTTTTCCTTCAAACAAATAAGCCATTTTAAAACTGGTGATACCTGGTTTTGAAAACTTAACTCAGTTTTCTTACTGAGGTCATATTGTTAATGTATGTTAATCAACCATGTGTAAAAAACCTGTGTTCACCAGATTTCTTTTTCTACCAATGAAAAAGACATTTCTCTTGATGAAGCTAGAAAAAATACTATTATTGATCTCTAAAAATGACAGAAAAGTCAGTGGAACACACAGAAACTTTAATTCTTTGCACTCTACTGGTCTTGAGGCCAGATCGCCATTGTCTACATTAAGATTTTCTAAAATGAATGGTTAACTCACTTATAAAAATGCAATCCTAAATCAAGCTTGCGCAAGCTTGTGATAGCTTGTAGCATGCCTTTTATGATCTTAACTGTAGCTCACAGACTACATGGGAGCTCGCACTGAGCTCGGAGCTCGAAGAAGTAATTTGGCCACATTCAAGTAAAGTTGCTTGTACGATCTTGCTAGCAAACCCTGCAGATAAATTAATTATCAATAAAACGGATATGGTGAGAAATTAAATTACTAGAAAATGTAACATTTTGTGTATAAAATCAATAATTTGCATATCAAAACAATAATTTTTACTTGTTTTGAAAAAGGTATTGAAATTCCACTTCTACCTAATAGTTATTTGCTAGGTCGTCTAGTTGGCCACCCCTGGTAAAATAATAATAATAAAATGACTTTATTAAAAGAAGCTCAAATTTTGGTCAGGCATTCCCTATACAGTTACATTTGTACATGTACAGATATATATATATATATATGATGCACAGAATTTTACAAGATGAGGTGTCTTTGGACAACAAATGCTATTAAAACTAGATAATTGATCTATTGCAACAATAAAATATGTACAAAGCTTTAAGGATAAGAACATACAGGATTCAAACAAAGAGTAGTAGTGAAGATGTATATATATGGTTTATGTCTTCTATTTTGATGAACATGTCTGCATGGTCCAGACTTACTACATGAATGTATATTTATCAATCATATTCAACAGAATTGGGGGGCCCACAATCAAAAGCAGTGTCCTTGTCATCATTTAATTGGATATACACACACAAGTCTTTGACATTTGTAATTAGAACTATTTTTGTACTGCACATACTTAGATTTCAAAGGGACAATATTAACAGGATTTTCATCAATCACGCCATTTTCAATTGAAACTTCAGTATTATTTCTCAGTTTCTTTATGACTGCATAATATTGTGCTTGACACAAACAATCAATGGTACAATTTCTGTGACACTGTGTATAAACTTCAATATATTTCTCAACATGGCCAAATTTTCTTGATTCATCATTTTGGCATTTTCGTAGAAAATAACAGTGTACGAGTTTCGTTCTGAAACTGCAGAATACTGTAAAGATTGAAACAGAATTCCATCTTTATACATTCTGTAGAAACAAAGCACTTTTTTTAGGTTCATTAATGCCATGGATTGAAGTTAAAAGGTTGAGGTGTTCATCTGAAAGTCTGTATTACTCTCCTGCCTATAATACCAATACTGTTTTTTTTTTCTCTCCATATTTTGAACCAGATTACAGGTGTACATTTTTTGTGCAAAAAAATATTTTTTTTAAATTTTAAAAATAATTCTAAAAATTTCATCACACTGCATCTCAAACAAGTTTGCTCATTGTAATTTAACATGAACAAAAATGGTAATATCATCTGTATATTTTCCTTGAAATTTTGTGTGAGTAATGAATCCAAGTGAAAGGTGTAACATCGATAGCCAAATTGACAGGAAACTCATACTTAGCCAATTTAGGATTTAAAAAAAAAATAAGATTATAATTATTGCATGGTCGGTTTTTCTTTTCCCCTCAAATAGAAAATATGACTGATTCCATAATATTACAGACTGCTTCCAGTACAGTAATGGAAATTTTGCAATCAAATTGTGATTTATGTGCCCTTAATGTGAGAATTTTATTTTGCCTGTGCATGATTTGTAATTGAACTATTTCTTAAAATTACTGATACTGTACGTATATACCCTGGGCAGTTATTATTTCAACAATCATTATATCTGAAGATTTCTTTCCATCAATGATTCATATCTGATTAAATATATATTATGCACAATTATTTTCTGTATCCATGAAACATATCTACATATACATAAATGCTGTCCTACCATACAAAACTGAATCTGTCCAATCTGCTCCTGTTTGCATTTCCAAAGTAAATAACCCCCCTCCAAAACTTATGAAAGCACTCATGATCATGCCTTGCAGAGTGAAATGGAGATTTTGTTTACTTAGAATTGCTGGAAGATAAGTTTAAAAGTCTGGAGCAGTCTATTAAACTTCAGTTATGCCATATGCCATGGATTAGCCTAGTACAACAACTGACGACCATTCCAAAATCTGATCCCTGTCTGAATGTGTAATACAACAACTGACGACCATTCCAAAATCTGATCCCTGTCAGAATGTGTGATACAACAACTGACGACCATTCCAAAATCTGATCCCTGTCTGAATGTGTAAACATGCTGCACCTGTCTTTTAGTGTGAATGTTTCAACAATTAATGTTTATGAAATAACTTTCCCAAGTTCCGGATGTTATACATGTATTAAATACTAAATCTTATAAAAGCTCTGGAACAAGTCGATATCTGAGATTAAGATGGCAGTGCCTGCATGAACAACCAGATCATTGTGTAAACATGTGAGATATTAATTTCATTTGGTTTTGGTAGCTTTAACAGGTCATTTAACTCATTCTTGGCTTCATAATGCCAAAGAATTGTAAGTTATTATGCTTTTCAGATAACATTGTTTTAAAGGAAGACCTAAACCCATTCACTCAATAAGAACAATCAATCAAGTCACCTGATCATTAAGGTTATCTCATTTTTAAATGATGTACATAAGCTGCACCATGCAAAATATAGTCTTTGAGTACATCAACATGCACTGTGATCAATAATGTTTGTGAATAAATAATATTCAATAAAAATAAAGCCAGGGCCTGCAATGTTGACTTTCAGATCAGAAAAGTAAGTGCGTCACCAAATTATCTCACTTATATTTTTGATCTCATATAATCATTAACTAATATAAATTATACCTTATAGCGCCAAATACCTTTAGACTATAAACAGAACATTATAATATTAGGAAAGTGCATACAAGTCCATGGACAAGCGTACTGATATATTGTAGATTATGTAGAAGCCGTCTTTTCTAAAATAGTCTGTGGGATTAATGGAATGTTGATAAAAATGAGAAAACAAAGAATTGATTTTTTTTAAAAAGGTGGATATACCAAAAAAGTGTAAGGCATATATGTTTACATGTAAGGTGTAATTTAGTGGGGTAAAAGCATAATGATTATGCCAAAAGCATAATTGTTGACATGAATGCTAATATAACCAATTTCACATAGTTTAGAAATATAGCAACTTTATATTTGTACGGAAAAACTGCAATAATATTCTCAGATGTGTGGATGACAGTTACTAATTAGGTCCATATATTAATGAGACACCCATCCATGTACAAATTCTGGAAATGCTGGGAAGGGTCAATTTATATATAAAAGATTTGTTTGTTTGTTTGATTAGGATTTTTAACGTAGCTTAAACAATTTTTCAGTCATATCACTACTATGTCTGCAGTGAGGCAGTTTATAGTGATGTCTAACATGATGTCTCACCCAGTCACATTATCCTGTCACCAGGTCGACCAGTCCTAACACTAACCACTTAATGCTGATCATCAAACAAGGCAGCTGTTAGTACCATTCTTGCAAGTCTTTGGTATGACTCGACCTGGAATTACTCACAACCTCCCGCAGCAGACTATATATATATATATATATATATATATATATATATATATATACATACACACACACACATAAAAGATAAAGCTGGATTTCTAAATTGTGTTGAAATTCATCCATACTAAATCAACACAAAATTCAGTCACTTTAAATTTTCTATCAACTATCAGAATGGACAGAGCATCTTCAGTACACGTTATCACTGCTCAAACAGGTGAAGAGCTTACAAATATGGCAACATTCTACACATTGAGACATAGGTCATAGGTCAACAACAACAAAAATTATGAAATTATCCCCATCAAGAGAGTGCTAAGGAGTAAACCTTTAGTAAATATTGAATTTTGACACATTTTATGTTGCAATAAAACTGGCTGTCAGAAGTATATGTTTTGCTTTGATTATAAAAACAAATTGGTTTCCATGAAATTAGTATCCATGTTTTTACAAATAACATTCACTGTATTGAACACAATTCATTGAACAAGGTTTACTTCTCCAATAAAATATTTTGTATTCCTGTGAGACAAAAATGGTAGCATTAGGTTCTTACCCTGTTCTCACTTAAAGCAATTTTACATTCATCTTACCCTGTTCTCAACTAGACCAATTTTACATTCAAGTGAACAGAACATAAATTAAAAAAACTCACCTTTCTAGAACATCTCCTTCTAAAACAGTTTGTACAGGGAGGTAGCCTAAACGAGGATGCTTCTGGAAGTGTTTCTTGGACTTGAATTTATTCTTAAATACTTTCGTAAGGTCTCTAAGATCTTCGCCTGAGTTTGTCTGCAAAGGAAAGTTGAAGTTATTATAGATCATTTTATTAGTGTCATCCGAGTTTTCTTTTGAAAGAATATTATTATTATTCATATTTACTGCATGTATTCGGATACAGTCTGTTTCTCAACACCAAATTTTGGGAGGGTCAATAAACATGCATTGTAATTTTCTGTCAAGGAGATAAAAGAATTGTATTTGTACAATTCTGTTTTTGGACACAACTGAACTTCTAAGACAAATGGGACAGACTAATATAACTTTTGGAATGTTGACAAATGACTTGCTCATCATTCTTGACAAGTTACATGTACAATTCAAACTGCTGAAAATTGGGAGAACCATATGTTGATATTCGTTAGGTCACTGACACAGATAAACAAATCACATTTGATTAAAAGAATATTGCTTCAGTGCAGAGACATGGTCTCAATCATAAAAACACAAGAATACATCACCAATTACTGAGAGAATACCGTGCTTCTCAAAGCTTTCATGTAAAAAATTACTTTAACATTTCATTATGAATCCACATACTATCAAATACCAGTTATGTGGTGGATATGCAGTGAATAATTTTTTTAAAAATTGTCTTCAAAATTAATAAGCACAAAATGAGTCCTTATTTCATGTCTTTTATATATTGTTTCGAAAATGTATTGATGTTGTAGGGTTTAATGCCATTTTTCAGCACATGATAGGCTATAAATGGCGGCCAGTATTAATGGCAGAGGAAGAACCTGGGAAAACCTCCAGAAAGAACCACCAACCCAGGAGAAGCTACTGGCAAGCTTTCTCACATACCCACATTGACTGAATCTGAGACTCGAACCCACACAGACAGAGGTGAGATGGCAGTGATCCATAACAGAGAGCGGTTTATACCACTCGGGGTCCCCGCTTTGAATGTATACATATTTAAATGCAATGTAGTTTGTTATTAGTCATATATATGTTTTGACACTAGACCATATATATTTATAATAGCACTGGTTCATTGGCTCTATTAGTTGCTATAGGATCAACTGTTTAAGTACTCCAATATATATCCTAATACAATGCTGCTATAACTATATACAACATTACAATCAAGAATCTTTTTATTGTATCTATTTTCAGTTTGTTTTTATTTAATGACATATATTCTTGGATCCAAGTTTCATTCATGCAGATTTTAGTACATGATCAAAGATATTTAAGACATGGTGAATTTTTTTTCCCGTTCAATTGTGAAGTTATTTTTCTATGCGATTAAACAAAGCAGGTAATGACTTAACGTACCTGTAAAGTATGGTTAGACTGCTTTGCTACTTAAAGGATAACCTAATACTGCGGGGAAGGGGACTGGTTGCTCGAGCTTGCATTCATTTACTTGTTTTTGGACACAATGAATTATATGTCTGTTTTAGAAAGAGAGAAGAAAGGATCTATGTTCTGGTGAGGAAAAAGAATGCAATTACCTTTTATCATCAGAAAACATGTTAAAAATATGGTATGTTGTGTAATATAAATGAAGTTTCCATAGTTCAGTTGTATTACTGAATGTAAACTTTTTAAAGTTGTAAAAGAAAATTAATGAACATTAATTACTTCAGACCATGAAGAGTATATGACTGTACAATTGTAAAATAGGCACTCTATGATTGTATAATTGTAAAATAGGCACTCTATGATTGTATAATTGTAAAATAGGCACGCTATGACTGTACAATTGTAAAATAGGCACTATATGACTGTACAATTGTAAAATAGGCACTCTATGAATGTATAATTGTAAAATAGGCACTCTATGATTGTATAATTGTAAAATAGGCACTCTATGATTGCATAATTGTAAAATAGGCACTCTATGAATGTATAATTGTATAAACGGCACTCTATGATTGTATAATTGTAAAATAGGCACTCTATGATTGTATAATTGTAAAATAGGCACTCTATGACAGTACAATTGTAAAATAGGCACTCTTATGATTGTATAATTGTAAAATAGGCACTCTATGATTGTATAATTGTAAAAAAATCAGCTTATGATCATAGAATGTAAAACAGGCAGTCTACAACTGAATAATTGTACAACAGGCAGTCTGTGCCTGTACAATTGTACAACAGGCAGTTTATACCAGTCTAATTGTAAAATTACACAAAATGTTTGCATAAATCTCAGTTATATGTAAAATGCAATTTAGTTTCTGATATCACAATAAAACAGCTTCTTCCATTTATCCATTCTATATCCATCTCTATACACCGCTCCCTCGATAACTCGCGCCCTGATAACTCGCGAACCCGCTTATAACGCGGTGTCCAGGGTGGATCCCGTTTTTTTAAAGAAAATATTTTTTAAAAATGAAGAAAATCGTGATCAGAACTGGTGAATGAAACCTTGATATATCGCCCGTTTTATCGTCGAAAATGACGGTTAGTGCCCGAAAAGTTAGAATCAACATCGTGAAATTTTCAGGTTTTAATAAGGAATCGCATATCTTGTTAGATTTTATCAGGAAAAATATTTTCTCAGTTCACTGTAAATAATAATACTGTATATGTGTAGGGGAAATTAGTGTTTTAATCTTTTCATTGTGTTGCAATGTAAGCAGTATAATCGTTGCATGTTCTCTTCTATTCAAACATGAAAAGAGTCAATTGACCGTCACATCGATGCCCGCGAGCACATCTCTGAGAACCTAATTAAATGCCGGCTTCGTTTTGATCGACGACTTGGGGATGTGTTTGTTGCATTGTAAAACTCAATTAAAATTGACCTGCTTTGTTTTATAAGGCGGTCTTTTGTATCAAATCAGGTAAAAGACGTACAATACAAAAGTTCAATGGAATGCAAATCCTACATGCATAAACTCTTGTGGTCAATATCGTGTCTCAACATCAATCAGATTAGTTGGACCAATCGAATATGGTTTCAAATAGTATGTACTTATTGTCATTAGAGTATATATTAATCAGTAATTTATCCTAATCATTTGTAAATGGGATCATGGAGAGCAAGGGAATCAAGCGAAAGGCGTACTCGGTGAATGAAAAGCTTACTGTCATAGAGAGGGTTCGTAATGGTGAATCAAGATCAAAAGTTTGTAGTGAACTTAAACTTGCCGAGTCGACACTCAGAGGTTGGCTCAAGGATGAGCAGAAATTTCGGGATTATTTGCATGAAGTTGATTCTGATGATGGATTTAAACGGAAACGGGCACGCACTGCAAACGACACAGAATTAGATGATGCTGTGTACACCTGGTTCACACAACAACGTGAACAAAGTGTTCAGATTTCGAGAACAATTCTCAAGGTCCAGGCAGAGAAAATGGCAAAAACTATGGATACTGAATCAGATTTCATGGCAAGCCATGGATGGCTTTGGAGATTCCAGCGCCGACATGGAATAAAACAAAATTCTTTGTCGGGAGAGATACGCTCAGCAAATCAGACGGCCTCATCTAGTTATCCCAACCAACTCCGTGAGATACTGACCCGTGATGGATATACAGACGAACAAGTTTATAATTGTGATGAGGCTGGTCTATGCTATCGGATGATTTAAATATTTTTTTTATATATTTTTTTTACATGTCTGACGTTTAGACCCATTAAATTCATGGTTGGTAATGGTTTATCTTTGTAATTTTTTTTTTTTACATTTTACTCTATCTATCTATTTAATCAATCTATCTATGTATCTATTTAGTGATAGCAGAATTTTATGTTTTAGATCAACACAAGTTTCGACGTTATCGTTTTTCGATATGAATGTTATCTTTTTTGATAAAATAAATCTTGATTCATTTTGAACAAACAATAAAACTAGAATGTATCCAAATCAACACAAAAAAGCAGTGACGTAATACACAATGTTTTTAGCGATACACATGTTAAGAATATTGATACCTCGTGGAATATTTTTTCAAGAAATTATAGATAATTTATAAAGAAAAACGACCAACACTTTTATAAAGAAATATTTATTCAGTTATTTTCAGCACGATAATAAAACGAGTATTTAACAATGCACCCCCCCCTTTCGCCTCTGTCGATCTATAATAACTTTATTAGTTTTTTTTTTTTTTAATAGGTCCCTCGGTAACTCGCTCCCTCGCTTATAGTGCGGTCGATGTTTTTGGACCCCGTTGTGCGCGAGTTATCGAGGGAGCGGTGTAATTGGCGCTAGCATCTACATGTTCTCCTCAAGGATGTCAAGATAAATTTGACAATACGTAATATTAAGCAAAGATATTAACTATTTTTGAAGCATGAGAATATATATCTTCAATTCATGACAAATATTTTTAACTGATAACTTACAGGAGTACAGTATTCTTGGATGGGGTGTGTGAGTTTGTGATGTTTGGCTTTCCTCCCTGAGTAGAAACAATTCTGACATATGTCAAAATTAAAGCACCTTAGACAACGATACCTGAAGGAAATTAAAAAACATTTCAACATTCATCCAAACTGGCAAACCAGCCATGCTTTTTTACATTTATGAATCATGTGACTATATTTTAAATTAGACCAATTAATTAATTAATTATCTTAAGACTATCTTAAATGGAATCAGAATAATAGATAATAGATCAAGAAAGTAATGATAATCCACTGAGTATTGGTGAATTAGCAATAATACTGATATTTACTTTCCCATACCTTTCATTTAAATAAACAAACTATCTGGATTGTAAAATCAAAGAATTATGATTTAAAAAAATGGATTAATATTTAAAATTTAGCTGAACCAAGGCTAACAAATACAGGTATTGGCAATTTAGACAGAACCCTATATAGAATAAAAACACCAAAACAGACATAATGGGCTCAAATTTATAAAATGTTATCAATGAATCTTACCTGAAACCTACAATAGGGAAAGCTTTACAAATATTGCACTTGGACTGGTGTTTGGCATTTTCTGCAACGGCCATGCGATGCATGACTGGTACCCATACTAATGACTGGGGCTCCATCTTTAACCATTCTAGAAAATGAGTGACCTGGACTTCTGACTGACCTTTCGCCTGAAGTAAAATATTTATGTCAGTTACTAAATATATTATAACATGAGTGCTCATTAAATGTGAAATTTAGTAAATAAGTTAATAATATCAACTGCTACTCTGATCACTAGATAGCAAAGGATATTTAAATTAAAATGAATCAGTAAAAGGTGTTAGCAACTGATCACCTACATCATTCGTGTTGCTAAACTCGAGTATCATGCAGTAATACTTATGCTGTGCATGTTGTTTATGGACTCTGTTGATTGTAAATTATCAAGAGAAGTAAATGGGTTTTCATAAATGTTAAATTATGACACAAGATGAATTTGATATAAACATTCTGCTTCCAGATGCAATTTATGTATTTCATCTCATCAATTTAAGTTTCAAGTCTGAAATATCACAACTGATTATATTCATAACATTTTTAAAAAATGTTCCAAGTACAATCCCACAGTGTATGTAGCATACAGTATTTACTACAACTGCTAAATTTTTACAGCATTCCTGGATTATTCACAACCACACTAATACTGAGGTCAGGTATGGATCCAATTTTTGTTCTTATCCAAATATACCAAAAATGTAGCTGAACATGAATAAATTCATAATCAAAACTGAAAAATGAGACCTTGATATGTTAATAATTTTATCTTTAAGTGGTTAGTACCTGAAAAAAATAAAAGTTTAAAAACACCTTATTATATTTGTTCAAATCTTTGTTTTTTTATATCTCTTGCCAATGAACTGATTAAAAGGATTCAACCAATTAATTACCTTTGAAGTGTATTTCTACTGAAATAATTCTATACAATATGAAGTTAAACACAGAAGTAGTCCAACTATATCAAGGGGAGGTAAGCAATGAATAGTCATCTCAATCATTTCATCTCAGGATCAGAATTTAGAGTTATGCTCTTTTACACATTTTGACTGGCATTTCAAGGTCAAGAGAGCTAAATATATTAAGTGCGTTATTATTTGAAATCCAAACTATTCTTAGCAATAGAGAGTAGACAATGTATTATAGGATTAGTGGGATGAAACAAAAGTATGCCAAGAAACTTGTTACAAGAAATATTGTCCTTAATCAAGCATGTTGATGGATGTACATGTATATATGGAAAAAAGATGGTCATTCCGATGGATGCCATTATTACTATTGTTAATTTTCCGGGCAAGGTGGGCTCAATAATAAGAAATATTGTTCTGCAAGTTGCACTGATTTCAAATAAATTGACACAAAATAGCTTGATGAAATACGGATCATTTTAAGTTAAAACCATTGCAATTACTAGTTTAATACCGTAATAGCAACATAACAAATCATTGTCTTTGATATTAACCTTTACCTATCTATGATATGACTGAAATCAAACACACTATGGTTCTAAATAGCCATTGTTAATTATTTTTGTGGGTATCTATTTCCAATGTTCGAGTGAAAAATAGATTTTCATGGATCATTAGCACCTAAACCGTCATGGATTGGTGTAGGGTTCCTATTATTTCTACATAAGTATCATTGTTTGTTAAAACTTTAAATTCAGGTTTTATAGCAATCACAAAGTCCATAACAATCGGCACCACTCAAAGTCGGTACCCCACAAAAATGGTGAATTCTGAGTACTACATTCAGTAAAATTAGAACGCGTCATTAACTGTCCTGTAGTGGCAAGAAGATTTTTCAAGACACTTGTTGTGGCAGCCATATTGGATATATGAATTGCTATCTTAATGACTAAAAATACCAAGATGATGTAGAGATAAAAATATTTTTAAGATATGCCTTTTCAACCAGAATTAGCAATAACAAGACTGTCAAGATGGCTGCTGTAGTAGCTGTATTTGATCTCAGATTTGTTTCAATTTCACTGTGATCAATTAGATATCATAAGAAACAGAGATACTCATACGATTTTATCACAAAGGGCGAATTTACCCCTTGTCCCAAAAATAAGAGCAGGGGTGGGGGTGGGGTTAAAACAAAACTGAGGTGGAGGAGGAAATGACCATACTTTATTATTTATATATAGCAATAGTATCCTACAGAAACTCAATGTGGATAGGCAATCAGGGGTCATAACTCTTTGTTACAATTGCAAAACAAATACACAAGTAGAGCAATTTAAATCAAATGTGGAGGTTTATTGTAAGCCATTCTTTATTCTTCTTTTGCACTAAATGTCGACTGTAGTTCTTTATTAGCCAATCTTATACCTGTACATTTAAATGTGAATGAATTGATACTTCTAACAACATGCATCTGTCTCTGCAATCAGTAGGCAAGTCAAATGTGCAAATCCATGCCATGGTTCGTTACATCCAGGGTGAAGCAAGCAAGAAATACCGACATGTTCCTACCATTTCAGCGCAGCTGCGTACCATTTCAAAACAACTGCGAACACTGGGTTCCACATTGCTCCCGCCAAAAGCTGCCACCTCCCCTAGTTGCCGTGGTATCTGCATGCAATCATGCAGTAACAGGCCCAGCTTTCTCTGGTCAGTGTACCCGTTTGTGTCAGCAATAAGACGGAATAAAACTGAAAATGAATCAAAATTGACTGATTGTATTTATAAGTGAACATCAGACACCCAAACAGGAAGAACATAGCTACTGATTTAACACGACTCCATACTTCAACAATATATCGGATCTTTATTTAATAAGGCTAATTTAGGTATCATTAGGCAGTACAGGCTGCCAGTGATTGGTGCTAGGTTAAAAATTCCACTGTACAGGCTGCCAGTGATTGGTGCTAGGTTAAAAATTCCACTGTACAGGCTGCCAGTGATTGGTGCTAGGTTAAAAATTCCACTGTACAGGCTGCCAGTGATTGGTGCTAGGTTAAAAATTCCACTGTACAGGCTGCCAGTGATTGGTGCTAGGTTAAAAATTCCATTGTAGAGGCTGCCAGTGATTGGTGCTAGGTTAAAAATTCCACTGTACAGGCTGCCAGTGATTGGCGCTAGGTTAAAATTCCACTGTACAGGCTGCCAAAGAATACAGCTAGATAACAATCCCATTGCACAGGATGCCAATGAATAGTGCTAGGTTGCAAAAGCTACTGCTAACAGTTGAAAGGTAGCTTGCCGCAATCACTGAATGCAAGTGTAATATATGACCAAAGATGAGTCTATGATTACCAGTGTAATAATAATATGTGATTTCAGATATGGGTGATTGATTCCTAGTGTAATATATGACCACAGATGAGTCTATGATTACCAGTGTAACATGTGATCACATTTATGGGTCTATACGATTACCAGTGTAATATTTGACCAAAGATGTGGGTCATTGATTACCAGTGTAATATGTGATTACATATGTGGGTCATTGATTACCAGTGTAATATGTGATTACAGATGTGGGTCATTGATTACCATTGCAATGTGATTACAGATGTGTGTGTCTATGCTATTAGAAGCTGCTTGTGCATTACACACATACATATGGATAAAACAATGTACAATGAATATTTGTAAACATGAACATCTCTTGTACAGTGACTGCACTAAAAATCATAAAACATTTTTGCAAAATCTCTTTAAAGTCATTAAAACTGAGCTTGACTCAGTGAAATAGTGGACAAGAAAGCTTTGAACAATTTATCTTTATTTATTGAATAAATGTACCTCTAATACTAAAATACCCACTAAAACAGAACTTTCAGAGGCAGAAAATGTACTAATCATCCTGGGCATTTTCAGTCTCTTGCATTCAGGGTATTTTCAGTTTGTAATCTTCATTTCCCTAAACAAAGACTTGCATCCTCAGTATTTTCAGTCCCTAAACAAAGACTTGCATCCTGAGTATTTTCAGTCCCTAATCAAAGACTGATCCAGAGTATTTTCAGTCCCTAATCAAAGACTGATCCAGGGTATTATCAGTCCCTAATCAAAGACTTACATCCAGAGTATTTTCAGTCCCTAATCAAAGATTCATCTAGGGTATTTCTTTGCAGTCCCTAATCAAAGACATCATCTAGAGTATTTTCAGTCTCTAATCAAAATCTTACATAGTATTTCTTTGCAGTCCCTAATCAAAGATTCATCCAGAGTATTTTCAGTCCCAAAATCAAAGACTCATCAAGAGTACTTTTAGCTGCTAATCAAAAACTCATCTAGAGTACTTTCAGTCACTAATAAAAGACTTACATCCTGAGTATTTTCAGTCCCCAATCAAAGAGTCATCCAGGGTATTTTCTGTCCCTAATCAATGACTCATTCTGAGTACTTTAAGTCGTTAATTAAAGACTTACATCCTGAGTATTTTCAGTCCATAATCAAAGACTCAACCACATTACTTTCAGTCCCTAATCAAAGACTTTCATCCAGAGTATTTTCAGTCCCTAATCAAAGATTCATCCAGAGTTTTTCAGTCGCTAATCAAAGACTTACATTTATATTTTTCATCCATTTGTCCATTACACATCAGCAGAATGCCAACTTTAAAGGATAAAACACGAACCTTTCCTGTTCTGGATCTGGAATAGAAAAAAACAAAACAATAACTGCATACTCACTGACATGCTCTTTTGTCAAGCGAAATTAGTGTTTCACGTGTATCTTGTAATTCAGATTCATTATACCATATATACTCGGCGCAAACCATTGGTTGATTTGAAGTCATTTCCTAGTTATGCCGGCAGTTTAACCAATAAAATGTTAGCTTATATAGAGTGAGTGTACATTGCTAACGAAAGGGGAAAAAATTTGACTTCAATAGTGGCAAAATTAGTGGAAATATTTAGATTAGAAAATGAAGAAAATTACGAGAATCAGCCACTGGAAATAGACTTTTACTTGACAGACTGAATTAGTATTTACACAAGGTTTAGTTTGCAATAGAGATGACAAGTGGAATTTGTATGTACATCAAATGGAGTGAATTTCACATGTTGATAGTGTTAATTATTCAGTGTGAATTCATAATGGATTTTTATGGCTTATTCATGGCAAGAGAAACAAATTGGTACGAATGTCATTTTATCTTTATGTGTCAGTTTTATTTTTGCATGTAGTTCCAAATTTTTATACCATTTTGTATGTAATTTTATTGAGAACTGCTGTGCCAAATTTTAGCTTAATTAAACTTAAAGGAATGTAAATCTAAAAAATAACATTTAATACTCGTAGCTCTCTGAAAAAATCTGTAAGCCAAGTATACTCAGCAAGTCTCAGGGATACAGGCACTGGTAAGGCTACCACTGCTCTAGTCAATCTCTGCAAGTATGCTGTCAGGGACTACCTAGCTATTTGGCTCAGGGGTTAATGTGTTAATTAGTTTTTAGCATCATGTCAAGTGAAGTAAATAAGATTGTTAATAACTTTCAAGGCAAGCCAATTCTATCTATGCAAGAGCAAGTGGTCACGGATGTATATTAAATCAACTCATTTTAACTATTTAAACATCATGCGAATTACCCTTATCATTAGATTTTACATTGGATTAAAATCAGTACAACTTTTATCATCATATTTTTCACAAGTACAGGCTGTTGTTGTTATCCCAGAAAACCCCAGAAAGAACCACCGACCTTTGAGAAGCTACTGGCAAGCTTTCTCACATAACTACATTAGCCGAATCTTAGACTAAAACCCATGCTGAGATGGCAGGGATTTGTAACTGGGAGCGCTTTAGACCACTCGGGGCCCCTATAAGTACAGGTAACATAATTAAAGTGTCTCGCATGAATCATTGACTTATCATGCTCATTTGCAAATGTGATTAATGATAGTACAAGAACAAAGTGAAAGCCACACTAGGTGCTTTAAAAGCTTAGTTTCACAGATAAGATACATTATGTATTACAACTTCTCAAGTTTACAGTAAACCTAAAATACCCAAATTGGCACTCAGCGCTTTGCAGTCATCAGCAGAAATTTTGCCAGTTAAAACTTCCAACAAAATCACCACATTGGTATTTTACTAATATAATGAAAAAACCCAACAAATTATAAAGTTTTGACATTGTTGTTTCTCTAAATAAATGTGGTTTCTTCAAGCAAGTGTTACCGTGGTCTTTTTAAACATAATTTTTTTCTTCTTAATCTAAATCTACAGTAACATCAGAATTCACTTGCAAAATACTGTGATATGTTTTCGCTGGAATACGTATGCTGAAACCAATATGGAGTTGTTTCAAATGATCTTTCATTGATTAAAAACCTATTCAAAAAAAGAAAATTTATACAGATATGGGAACAACATCCTTAGAAAAAGCTATTTATTGACAATTATCCCAACACAACTATTAAACAAATATTCAACCACCCCTCCCACCTCTTTTCACTTTTGATGGCCATACTTTTCTCAATTTTTCCATGATCCCTTGGCAACTCATGCCCCTGTTTATGAAGCAGCCTTTATGAAGTGAAAATGTAGTACTATGGACCCTCACTATGAAGCCTCTCAATAAACTGCTGCCCTTCTTACAATAATATATCTTATTAAAGTCTTTGAATTTTATCATAGCAACATGGATTATCCTACTAAATAGCAATTTTAGTTCTTGGTTACTAGAGACTAATTAATTGTACACGGATTTCACATTAATTGAATGCACTTCTTATTTTTTTGTATCTGTAAGCACTATAATAGTTTACCTATTTTTAACATCCCTCAGGTTCCATTACTTATAATGGAAGTCACTTTAATACACAGGATAAGGGAATACTGTACTAATATATCATTAAAAGAAGTGAGTACCGTATTTTCCGGCCTATAAGTCGAGACTTTTTGACTTGAAAGTTCGGTCTTCGTCTTATACTCCGAATCGACTTATATATGGATTTTGTCATTGAAATTGCATCGACTTATACATGGATTACAGTATCCGGTATTTTATTGATATTGCTCTATAATCGGCATAATCGAAAACAGGTTACATAGAAGTACAAATTCATGTTAAATTACTATGTCAATAAATTGTCATAAAATAATATGACTGCATTTATATTTGTAAGTTTTGTCATTATTTATTTTGCATTCTGCGTGTTTTTTCTTATTTCTCAAACATAAAATAAAAGAAAACAATTACCGGTAAAAACTTCACCGGGCCGCATAGCACACTTACGGTCTATACTCTATAGTTTACTGTACTAATTCAAAGCATATTGTTTGTTCCTTAAAAAAAAAGATATGAAATAACTGGTTCATGAATATTTGATTTTCCAGTATAATGTTGGACACACGTGAGCAATTACCGGCATAGGTTTTTTTATTGATCCAATTGATCCTACAAAGGGATGTAATCCATATTAACTCGAGTGTTCTATGATTATTTATAAAATAATGTAGATCATGCATTCTACTGAATCCCCCAAATCATATGTTTCTAATTGTATTTGACAAAGTTTCTCAAATAAATTACCGTAGGTTTAAACTACACTAAAATCAGATATATGGATGGACTACCAGTACTCATAAATCATCAGTGATCCATGATTTTTAGTTTCGCAATTCAGTTTAAAGCAAATTGTAATGTCAACACTTCACCTATATTCATTTTAAACCAGCTGACGTTTTGGTGTCTCTCTTTGATTATGTCGGTTGTTGATAAATTGGTATTTGGTTTCCAACAACAATCAAAGCCAGTTGCCTCAATTGTTTCGATCTTGATATTGGCTTTAGCTACCGATACTAGTTACCATATTGCCGGTACCCCATTGTTCTTTATCATTAATCCGCATCAATTACGCTACTCGTGTTTAATATCAATGGGATTAAGTACAACAGGAAATGATGCCCATTCCCTTCTCTCGATGTAAATAATGAATTTAGCCATGGGCATTGTTTTCATTGCTTTAGTATGGGCACATTTTAATGAGTTCGGTATATTTTGATCAATCTTTTCAGTCATAATCATTCATATAAATATCCCCTTACAAATCATACAACTTCTCTCACAATGCCTCCCGTAAAATCACGCAAGTCTTACACGGCGGCTTTTAAGCTGGAAGTTGTAAAGTTCGCTGAAGAGAATGGTGGGAATATGGCTGCTCACAGGAAATATGGTGTAAGTGAAAAATGTGTCCGGGATTGGCGTAAAGCTAAGGTTGCATTATGCGCTACAAAAAAAAAACAAAGAAAGCAAATCGTGGCTGCAAAGCAAGATGGAGTAATACTGAGGATAAATTAGAAGACTATGTTTTGACACAACGTGCCGCGTATTAGAGTACATCAAAAGAACATGACGCAATAGCTGGGCGGCAAGTTCAAAGAACTTTGACTAGCAGCTTGTGTGGGAAAATGTGCTTTAGCTTCCATTATTTAATCTACGGACATGTACTATTTCATCATTCATTACGTACACCCGTTACGTAATTGTTGTTTATTTTCTTTTCATTGAATTCAGTCACATAATGATCTGTGACAAAATTATTGAATATTTTACATCCGTGTGTGGATATTTTCGATGGAAATATTTGTATTATGGATTCAATGTATGTTACAAGATTCGCTGGTGAGTACACGGTGTTGATACTCTTTTCATGCAATAGATTATACATGTATATATAAATTAGACACGTGTATGTACCAATGCATGGTTCTCTGAATAAAGTACCGTAATTGTATTTGACAAAATTTCTCAAATAAATTACCGTAGGTTTAAACTTTCAACTGGAAGGAATGATCATAGCTCTTGTTGCAATGGATATTGCCGGTAATATGGAATATTACATGACGATATCATCAATATTCATGCAACCGGAAGTTACTACCGGTAGTATAAAATACATAGCCAAGTTATTGACCTGGCCTCGTCTTATACTCCGAATCGACTTATATATGGACGAAGGATGGAAAATTTACAAAATTTGTCAATTCGACTTATACTCCGCATCGACCTATAGGCCGGAAAATACGGTAGTGTACTTACCTATCATAGACACTAAGTATCCAGTTTAGCACCAAATCAACACAAAGAGGTATGTTTATGAGGTCTTGATGAACTCTGGCTGTCTGCTCGTACATGGCTGCTACACAATTTATAATCTCTAAAACATCCATAATCTTGTCATTATGACCCCGCAGACCCTGCTTCTCAAATGAATCTGTTGCCATACTCATTGTGATCAGATCCACTGCAATAAGAAATATGCAAACTTA
Source organism: Unio pictorum (assembly GCA_030141615.1). Lineage (NCBI taxonomy): Eukaryota > Metazoa > Mollusca > Bivalvia > Unionida > Unionidae > Unio > Unio pictorum. Next base: position 1,962,491 of record JARLTB010000026.1, read on the forward strand.
CAACTTTTAGTGTTTACCATATGCACTTGCTTTTAAGTCCTATTGCAAACATAGACCATAACCTGCTGTTGCATAATATCTGGTAGATCAAGGTCTATGTTGTTTGTTCTACTGATTATTTGTAAGAAACTTCACAAACCCAATATCTTCTGGTGCAATTATGTGATATCATGTTAATGAGCAAGCAATGTGGAAAATTTTGTAGTGGAATTGAGAGTTGAAGATGCATTTAATACATTAACCCCTGCTGCCCCAATAACTCATCGCACTTTACCCCCCTTATCTCCCGAGCGCCTCGATAATGGGGCTGAGTTTGCAATGCTTGTCTCCCGAGCGCCAAGTTTGGGTGGCAGTATTTAGCAAGGCCCATATCCCGCACAACAACTTGTCTCGTCACAAAACATTGGTTAGTTTGAAGCTATTTTCGAAATATGCTGGCAGTTTAACCAATGAAATTTCAGCTTACAAAGATAGAGCGAACATTTGTGAACAAAAGAAAATTTTGTTTACTTCGATTGCAGCAGAAATAGTGAAGATATATAGATCTGAAAATGATGGAAATTGAAGAGAATCAGGCGCTTGGAGCAGAGTTTTATTTGACAGATTCTGATGGCGAATTTTCAGGATTTTCATCAGACAAGATCGATAGTGACATCGAAAATTGCTATTGATGATAAAAGTGGCAGTGATGAGGATGAGAATGTTTAAGAGGCTGGAGAAGAAGAAGAAAATGAAAGAAGAGCTGACCGATGGATCATAAATGATAGAACCCACGTTGACAAGAGGCCATACACAGGACCAACATCAGGACCAACAACAGATTTAGATACTAATGCAAATGAATTTAATTTTTTTGAGTTTCTTTCCCAGCATTTTTGTTTCACCTGATCGTAGATGAGACAAATCTCTATGCAAGATGAAAGCAGGAGGAGAAAGGAGACCCAAACTGGAGAGATGTTACAGAGAGAGAAATTAAAGCATGGATGGGAAGGAGTTTTTAGGAGTATTCTTCAGCTCCCGAGACAGCTATGTACTGGTCAACAGATGCCCTATTTGGAAACCTGAGTGTGAGAAGAATCAAGGGGAGAGATAGATTTGATATAATATCACAATATTTTCATATCAATGATAGTCGTCATAATCCACCCAGGCTTCGACCAGGTCATGACAAGCTGCATCACGAGAGGCCAGTCCATGATGCTATTCTAAAGTGCTGCTTAGAAAACTACAATCCTCATCAAAATGTAAGTGTAGATGAAGCCATGATAAAATTTCGAGGTAGGCTATCTTTTCGCCAGTATCTACCAGCCAAGCCGACAAAGTATGGAATCAAGGTCTGGCTGAGGGCTGACCCAACAAATGGCTACACCAATGAATTTCAAATTTATACAGGTAAGGACGCAGGTACTAGAGAAGTTGGATTAGCAACACGTGTCGTTATGGACCTGACAGAAAAGATTTGGGAAAGAAACCACATAGTAAATGTAGATAATTATTTCACCAGTCCAGATTTATTCAAGAAGCTTCTACAGAAAGGTACGTATGCACACGGAACCATAAGATCTAACAGAAGAGGATATCCTATACAGCATCTTAATAAAAGAGATATTAGGGTTCAAGAGGAATTCAAAACAGTACAGCGAGGGGAAGTAACAGCTTGTATCTGGATGGACAAGAAGCACATATACACTCTATCAACAGCAGAAGATCCAGTAGCCATAGAGAAAACAGTACAGTGTAAAAACAAAAATGGGCAAGTCAGGGAAACCATCTGTCATGCCAGAATACAACAACAACATGAAGAGAGTGGACACTGCAGACCAGTTGAGGTCACAGTACAGTACATATAGAGCAGCGAAAAAATGGTGGTTGTACCTGCTTTGGTTTTTGTTTGATATCGCCGTCACCAATGGATTCATACTAATGAGAGAATCAGAACATGTCAAGCGGAGCAAGAACAGACGGATAAAAGCACACAGATTAGTTGATTTCAATATGAATCTGGCGAAATTGCTTATTGGAGACTACCAGGAAAATGATCTAGCAGCACAAACTACAAGAACAGGAGGACACTATCCTACGAATGGTGAAAAGAGGGGAAGATGTCGACAGTGCAGTAAACAAAAGCGACGTCGTGAAGTTGTGAATATCTGCATTCACTGCAATGTTCATTTATGTGTAGATTGTTTTAAACCATATCATGTAGATCTTTTGAAGAACCGTTAAATACAAATTTGTGAAATAATTTTTTAATACCATGAGTGCTCATAATTCAATGTTTGATAAATGTTTTATTAGTTTTTAATTTTCAATTAGAATTCTAAGGAAGAAAGGTAAGTAAAGATTAAGAAAAATATGCCAATATGTGTACAGTATTCAAAAGATGTCAAGTCTACAAAAGAGATGACAAATGTTATTTTAGTGTACATAAATATAATTATATAATGGGTTGATGGTGTTCATAATTCTGTGTGAATTCATAATGGATTTTATGGGATATTCATGGCAAGAGAAGCAAATTGGTAAGTACATCAATTGTTGTCACCTTTATGCAAGAGTTTTATTTCTGCATGTAGCATGAAATTTACACCATTATGTATGTAATTTTATTGAGAACTGCTGTGTCAAATTTCAGCTTAATTAGATGAATAGAAATAAAGTAATAACAAATTTATTGCAAGTAGGCCCCTCTATAAAAATCTGCAAGCCAAGTGCTGTCAGAAAGTCTCGGGTATACAAGCACTGGTAATGCTAACACTGCTCTAGATGATCTCTGAAATTATGCTGCAGGGGGATGCCTAGCTATTTGGCTCAGGGGTTAATGTGTTAACAATACTTGCACAATATTTGCAATAAATGATAATTGTATTATTTATCATTACCGGACATTTGAGTGAAATTTTTCTCAAAATATCTTCACAAATAGAGACGCTACAATAATTCAGCTGTATGATAATTTTTTCAAAATTTGACTTTTGTACAAGGCAGAGACATCAGTAAGGCTGGAAAATAAATGTCCAATTTTTAAAAATCTTTCTATTCTAGGAAGAAAAGTAAGTGAATCTGATATTTTTTTAGACACACCAGCAGTAAATTTCTGTATTTTTAATATATCATATATTAAAGACAAGGCACGGAAATGATAATAATCACGTGTAAAGATGACAACCTAAAGAGAATGCATGGAAATAATAATAATAATAATAATAATAATAATAATAATAATAATAAATGTAATAATGTGTAAAGATGACAACATAAAAGAGAAGGCATGAATATAATAATCATTTATACTTACAGCATAATTTTTTCTGTAATAACCTGAGCTTCATTGCAGTTCTATATGCTGCAAATCTGGCACTGTTTAACTCATCTGAGATGGAAAAAAAATATAAAAAAACCATAAAAAACTAAATATATATATATATATATATATATATATATATAGAGAGAGAGAGAGAGAGAGAGAGAGAGAGAGAGAGAGAGAGAGAGAGAGAGAGAGAGAGAGAGAGAGAGAGAGAGAGAGAGAGAGAGAGAGAGAGAGAGACTGACTGTGATAACTGGTTAGAGAGTTATAATTCATTTCAAATGGAAATTAAACCCTTGCTCCTAGTAACTGAAACAAAATCATCTACAATTTCATAAAAAAGTTATAATTAATCTTGTGAAGTTCTTGCTTGTCTGACTTTCAGAATGATAATAATATATCTAATAAAGATATTTTTACATGAAATATTCTCCAATGAAAGAACATCAATTGTTAAAGTTCTGGGATACCAACTGAAATGAAACCTGAAAGTAAAAAAGGAAATTCACAAGAAGTCTTGTCTTGTGAACCTAAAGCACAACTTTCTGATTAAAATATCGGATAAATATGACTGTAGAATCTGGTAATCCCAATAGGTATAGCAGTGAGAACACTCTTCAATAAATATAGTCAACAAAAAAAGTATCAATGATATCACTGTCTGGTAATCATAACAGGTCTAACACTCAGACAACTGTCAGATAAATACAGTCACAATTAAGACCAATGAGATCAATGTCTGATAATCACAATAGGTTAACTAACTGTGAGACAACTCTGATAATATAGTCAGCATTTATGTTGTAGTTGTAGTAGGGTTTAACGTAATTTTTCAGCACAATATAGGCTATGCATGGAGGCCAGAATTAATGGTGGAGGAAAAACATGGGTAAAACCCCCAGAAAGAACCACCAACCATGAGAAGCTACTGGCAAGCTTAATCACATACCCACATTGGCCAAATCCGAGACTCGAACCCATGCAGACAGCGGTGAGATGGCAGTGATCCATAACGGAGAGCGCTTCAGACCACTCAGCCACTTGGGGTCCCTAGTCAGCATTTAAAAGGATCAATGAGATCAATGTCTGATAATCACAACAGGCCTAATAGTGAGACAACTGACATAAATATACAACAAAAAGATCACTGAGATCAATATCTGGTATATGCAACAGATATGACAAAGTGAGACAACTTTCAGATACCTAGTCAACATAAAAGATCAATGAGATTAACGTCTGGTAACTGCAACAGGTCTAACAGGGAGACAACAACTGTCAGATAGACAAACAAAAGGAATCAAACTGTTTGTTCAATATATGACCCTAGCATTGCACTTACTTAATGCTTCCATGAGCTCTGTCATCACAGGATGGTCCCAGTGGGTTGTTTCTTGACTGTGACTGAAAACAACAAGTATACAAAAATATACAAATTAATGTACAGTAGAACGTTGATTATCCATTTGGGTATGAGATCGAGACCAGACGGATAACATAATATGTAAATTAAAAGCATTATAAAATAGACCAGGTCATCAAAACATCATAATATCTACGTATGTACATGTACCGGTTTTTTAAATATTTTGATGTACAATGCCTTGACGGTTAACAGACTGATGGTATAATCGGGTGCCAGATAATCAAAGTTCTACTGTATACTATAAAGTATTTTGGAAGTTGACAGCAACAGTTAAAAAGAGAACTTTAATGTACACATATTATTTTCAACAAATTGTGTGAACTTGACCTTATAATTTAATTAGATGTCAATTGCATGATTGTTATGCAGAATTATTTGCAATCAAGTGTAAAACGTTTAAGAAGTAACTGAGGCTGGAATAATATACATATCCAAATATCATTCCTTAACGCTACCTTACCAAGCAGGAAACCAAAGTCACAGCAAATGTACGTAAACTAGAATGACCATTCCACATGATGTTACATCCATACAAAATACAGTTGTAATATGATATTAAATAAAGTGTTATGAAAAAAACTTGCTTAAATCCCTCAATATGAAGCATAGCAAAGGACTCACTTGATATAATAAGGTACTTTGTTTCCTGCCACTGCTCTTTCCCAGGGTGGCTCAACTGAGGCTGAAAGAATAAAAAATAGTTTAATTATTTTTATTAATTCAACATGGATACAGGTGATTCTACAGGTAATAGGACCAAAATAACATTTAAAGGCCATCTATTATACATACTGTTCCAATGCTGAAATATACTACTATTGAAAAAAACAATAGTATTTTAACATTTTTGGGAGAAAACTAAAAACAAGAAAACATGACATTTTTACACACTCTACCCCACATTACAGAAACCAGTCTTCAGAAGATTTGAAATGTTGAGGTACAATGATCAGGTGCATTGATGTGTGGTCGAGTTGGTGAATTATAAAGGCTAACATGTGTATGCAATAGGCTGTTAATTGATTACCTTATTTTTGTAATCTAAAGAGTTTCAAGCCAAATGTGGTATGTCTTTTGCATTATAAATAATAATAGGATCAAAGGTTGTCCATAATGATTTTCAAGTCTTTGAATAAAAATTGTCAAAATTCTGATGTGAGATAAAACTGAAAGATCACACCCCCCCCCTTCCCCAAACAAAAATGTAAAAGTAGCAGAAAATTTTAACAATGTACTCTCAAACTGTATTCTCCATACAAATACATGTAAATCAAATAAATATCAACATTATGTATGAGCATGTAAATCAAATATCAACATTATGTATGAGCTTATACTGTACATGTAAATCAAATAAATATCAACATTATGAATTATAAGCTTATAAACTCATTTGAAGACACAGGATGACCTTAAGGTAACAACTAACCTTCCTTGGATGACCACATATAAACATAATAGCTTTGTTGTTGTAATTGTTGTAGGGTTTTTCAGCACATGATAGGCTATTTAAGGGCCCCGAGTGGCCGAGTGATCTAAAGCGCTGTCCGTTACGGACCACTGCCGTCTCACCTCTGTCTGCGTGTGTTCGAGTCTAAGATTCGGCAAATGTAGGTATGTGAGAAAGCTTGCCAGTAGCTTCTCGTGGGTCGGTGGTTCTTTCCGGGTTTTTCCTCCACCAATAATACTGGCCACCATGTATAGCCTATATTGTGCTAAAAAAAAGGCGTTAAACCATTAAAAACAAAACATAGGCTACACACGGCGGCTAGTATTATTGGTGGAGGAAGAACCAAGGAAAACCCTTGGAAAGAACCACCAACCCACGAGAAGCTACTGGCAAGCTTTCTCACATAACTACATTAACCGAATCTTAGACTCAAACCCATGCAGACAGAAGTGAGATGGCAGTGATCCGTAACGGTGAGCGCTTTAGACCATTCGGGTCCCCCATAATAGCTTTGTAAGTGCTAAATGCAAAGATTATACTATGAACTGCAAGGATGAAAAGCAACTGCATCACCATTGTTCTACAGTACCAGACTTTTGAGAGATAGCAATTAATTTTGAAAATGTTAACAAAATATTCAGTTCACGTTGCAGGGACTTGGGAATTTTTAAGGACAATCAGATATGTACCGTAAGTCGGCTGTGGATAAACAGAACCTGCATTATGCAAATTCTGTGGATGGATCATGTTTTCCACTAATACTGACCTTGTGTGTGTAAAAAAGTGAGAATTTTCACCTTTACAAGTGAGACCAAATAACATATTCATTTATTATGGTCATCGATACCACAAGACTTCTGTATGCATATGCAGGTCTAATCAGCTTGTTCATCACCTCATTAATAATAATAATTTTTCACTTTCCTTCTCTTCTTAATAAAATATTTTGAAGTGTAGTTAATTGGGTTAGCATCACATATACTGAAGAACCTGTTTTTCTGCCCAAAATTAATGGTCTCTCAAGACATGTGGTCTTTCAAGACTGGTTTTAGTGAAGAAGGATGTGAAAGGTACATGTTTTTTAAGTCTACATCTTGTGATGTCCAGATTCTACTTTCATTGTTTGGTATTCAACGTAAGGCAAAAGGAGAGACCAAACTTTTGCAAGATGAAAAGGCAAATGTGCCAAATGCAGTTACAGACAGTTGGTATTCTTCACAGAATTCAATGCTTTCGTGGCTTGAAAATGCTGAATTAGTACAGAAAGCTAAGACTTTTAAAATATTTTTAGTGCATTAACATGTATACATGTATTTTTGTGATATTTAATATCATACTCTAGATCAGGGTCTATGCAGTTTGCTCTACTTATTAGTCCAAACAAACTACAAAGACAAAGGGTCTACCTGCACATTATGGCATTGCATATCTGGGTCTATGCATTTGGATTCAACAAGGTACATAATACTACCATTCTTAATGCCAAATTTTATCACAATCTTATCCCTGGGAAATTAAACACCAATGTACCAATACATTCAAGTTTATAAGACGAGTCTAAATGCAGACTGTACAGATCCACATCTGCAGTCACATAATGCGCCAGTAGATTTGGGTCTGTGCAGTTTGTAAGTAAATATCCCATCCCTGATTTGGAGGAGCATTATGTTATGGCAGATCAGGGTAACTGTTGTTTGCAGTCTGACACAACTTATAAGTGAATATATACGGTATACATTTTTCATTTTGGATTGATTGGTCCTTTAGCTATGTACAAATGTAAATTTTTCAAGAATTTAAATACTGCAATGTTCACAAGCAATCATCCTTAAACCATTAAACTTCTGGCATGTTTTGATGACAGCTGATCTGCTCAGATAAAGCTTACAATTAGGCTGATGTTACATTAGCCAGTATGGTATACAATGTATCTTGTGTTCATCAGCTCAAAAATATGACTAAATAAGGTACACCTCTGTTTCTCGATTCAAATTTATGACCAAAGGGTAAAGACAAATTTAATTATGCATGTGTCTTAGTGTGATTTACAACCAGATAATGATGACTTATGGGTACAACATGACATAAAAGAACGATAATTGCATAATGGCTTGAATCCATGAACAAAGCTCATGTTTAACTCTGATCTGTCTTTACCACATACCATACCATCTATACTTGTCTAGAAGTCCAGTCCAACAATAAACAACACAGACCCTGTTCAACCATTTCATAATGCACACACAGATCAAGGCCTATGTTGCTTGTTCTATTTATTAATAGTCAAAATATAAAAGATCTTCATTATATGATGGCATATGTTGATCAATGCAGTTTGCAGCTGGATCAAACTTATTCATGAGTACATACGGTAGATTTGGAAATCACACTAATTGCCCTGGTCTTCAACAACTGTTAAAAACTAGTAGTATTTCCTATGTACTTCTTTGGCATCCAATAAAGACCAATTTATCTTTGAGGTAAAAAAATACAAATATTACACTATTCAGAGAAATGAATAGTCAAGACGCAAAATATTTGAAGTCATTTCAACATATATAAAGATCACAGGGGTGAAAATGTCCAAATAAAATATACGCCATTTTATGCATGGCCATGGATGTGTTGACATACCATTATGTATCATGAAACTCATTAATGAGTGCAACATAATTTGATTCTGTGTACTTTTATCTTACAGTTTCACAACTTGGCTCTAATCACATTATTGATGCATCAGAATTTCCCACAACCTGTCTCTAATCCCAGCAACTGATGCATCAGATTTTCCCACAACTTGTCGCTTATCACATTAATTGATGCATCAGAATTTCCCACGACCTGTCTCTAATCGCAGTAACTGATGCATCAGAATTTCCCACATGTCGCTAATCCCAGTAATTGATGCATCAGAATTTCCCACAACTTGTGTCTAATCAAGGTAATTTACGTATCAGAATTTCCCACAACCTGTCGCTAATATCAGAAACTGATAATCATCCAATCTTCAAATTCTGCACCAAAGATGCTTAATAGCAAATAAAACAGTAAAAATGAATTCATCAGAATGTTTTAGAAAGTTATCAAATGTCTGTTTCAGGCATAGGTAATATGTAATTCTAATCACAACCATTATTGTTTCTCATAGTATTTTATACTTAATGGTATAAACATTGTACCTTGGTCTTTCATTGTATTCTTATCAATAGCAAATAATAATTCTGAATTGTATTCCTTTCATTCGGAAATATTAATGTAATGTAATCAGATTTCAAAGAAAAGCATTTTTTTCTGAACCAGAAACCATGCAGTAATACCTGTACTGGTATAACCCAATAGACTTATTTTTATCTTTACAGTTTTTAATACCATTCAAAAAGCAGCAAAGAAAACTGCCAATCTTTATTGATAGAGATGAATGTCATATCACAGAAACTTTTTTTCTGTTAATTTCTCCAAAACATGCAGTCGAAAGAGATCCTCCTTAGAAAAATGTTTTGTAAATCATGGCAATATTGTTTGGCAACCATTACTATGGCTGCCAGATTACAGATCAAAGATTACGAGTCTCATTACTGTTCTACAATATCTGCCTTCACTCACGATGACCAAAAATATCATCTGTCTGTCTATTTGCACATGTATCAATTACAGCAAATCACTGTTTTACACAGAATATTCAATAAATAATAGCTATTTTTGTATTTTCATGCATCTGCAGTCTCCCAAAAAATATTTTTAATTATATTTATATATATATATATATATATATATATATATATATATATATATATATATATATATATATTATTTCAATTATTGAAGCTAATAACCATATCATGCACTTGATTTCACTGCAGTATTAACATAGTTCCTTTTGCCTGTATAGTTAAAATAAATCCCATTTTTGTATTTCCTGTTTCCTTACTATCCTTAGATCATTTACTATAATTTCCATACCAATTATGGTGAAAATAAATCCCACTTTTGTATTTCTTGTTTTCTATAATCTCTATACAGGTGAATACGCTGCTGAATATATATATGTGTGTGTGTGCGTGCGTGTGTGTGTGTGTGTGTTAGGATTCAAAGTCACACCAGCACAATACTGATCATACCCTGCTGATTAAAAGTTCTAAAAATGCTAATGGAAAGAATTTAGGAAGAAACACCCTTCTTAATGTAAACATGCATTACCAAAAAATAAAAGATAAAAGGTAATGATGCTGAAAGAATAAATAAATAAAAGATAACGACCCAAAATACAAACTCCTAACAATATAGGATGCAAATATTTATATGATCAAATGGTTCAAGATTTTCTTTGCTGGTGGATCACAATTAAAGTTCCTTAATTGAATTACCATGAAAAAAGATTCTGTCTTACTGGGTGGAAGTCGATACATCAGACAATACTTTTTCCATTAGTGGACACATGCAGGGAATAAATTCTGCTTGAGGCTGACCTTTTAGAATGCATGCAAAAATGAGGTATGTGCATCTTACATGTGACTGGCTCATCTCTGTTGGAGATGCCATGCTCCAACAACAGGTTTATGTTTACAAAAGATTATAAGTGGAGTTTTCATTCCACATACTTTACCAGCCATACAAAAACAGGCCTGTGAATCTAACATTTCAAGTCAGTATGTGTAATCTTCCATTCAGAAACAGGCAACTGCAAGGCAGCTATGACTGCTTTATCTTCACTAAGGTGACTAGGCAGTCAACATTACAGAATACTTTTTACCTGACTGCATAAACAAATCACTTTTCTGTAAGATCTGGGATATTAATGGGGTGTCAAATTTAACTGCTTTTTAAAGCATGAAAAGGCAATAAAAAAATTGATGTGAAACTTTTTTTGAGATTTCATTGATCTGAAAGATCTGAGTATGGCTGTAATGTCTACATTGAAAATGAAGACTATCAAGTAACCAGCTAATAAAGTATTAGAGAGGGTGGTGATAACCAAGGTAATCTGGGAACAAAAAACTTTGCATATTTCCTAAACCGATTGATGCTGATTCTAGGCAAGGATAAATTTGTGTGCCAAATGGATGAATGGAATTTAGTTTCTGGGTATGCATGGATACATATTTGGGTTGTATTGGATGTATGGATAGCTCCATTGGAGGATACTTTCATAGCATGTTGATGAGTCAGTTTAATTCATTTGATATCTGCCTAAATATTGAAGTTTTCCTCAAATGCTCCCAAACAAAAAACAAAAAGACAAATAGCATGATGTCCAACCCAGTCACATTATCCTGACACCAGGCCGACCTATCATAACACTAGCCTCTTAATGCAGAGTGTCAAGTGAGGCAACTGTTCTAAGCACTAGGCCACTGGAGCAGTCATTATGATTATATGTAAAAGACTTTAAAATTTTGAAACTTTTAACATCTACCCATTTCTGAATTCTGTGTATGCTAGCATACATGCTCTCTGATCTATTTCAGATGAAAATGCCATCAAAATTTAATGATCTCAAAATTTAATGATTTCTAAAGGTTGAAAGAAAATACGCTGTCCGAGGAGGAAAACTAATAGCCTGTGGCTAGATTTTAAAAAAAAAAAAAAAATTCATACCTTAAATGGAACTGACATTCGAATGGGACAAAAGAATTTCCAATAACTTTGGATAGAGCAGTATTTTTAACTGCCAAGTGTCATATCCATCTCAGACAGTCTTCAGTAATAAGAATATTTTCAATTGAGCCGATTTGTTAAATGTATTAGACGTGAGCATGGCATCATATTCATTCATTAAGGACAAAGTATGCATCATTAGAGGTCTTCTGGTAAAAACTCACGTGCTAATAGATTGATGAATGACTGATCAAAGACAATCCCTTAAGCTTTTTTGTTCTATGAACAGTAGCTTTAACAATAAAGATCTGTCAACACATACTATCCTACCCTGTTAAGCAGATATTGCTTTATAATAGTTATCCACAACAGGATTTAAACTAATGGCTTCAAGGGGATGGGGGCACTCCATTAACAAATGCTGATATAAAATAACTGAGCCGAGTAATGAGATGGCATCATTTGGCTTTGGTAATTATGTCAGCATACAAACAAAAAGATAAATCAAATGCTGAAGACTCAATTATGCTAGTTGCTATGCTATACAATGCTAGCATTTTGGACTGACAAAGACTCCCATTTTTTAGTACCACTCTACATACATACCTACCCCCTGAAAATGGAAATTCTTTTGTCAGCCCATACTATAAGCATATTAAATAGACAAAAAAAGATGGTAGAAAATACAGCTTTAGATTAAAAATAAAATGCCCATGATACTTACATGAAAGGAAATGTTGTGAATTAGGACCAAATGCTCTTAAAGCATCTTGTAAATTTTTTAGTCTATCTTCTGCTGCTAACTGTACTTCTTTCCACCTTAAAATAATCAATGAATAAATAAATAAACATGAAAAAATAATGTGTAATTATGACAAACTCTGAATTTTTTTTTTAAAGAATATATCCTATACTTGACTTTAACTGAAAAATTACAACTGTATTTGTAAGTGAAAGTGCTACTGCACCTTATAAGGGGATGTAATCTAATGCACATATAAGGGGAGGTAATCAACCAAAGAAGACAATCTTCATACATAAATCTGTTTGATTTTCACATTACCATTCATAGTCTACAGGAAAAATAATATAAAAAAAAAAAAAAAATTTGTTACTTGTATTAAATTTATCATTTATTTCTTTTTAACTTTTGTCAATCATAAGATTTTAACTTCTTTCCAAAAACAGCCAAACTTTTCTAATTATCTCTGCAAGCACACAAATTGAACATGGTAGAGTTTCGAAAAAAAAATATGGGCATAAAATATCATAATAGGATTTGTAACCAACATTTTTCTATTTTTTTTTTTACTTTTATCAAATGTCTTGTGGGCATAGAAATGGCATAAAAATGACCAAAAACATTCAGGTGTTTTTACGGCCAGTCTTACTTTTGAAAATGCTGAATCCACAATTAAATTTCAATTTTACAACACATTATATAACTGCAGGTGATGAAATAAAATCCTCACCTTGTTTTATATTCTTCTAATTTATGAACAGTGACATGGGATAATACTACATCTAAAGCCTCAAGGTCATTGACCCTGTCATTTACATTATCCACCTGACCCTGAAGTGGAGCAATCTTCTGTTGAAAACTCTGAAATAGACAAATGATTATCTAATTAAGGAATAAATTCGGTGGATGGTATTTGTAACATAGGAACTTTACGATGCTATGAGCAAATGCTTGCCTTTACATGAGGAAAGGGTTTGACCTCGAGTGCTCAAAGTCGATCCTGAGTGCTCCAGCTAACCATATATTATTATCATTTCTATCTTGCTTGTAAAGCATAGGTGAGATATGGTGATCAGTTTTTCAAGGTTGTTTTAATTGACCCCAGTGTCAACATTAAGTTCTTGCACTTAGCTGTTTCTCTTAAAACGTTTTATGTACAATCATAAAACTTGATGGGTGTATTTAATTTTGATATTACTCAACATGAGAAAAAGCAGGTCACAATAACTTCCTTTTCACCTACTGTTGATCATGTGATTGCATTTAGCTCCATTCTGCTGACACTACTCTATGTACAAATCTATGCTACCTTTTTATCACCAAATTACAGTCTAATTGACTGGTTATATTTTTATATACATACTTCACATTAACAAACAAAATTCTATGTACCAGTCTATCAAATAGGTGCTGAAGTACTTTTCTCCATACCTGTGTGCAATTAAAAAGTCCTATTCATTAAGTTTATACCATAATATAGTTTATTTTCTGGATTTTTCATTAATTTCTAATGTGGAATTTCCACAAAACATTCCAAACAATTCTAGAATAGAAGGCATCCATGTCAAAATAACCAAATTTTCTTGCTCTTGCAACTCACCAAGCTTACTGGATTATTGACACAGAGCATGCAAAACTGGTTCAAACAAATTAAAATACATGTACTCTCACAACATTGCAATTTTGATTTTATAGAATGGCATAACATGGAAAGGGATGGAAAATATAAAAACGGTGGAGGTAGTTCATGTTCCATCAATGGATGTTCAAATAATCATCAAAAACTATAATTATGGAAGAAATTGATGCACAAAATAAGCTAACAAGTGACTGTTGTTAGTTCCATTTAAAAAATTTCATTCTATGTCATCAGATGGCAAGATTTCCAGTTCTGGATTCCAATCTAGCAGGTAAGATAAAATCACTGATAATATGACTTCCAAGTGTAATAACTAAGAGATTATTACTGGAATTATTCAGAGAAAACTACCCCTACACTACATATACGCGGCTAATTAATAGCAAAACTCAAATGTTGTGGTGTGATTTACAGCAATTCTAAACCACATAGCGGTTCTAAATATACGGTGGGAATATCACCACATGGGCAAATTATCAAGGAAATTTGATGGATGGGCAAATAATCAAGAGTTTTTTTAAAAATGGATTTTTAAAATTAACTTATCTCTGCAATATTGGTAATCTTGATATGTAGCTACAATTATTTTGTTAATTCTAGGCCTGAAGAAACTCATATATATTTCTTTTTTTACAAGTGAATTCAAACGTACTCCAGTAACCATGACAACAAAGTGAATCAATAGGGTATTTACAAGTAAACGTGTTAGTACTCTGATAAAGAAGACTAGAAAAGTAAAAACTGATGTACTCTGCAAAAAATACTAAATAAGTGAATAGTGAAGTACTCTGGTAACTGAAACCACACAAGTGAATGCTATAATACTCTGTTAACCAATGAATGCTTAAGTAATCTAGCAGCCAAGACTATATCAGCAACTGCTAAAATACTTTGGCAGCCATTCAATACTTAAAAGATCTGGCAACCAAGACTACATCAGTGAATGCTGAAGGACTTGGGAAAAGATGATTACATAAGTGAATGCTGAAGGACTTGTGCAAAGATGATTACACAAGTGATATGCTGATGGACTGTAACAACTAAATAAGGAAATACTGTGGTACTCTACAAACCAAGACTATGTAAGTGAATGCTAAAGTACCCTGGCAACTTGTTAACTCTAGAGTCCAAAGCACTGGCCATTTGAAATACAGATCGAAATTCAAAGCACCCCCTAACTTGTCATGGCAATACATTAACTACAAATAGACAAGTGTTCATAAAAAAGGTTGCATTACCATAGTACCTGAAATGACCCAAGTGCAAAACAAGGTCTGACTGACAGGTATACAGATGTATTTATGCAAAACTACATGCCCTTATTAATGTCATTGTGTGGCATAAAAACCTCTACATAACAAAGTCTATCTAAACACAATGCAAATCAAAGTATTCAGGATACTGATGTTTTCAGCAGGTGTGGGTAATATGAAACATTAAAAAGGATCAAAGGAATGAACATATATTAAGATACTGATATTCATGCTCCTGTTTTCAAGAGCAAAACCAAATATCCCACTAAATACATGTAATATGTACTGTTTTCAAGAGCAAAACCCAATACATGTAATATGAATTAATTTTCAAGAGCAAAACCCAATATATATACATGTAATATGAATTAATTTTCAAGAGCAAAGCCCAATATCCCACTAAATACATGTAATATGAATTACTTTTTCCAACAGCAAAACCCAATATCCCACTAAATACATGTAATATGAATTACTGTTATTCTTCTCTTTATTTTTGTAACAGAATTTATTAAAATTGTTTTGAGAGAAAATATTTAGGCAATTTACTACTTGACTGATTGAGTATTGTTTTAAGTACTACACAGGAAACAGTCAAAATATATCAAGATAGCAAACCACTGTTTAATAATTTCCTCATTGGATTAGAATCTCAGTTGTCTCTTTTACACAGCTCAATTAGTTTTTCCAACATGCCTTATTATTTGAAATACAAATTAGTCTTAGTAATATAAGAGACAGCTTGTCCCTCCAAGCCAAAAATCATAATCTAAATTATTTGCCTCCACAGAACGGCGACAAAACAGAACTCAGAAAAGTTTTATGGCATTACAATATCCCAAAAAGTTTCAAATCTTTCACAAACTTTGAGATTTTCAAAAACCACACACTACAAGTATCTATTATAACAATAACCTTAGTTAAGTTGATTTCTTCCTGAAGATTTTCAAGGAGTATATCTCCCACGGGCTTCCACTGACTCTTCTCTGCATCTGCCTGCTGCAAACCTGCATTCAGATCCTCCATTGCATCCTGGAAGATGTTCATTTTCTGCAACATGAGAAATGAAAGAAGTCAGAAGCAAACCATTTGTGGTATTCACATTAAATATTTACTAAAACTTATGTGATACAAGTTTTATGATGAGCTTTTATCATTTTAAAGGGTCTTCTGTCTTGAACAAAAATTAAAAGTAAATTCAAGGAAAATTTGCACCTCGATTCGTAATGTCAGGTGAGTTAATTTCGTGAAACCCCTTTGCATAGTTAATGTGTGCGTGTGCATATATTTTGGATTTTTAACACAGTTTTACAGCCATATCGCAATAATGTCTGCAGTGTGACTGTTTATACTGATAACTAGAACTGGACCATCATGCTGCAGACATGTACCGTATATACTCGCGTATAAGCCGAGAAATTTAGGACAAAAATAAGGCCTGGAAGAAGGGGGGTCGGCTTATCTGCGGGTCAAGTGCCAAACCTGAAATTTTTAATGCTTTTCCCCCTCGATTTCCAATATTTATTGTTTCCGTCGATCGCCGAATATGAGATCACATGCCTAATGATGCCACATGGCTGATAAGATTTGTCCTGACGTGAAGTAAAACAAATATTTTTTTTCTAACATAAGTGGTAGGATAATGAATGAAAAACATGTTTTTAACGTACTTTACGTCTATTTGACAGATGTCCATCCACCAGAAAATACAGCCATACGTGTTATTTGAACCACGCAAATACGTGTAATTTCCAAAAGAACCGCCATATTAGTAATCTCTATTGAAGTATTTAACCCTCAGCTAAGCAGTAATCATTAAACTCTACGGTTTCGTAGAAATGCATGCTAGTTTATTTCTGTGTAAATATGAAAAGAATCTACGTGAAAAAAAATAAAAGAATTACGATACGGAAGGTATACAGCCATACGTGTTATTTGAACTACGGAAATACGTGTATTTTCCATAAGAACCGCCATATTAATAATCTCTGGTCAAGTATTTAACCCTCAGCTAATCAGTAATAATTAAACTCTACGGTTTCGTAGAAATGCACGCTAGCCTATTTCAGTGTAAATATGAAAAGAATCAACGTAAAAAGAAATAAAAGAATTACGATACTGAAGGTATATACGACAAACATTTTGATCGAGAGTAGAAATACATGTATGACAGTCTTCGAGAAACAATAGCGAGAGGCTCCATAGGGTTTTGTTGCGCGCATGCTTAGGAACGGTAAATAACAGTGCAATATACGAGTCAGCGTGAATAATTGTAAAACAATATAATTTGTTGGATTTCTTTGACAGGTGTTTTAGAAGTAATCGGGAGCCCCAGTTTATATACAACTATTGTTTAGTTGTTTGTAAAGTAAAGTGGTTTGTTAGCGGAAGATTGTTGTACAATAGCTACCATATGCTTAATCTGTGGTAAATGCCTCGGGGATAATAGGTTTGTTTTGTTGCACAATGCCAATGACTTAACTAATAGATGCCAACTCTCAGATGTATTGTTTAATGAGATATGGTAGTGGACATGGTTTCTGCTCAAAGTTATAAACTGTCACAATACTTGAATAATGTCCACGCTGAAACCAATCATAGTTTGATCGATTGAATCACACTACCCGTAGTTTAAAAAACACAACACAAATAACAATGATAAATAATTATCAAATACAAATTGAAAACCAACCACACATAGAAATAATTACAGGATAAGGTATATAAATAGTATACTACTACTGAAAGAAATTATTTCAGTTTAATCTCTGTAGAAGTTTATGTTCAATTCAATCGGATAAAATGAATAGTGTTGGAAGTAAAAGAAAGCGGTCTGCTTATGATGCAGCATTCAAACTAAAAGTTATTGAATATGCAGAAGCAAATAACAACTGTGCTGCAGCACGCGAATTTGTTGTGAACGAGAAGCAAGTACGGGGGGGGGGGGGGGACGACGTATATGATGAAAGCACGCCCGTAACAGAAGCCGAGTTTCGTGAACTGTTTGGTGAGTCTGATACAGAGCCCGATTTTGAAGGATTCTAAACGTGATCGAATTTTTATAATTCATGATTTTAGAATGAGGATTAATTAAATTTCCATTAAGGCTTAACGCTTCAGAATTGTCTTTATTTCAACATATAAACTAGATTTCTTTCTTTTCTTTTATTTAATAATGTGATTTACCTAAATAAACGTATTCAAAACTCACTTTGTGCATCTTGTGATGTACCGTTTGTATAAAAATTATGAGTCGGCTTATACGCGGGTCATGCACTTTATACCACTTTTACCAATTCAGTTTGGGGGGGTCGGCTTATACGCGAACGGGCTTATACGCGAGTATATACGGTATCACAATTTTCCACCCAGTCACAATATCCTGACAACTGGCTTACCAGTCCAAACATTAACCTTTGAACTGCTACATGCCTAATGAGTCAGCTGCTGGTACCATTTTTATAAGTCTTTGATATAACTTGGTTACGGTTTGAACTAGTCATCTCCCACATCTGAGGTGCATGCTCTAACCATTTGGCCAATGAAGCAGTCACGACTGAAGTCTGTAGTAATCCAAACATTATCAAGTAGACAAAATTGCATTCACCTAGATTTTAGATATTTAGAGTTGATGAATGAAAAATGAACACAGCAAGGCCTAATTAATGCAAATAAAATGAAGGAATGAAAAATGATGGATAAATCGTAAATACAAATGGCTACTTGGAACACGCAATACATGCTGTTGAATGATCAAGCATAAACAATGAAATCAGACTTTGGATACAGTCTTTGCTAAAATCAATTGTGTCTGTAAACAAATATTAAATTACAATACAATACCTGAAAATTTATTCTTGCTATCGTGCAATCTCATTGGAAATGTATTGCTTATATCCCTGAAGCATTTAAGAAATCAGCAAATGCTTTGCTTTATTGTCTTACAAACTTTTGCATGTTTTCAAGGTCCCTTTAAATTTTAGTTATATATATAAACACATATACATACAATGTGCATGCTCAGGGATTGTGTATATATACATGTACATGATGATATAAATCAACAACACAGACATACTGTGTGGTCATGTGCAATCCATATTGTTTGTCGACTGCACAAAGATTCAAATTGTTACAAAGGGCTTACAAACTTGAAAAGGTGTTTCTTGAGAATAAAATGTTACTAAATTTTATCAGCATCATCAGTTGATCAAGCAAATTACCTCTGTGGCTTCATCAAGCCTTGCCTTCCATTCATTACAGCCTTGGCTTAGTTCCACCCACAACCTGTTAAGCAGTCGAACCTGACGTCTGATCTTCTTAACCATGTGACGGGCTTCACGCTCGGGAGACATTTCACCAACAGGTACATCATCTGAAATGATGTAAATTCAGACATTAGTCAAATAATTTGAAACAAATACCAGCAGCTGGCAATGAAGTTTTGTTATTCACTGCATCATTCCATGATGCCTGCCACATCTGGCGTAGGTACTCTTTAATATAAGGTTTAAAATCAGTAAATGGTTAATACCAATATGTCTAGGTAACCAGCAGTATACTATATTATAGGAGGTGCTAAGCTCTGTATTCTTGACGAGATTGATTAATATTAGGTTCTGCAGTTTTCTATTGTGTAGTGATTGAAGCACTGATATTGAGTCACAGAACATACGTTTCCTTTCAATAAACTTTATAGCAAGGTCTATTGCTCTGATTTCGGCTGAAAAAATGGATGCATCTTTTGGCAAACGAACCTTTGTTACGTGTTTGCCTTTAATGAAGGCTGCAGCAGCCTTTTCCTCATCCTTTGATCCATCAGTGTAAATTCTAGTGTAGTTTCTAAATTCGGTGAGGAGTACATGATAAGAGTTATGGAAGATGGAAAGCTTTGTCTCAGATTTTTTCCCATCGTGTAACATAAAAAGCACTTTGGGTTGTTTGAGAATCTAAGGTGGTGTTTCCAAGACAAACATTTTCTGAATTGTAGAGAGATCAATTTTATTACTGTCAAGGCTGGAAGATATTCTGATGCCAAATGAAAGTATGGCATTTGGTTTGTTTGCATATAAGGTTTTGTATTTGGGTTGAAAAACAGCCGAAAATTCAGGGTTTACAGGGTTTGATCTTAATTTGAGAGCGTACTGTGCAGAAAGCATTTCTCTGCGATATGATAAAGGTGGTTAATTTGCTTCCACAAGAAGGCTTTCACAGCAACCACTATAAATATCCCACTGTCCTCCCATGATTTTGAAAATGAGATAAATATTCAGATTTCTATAAATCATTAGAATTAAGTCACAGTACATATTCAAAATACATCAGCTGATTCCAACTGCTGACTATAAAGACCATGATGACATATTTGGGCATTTGTAGCTTGCAGCTAGACTCCACTTGCAAGCAAGAATATGATACAGTAAAAAAGAAAAAGAAACGATGAACACAACATATACAAAAGTTTCATGGTGATCAAATGAAAACAGAGACTAAACTTCAGTTGTACACTAAACCAAGTCATAAAGGGCAATGATTTGCCAGTATGTCCAACTTTAGGTGATCTTCGTTGTTGTTGTAGGGTTTTAACACCATTTTTCAGCACATGATAGGCTATACATGGCGGCCAGTATTATTGGTGGAGGAAGAACCAGGGAAAACCCCCGGAAAGAACCACCAACCCACGAGAAGCTACTGGCAAGCTTTCTCACATAACTACATTAGCCGAATCTTAGACTCGAACCCACGCAGACAGAGGTGAGATGGCAGTGATCCGTAACAGAGAGCGCTTTAGACCACTCGGCCACTCAGGGCCCCGGTGACCTTCGTAATGCTGCCAAAGCCTTATGGTGATCTACTTGTATCTTCCCATGATAAGATGATTTCACAACATTATCTCATACAAGCAAAAAAGTGCAATATCTCTTATGGTGTGAGCAAAAACTGAATGGTCTACCCTATATTTAACAGTACCTTAAATTAATAGATCTCTTCAGTCCCCAAGTACATGCTGTTCATGAAATTTTGTCCATGTATATGACGTGGAAGTAATATTATTGTGGCAATAGCAACTATGCTGTTTCAGTCCCAATGATCTCTGAACATTTGATCCACATATTCTTTGATTTATTCCTTACC
This sequence comes from Unio pictorum, assembly GCA_030141615.1. Lineage (NCBI taxonomy): Eukaryota > Metazoa > Mollusca > Bivalvia > Unionida > Unionidae > Unio > Unio pictorum. The sequence continues at coordinate 1,984,038 of JARLTB010000026.1, forward strand.
CAAATTGTTAGTCATCTTCAAAATGTGTTCCTAGCATGTTGTTGTTATGGCATTAATGCTGTTTTTTTACCACACGTTGGCTAGTGTTATTTGGTGAAAGAAAAACTGGAGAATTACAGTAGAACCACACTATAACGCACATCATGATAATGCAAATTCGGATATAACACGGTTGTGGCGTGGCTCCAGAAATCTTTTACATTTTTTCGCACATGATTTTTCTTCTTCTTCAAGTACATGAAAGAGTATATTAAGAACATTTATTATCATATTGGGGAAGAGATCGCATATGAATTCGAATAAAATACGATTGTGGCATGGTTCCTAAAATTATAAATATATGTAAGTGTATTTTTCTCATACTGGGATTTTTAAAAATATATTTTAAGTACGTGAAATAGTGTGTAAAACATTATACATCATTTTGGGGAAGAGTTCGTTTGAATATAATACGATCGTGGCATAGCTTCTTAAATTTAACAATTTCGACAGGTTCTTGAAGTGTTGTGCCAAAATAAACATGATGTTGTCTATGTGGTTCTCTTCAATTAATTCTGTATACAATTGTTGCACAAACAATAGCTGACATGTGTTTCTTCTTTAATTGCACACAGAACCAAGCAACAGACAATGCGATGGTTGATAAAAGCTTCTCACAGTTTAATAAAAATCAAAAAACGAAAGTGAAAGCCACCAACATGTTTTCTGATTTTGGCAGTGTTATTAGACGTAATCAGTTGACATGTAAATAATATCCACTTTACTAGCTGAAAATTGAGATGGTATTGACATTGTACATGTGTTCAGCTTAAAAACAATTATAAAAGTGACTTGTGACCATTGCAGGCTTACTGCACTTAGTTCTTGGGTTTTACATGTGTATGGGGTTTGGTTATGAAATCGTTATTAATTTCCCTTTTTTAAATTTATTTTAAAAAATATTTTACAGTTACGGAAAAGCAAGTTCATAAACTAAAGTCTTTCATTGTATCTGTGGAAAAAAAGTTATTATGATTTTGGGGAAGAGATCATGTATGAATTCTAACATAATTCGATAACATGGCTGTACAATGAAGTACGAGAAATAGTGTGTAAAATGCAGCTTTTGAAATGTATTAATTTCACCAGGTTCTTGAATTGTTATGCCTAAAAAACATTATCAGAAATATTACTTATTATTGATCCAAGAGTAAAGAAACGTGTTCTTTAACTGCATACACAACCAAGCAGCCAACAATGCGGTGACTGATACAAAATTCTCACAATTTAATAAACATCAAAAAATGAAAGTCACCAACATGTTTTCTGGGCTTGGTGGTGTTATTAGAGGGAATCGTTTGTCTAGTAAACAATTGGCGGCTTTGTTAGCTGGAAATTGAAAGAATATGAAACTGTACATGCATACAGCTCAAATTTCTTTAATCAGTGGTGCGTGACCATTACAGACTCACTGCATTTATTTCTCAGATTTTATGTGTATGGTGTTTGTTTATTAACTCATCATTTAATTTCCTAATTTTGTACACATAAAAATAAAATATTTTAACGTTATGGAAAATCAAGTTTACAATTTGTATAGACACCACTAATAGATCTTGGAATGTAATGAATCATACACTTGCTTAGTCTTTCTTAATCTAATTTTCTGTTAATTTTTCCCATTGAATTCAGACACATAATGAGTTGTGACAAAAATATTGAATAGTTTAAATACGTTTGCAATTTTGCAATGGATTTACAGGTATTATGGATTAGCTTGGATGGTACTATATCAGATGGTACATAAAAGGTGTTAATACTCTGTTAATGCTATATATTGGACATTGAATTCAGCCACAATGATCTTGGACAAAATTATTGAATATTTTAAATCTGCAATTTTCCAAAGAAATTATATGCCTTATGGATGAACTGCTGGTAGTAAACGATATTGATACCCTATTCATTATATAATGTCAGTAACGGTATTATCAATCAACATGTATTATCGGACCAATTATTAAAACTATTTAATGCAAAGTAATAACCTAGAAATATATTATCCATCCATTATTTTGAATAAGTCTTATTACTGCATTCCATTTAATATTCGTCTGATAATACTCAAGATTGTTTTTACAATAGACACGATTACACGTATATGCCAATGCATTGTTTGCTGGAAAGAAATTAAAATACTGTAAAACCCTGCATTAACGTGACCCCATTATTAATGTGATCCAATTTTTTAACCCCAATTATCGCGTTATAGTGGGGTTCCATTGTATATACAAATTTTATCAGTGTAAGTGAAATAGGGTCCAAGATACTGAGGGTGCAAATAACAGACAGATGAAAATGATACAAAAGTCACTAAAATTAGGTCAAACTGTCTTACTCTCTCATTGAGATGCATCTATATTTCAACTTTCATCACTGATGGTGAAAGGGCTCCAAAATATAAAGGATGTAAAAAACAAGATAGCAAACCCGTTTAGTGTGAAAATTAGATTATGGCAACCAAGTTCTGGTAATAATAATGTCTTCATTTTTAGAAAATAACTCAATTAGTTTACCGAATTAATTCTGGTGACTAACCTCTATCTCCACTATCACCACTCTCTATACTAAGGCGTCTCTCCTCCCCCTCCTCCCTGAGGTAGTATCGGCCAGTCTCCAATGTCTGCTCCACGACGGGTCGCTTCATATCCAGCTGCTCATGCAATACCTGCAGCCAAAGTATAGATTAAACAATGTAAACAGCTGTACTGCTTCCATAACATCCATAGCAATAGAAACACTTTGGAATCATTTCTCCATGACACTGTAAATTAAGAAAGTGGCTCAACTTACATTTTGTTGCCAAAATATCACTCCAACCGTCAGATGCTGGTATATTTACCTTTTTATAAAAAATACAAACATGACCAGTCAATGTACTATATAAGCATAAAGAGTTTAAAAGAAAGTCAGCACAATACCAGCAATTTGAAATCCAACTGAAAAGAAAATGCTACAAGTTTTTTTTATATAAAAAGAATATGAAAAAAAATTGCAGAGTAAACTCCCAAATAATTGTAAACATATGCTACAAGTTTTTTTTATATAAAAAGAATATGAAAAAAAATTGCAGAGTAAATCCTCCCAAATAATTGTAAACATATGCTACAAGATGAAGGATAAAAGTGACATATAAGATAAACATTTTTTGAAGGACTGGGTCAAACTTTTTACCTATAAACTGCATAATCTAATTTTAAAAAAATCCTTAATTTCTTTGGTGATTCATCTTCTTAAAGTTTCTTAACTGACTTGACACTAAACATTTCTATCTCATTGGGTTCAAGTTGATGACCTCTACAAGAATATGTTGCAATTTCAGTGGACACTAGCAGGGTAGACAATAGCATAGAATATTATTTTTCGAGACTACATGATCGGATCATGTTTCTGTAAGAGCTGGAATATTAATGCATTTACGAAAATTAAAGTTTGGCAAGACTTTCAGTGTATAATGTGAATCCATAAGTATGAAATCTGTTTACTTTTCAATGTGAATCCATAAGTATGAAATCTGTTTACTTTTCAATGTAAATCCATAAGTATGAAATCTGTTTACTTTTCAATGTGAATCCATAAGTATGAAATCTGTTTACTTTTCAATGTGAATTCACAAGTATGAAATCTGTTTACTTTTCAAAATGCATTTCAATGTCGTTTGGAGATTTTATATGGCTACAATTTGTTGTTTGTCAGTGAACAGCTCCAGACAGTGAAATTGGGTATTGCATAGAGCTGTACCGATGTCACTTTTTGCCGATTATGCCGATATCGTGTATAGCCGATTATCAAAATTGCCGATACCGATTATGAGACCGATTATTTGATTATCATATTATGTACTCAGGTATAAGCCGACAAATTTAGAAAACAATAAAGGCCTGGAATGGGGGAGGGGGGACTCGTTGACTGCATTTACTTTGAAGTAATTCCAGACTAAACTTGATAGTTTCAAGTTCAACATTATGCAGAGCCGATATTAATAATCCAATCTATTCGGGCTCTTGAAACAATGTGTCCAAATTAATTACTACTCTGTTGTCCACAGACCGTGGGGGTGGGCGATTTTTTTTTTGCAAACAGGAAAGTTTTGCTGCACAATAAATATGTTTTAATCACTATGTAAATTGAAGCAATGCTTTTGAGTTTATTGCCGACTTTCTATGAGCAAAGGTCGTCGGCTTGCTTTGATGACAACAAATACTCGTTATTGCTGCGGCAACATCAGATAATTGTAAAACATTGATATAGAATTGTTTTATTTGTTTAGTATATGTCGGTGCTTCAAAGGTACAGTAAAACCTGTTATGACTTATGAAAGACCGCTCCTTTTGCCAGATGGTGGCTTGGTGAAACACTAACAAAAGAAATAAAAAATAATTTTAAAAAATCTGGAAATGATTCTCACTTACTAGTATTAAAGACAATGAGTTCGTTCACCCTCCAGGCATTATGGATTAACTGAAAGACAGACGACGTACTCAAACCTACACTGAAGCCCTTTCAAACAATTTCTCACTGGGACATAAGGACTATCGGTGTTTTGTGAATTTTCATAAAGATAAAGAAAAAAACACAAACCTCAAAATTGACTGTGTATATATCCATCATTACTCCCTTTGATGTTAATCTTACTGGCTATTCACATGACTTTGGCACTACAATGGCGGTTAGCGACATGTACTTTAGTCTGATTTACTGCAGTTTACAAATGTTACCGGACGCTGGAGTGGAAAATTTCGCACAACTGGCAGCAAGATAAATTCTTTTTAAATACTTTATTGAAGCAATCTCTTTGTTACAAAAGATTAATTGATGGTTCGATGTGTTTATCTCGATATATGGTTATTCAACTATGCAGTAGTGTTAGTTAATGAGCAACTTGTTTGCATACTGCATTTATCCCGAGCTCTAGTGTTACAAAGGATTAAGTTACGGTCAGTCAAAACGCGACTGTATATACAACTTTTATCAGGAAAAATTGGTTATTTAAAAAAATTATTTGCATCGGCACCGATTATTTTTGCCAATACCCGATTATACCGATTGTGCTAATAATCGGCCCGATTACGCGTACGGGCGATTAATCGGTACAGCTCTAGTATTGCAACAGTTGATCATCTCCCTCCATGTGTATACAGGAAATTATGGCTACAATAGAAGGCTCTTAAATCATGCAAATATAAGTGCCTTCCACCAATAATATAAAACCATTGTCAAAACATTACAATTTGTTTAAAAAATCCTTTAAAGTTTTTATCGCAAATTCATTCTCCAGAGTGTAAACAAGCTCAACCAATCAGATACCAGATCAACTCATTAGTATGCATTAATCTTACTAATTATCGAGATGTTAATAATATAAGCACACATTTCAAGTTTGATTCAAATCAGATAAGAAATATGTCCAACCGACAGGTGACTATTTTAGCTATTCAGATGAAAGATCACCTAATTAATATATTTGGACCTTGCTAATTAACAAACTCTTTGGTGAAATAGATAACATAACCCATATTATAGTATGATCCAAAATCTGATTATAATTATTGACTTGATGCTGATAGTGGTAACAAGCAATTATTAAAAGAAACATATAGGATGATTAAAATGCAAAAAAAAAAACTCACAAGGTTTACAGATAGGTGATTTAAAAAGCTACACAGATTTATATTGCTACTTTCTGTACTTTATCCAAGGCGTTTCTGTTATTCACAGAAAAGCCCAAGAGTGTTGATTATAAAACTAATCCTGTTAAACTGAGATAGATCTATATCAAATGACATCCTTACTTGGTTCTGTAGGTTTTGGTGGCGCAGAGTGGGGATATCCCCTCCTAGATGGTGCTGCTTTTTCAGATCCTGTTGTTTCTGCTGAATCCACTTTACCAAGTCCTGGATTGTGTTCAACAGATGGAGCCACTG